>AWOL01S0000443.1:0-144743 GCA_000715115.1 Nicotiana otophora
GTCCGCCTAAAACCATGTTTCTCTAACATACTTTATCTTTCGACCTACACATATTTATTTATATATTCTGATAACCACGGTGCTTCCTTAGGTTCGATATGCATGTCAAACCCATTCTTGTTCATCGGCATCCAAGACCCTTGGCCTCGATCACTTCTCCTTTTACCTCGTTCGGAGTTGCGCGTAGGTTCGCTACCCATGCGATCTCCGTTATATGGCCGATACCTGTCCTTGTTCGACCTTGGTTTTCGGTCGATGTCCGTTTTAATGACGGACCCAGAACCCAACTGGTCGTCTTCAATTCTAATCTTCGATTGATATCGATTATGTACATTGGCCCAGGTAACAACTGGGTACTTGATCAAATTCTTCTTCAACTATCGTAAAGCCATCGAGCTTTGTTCGTTCAGTCCTTGAGTGAAAGATTGAACAGCCCAATCGTCCGTGACCGGTGGTAGATCCATTCGTTCCATTTGGAAACAAGATACGAACTCTCTTAGCACCTCGTTATCTTTTTTCCTTACCTTGAAAAGGTCCGACTTCCTGGTCTCGACCTTTATGGCTCCGACATGTGCTTTTACAAAAGAATCAGCAAGCATAGTGTCTACTTTTTTGTGGTGCCCCCGGGATCTGATCAACCCTGGAGTAATAAGTTTGTACTTTTTTGTCGTTTGCTTCAATCCTCTTTTCTCCTGACTCAATTCGTTTTGTCAGTTCCTCGAGCATCCTAATAATTTCGGGATTAGTCCCCGATTCTTCTTTATTTGATCTTACTATAGCTGGCCCCATTTTGTGGGTGACTTCTCGGGGTGGACCGAGCTCGGCCCTGCTTCGTACCTGGGTTTGGCTCTGCAGCTGAGCTATTGCTACCTGTTGAGTTTGCAATATTTCAAAAATCATGCGCAGGCTGATCCTGTCATCTCTAATGTTTTGGGTATTTCGAACTGCAGATCGAGTTCCACCACGAATGCTATTTTCGGGGTCAGAACGTTGGTTCACCTCGATGGCCACATCTGAATTAACGTCAATTGGATCTGCGGCCCGATCTCCAAAGGGATGGACGAGTGGCCTTTCATCCCCGGTCGTTAGGTTGTTGTTCTCATCTTGAAGGCCAGCTTTGTTGTCGATAGGTAGGACTATTAATTGAGAGTTCGTCGTTTTTTAACCTGAAATCAGACACTTCCAAGAGCAAGTGTAAAATGGTATGTTTTACAGAGATTCGTACCAAATAACCACTGTTATCCTTAGTCCCACGGTGGGCGCCAAACTGTTTATCTGAAAAATGGATAGAGTTAAATTCATACGTAGTTCTAAGGATACATGGTATAAATTGATACAAATCGGAAAAACAAGTAGAAATATATCGAATATTGACTGTAAAAAAGAACGAACACAAACCCAAATTGTATAGAGAATGATTGATAAATGAGCAAGATGAATCAATATCGTAAGCCCAAAAAAGGATAATATTTGACTATATGTTATGTACATCGCAATAATTTCTGAATACGAGAGTGTATGAATATATGAATGAATCTGTGAATGAATGAATTGAGTCCCCTCCATCAATGATAACCTACTCTTAATATAGTGGAGGAATTCTACTTTGGATATAATTAAAAATATATAGTGGGGATCCCATGATAGATTAATTAATTATTTTTTCCTTGATTTCCACCGAGATTCCCTCCCCAAAACGTGGCTATAACGGCTCTTTTGTCCCTTGGCTCGAGCCTGAACTCGACCGCTCTCGATCATGATCGGTCGCTATTCACTTGACCTCTATCTGGGCTTGTTATCGGTCTCGGCCGATTTCGGTCTCGATCGGTCTCTATTTACTCGACCTCTATCTGGGCTCAATATCGATCTTGGCTGATCCCAACCTTGGTTGGTTTCTTAGAGCTCGAACTCAGCAGCCCGACTTCACGTCATAGCTCGACATTACAATGACGAACCTCGGTCCATCATGCCCCAATCTCGATTAGTTACACGAAGGGAAAACTCGATTTTGACCGTATACAAAGTACAAGGGCGATATGTACTTTGTAAATATCAAGACTAACCCTGGTGAATTAGTAGCAAGGTTCAAGTCATATAATACTCACGAACAAACAAACTTATACAGTTCATGCATATGATCAGCAAGACAAGAAAAAGAGATACAATATCGTAGAACAATGTATCATGACATAACAAATGAACATGAATCTTTTTTTCTCGACTATCAATCAATTCCTCTACTCCATAAAAAGGTCCTTTAGATAGATTCAATTTTTTGAGTGAGCTTTTTGGGAAGCACAAACATCTGGGACTAGCATATCAGAATAGCAAATATGACACTTTTAATAAGTTATAGCCTTCTAGCATATGATAAAAAACTTTAAAGTCCATGATGTAATTCCATCTAGTTGATTAAAATAAAATAGCCTGACAGATGTGCGATACATATGTATAATATGTTTATTACCGCTGTAAATAACTAATGTATAAATTATATAAATCGACTAAAAAATAAAAAATAAATCCGGCCGACTATTTGTATAAAACTTCGATTATTTATTTATATCTAAACCAAATGAGTACAGTTTTAGGCTCTTAGCTTCTTAGTAAAAGTAAAGAGGAGGAACAAAAATCCAAGAAAGGAAACTTAGAGAAGGGGAGTTTCTCTCTCTATAGCCTAACAGAAACAAACGTTTTACATATATTCTATTCAGTGATTCTGACACTTGAATGGTAAAATTATTAGGAAATCTATGCTGTTGTTATATAGGAAATCTATGCTGTTGTTAAAATTATTAGGAAATCAACTAACAACCTTGCTCCAATTTCCCATTAAATAGCTAAAATTGTTGGAATCTATATCTACAAGATTTAAATTTGTCAAATTGCAGGCGAGAATTTGCACCCAGTGTTCGAGCACTGGTATTTACCTTTTGTCTTCAATTTTAAAATTTTCTTAGATATAAAATCAAGCGGAATCACTTTTTCAAAGTTATGTTAGTGCAGGACATAACTTGTTCATAGTTATGGCCTGTTCATAGTTATGGCCTACACTTGTTCAAAGTTATGCCCCGACCTCCCATAATTTTGAGCAAGCTATGCGTCTCTCCTATAATTTTGAGCAAGTTATATCTCGTTAATCTCCCTTGAAAAACTTATTTAAACGGGAACGAAAAATAAATAGTAATTCGAAATGATTCTATTTGTGCAAATCTCCACATGGCTATTATCTCGGGGAATTTTCAAAAATATACCGCCTACTACAATACTTTGCACCTACATAGTCATATTTTTTAATTTACATCTATGTTTATTGCAACAATTCATATGCACCCTTATACATTACTATCTCACAGTATTTATACATCTTTATAAATAATGCTTCTATCTTGACTATAAAAGTGTGTAATAGTAGTATATAAAAATATATAAAAGTGTATAAAACATCGCTAGCTACAAAGATAAAAATTTTATGCAATTTTAGTTGTAATTCTTTTTCAGAACTAGTCCAAGTCTCCAGTAAAACACTTCAATTATTACAGACAACTATCTAAACTATTTCCAACAAGCCTAGCTAAATAACATCCACTTCAAATTTCTAAGAAAAATTAACTTCGAAATTTAGACTGACTTCTTTAAGTTTGTTTAAGAATTGTGGCTTACGTTTTTTATATGATGTTCATCGGCCAAAACTTATAAACCGATACTCTGTAACGATTCACCTGGTCGTTTTGAGCTTTAGCGTTCCATTCGATGGTTTGAGACTTTGAGTACCTTAATATTATGTATTATGACTTGCGTGTATGGTTGATTTCGGTTTTCGAGCAGTTCAGGATTTGATTTGGAAGAATGATTGTCGTTTTAGAAGCTTTAAGTTGGAAGAGTTGATCAAGGTTTGCCTTTTGGTAAACGAACTCGGAACCGGATTTTAATTATTCCAATAAGTTTGTATGATGATTTTGGACATGTCCACAAAGTTTGGTTAAATTTCGATGTGTTTTGGATAAGTTTGGGTTGTATGGTGATTATTTTTGGTTTCGACGTCGATTTGAGCATAAATGTTACCATATTAAGCAAATGTCCTTTAATTCATTTTCGACTAAACCATTATATCCGTATCGTAATTTTGGAATCATAGTAACTGAAATAATCAAGTTTCTACATCGTATGAGGAATGTATGGTCATTTTACTAAGAATTGGGTTGCCAGATTTTGTCAGATTAATTACTAAATTACCACTGGATTCGTATTTAAAAATCTACATTATATCTCCTTCACTATAAGGTCAAATGGAGTGATTTAAAAGCCTAAGTTGACTGAAATTTTACGAGGAATACATTGGAGTCATCAAAAACGAGTTTCAGGATCATTTGGCTCAAGAAGCGAGACAGAACAACTGGGCATTTTTGGCTATTAATGTTGTTAGAGTTTTTGTCATCTTGAATGTTTGGGATTGGGAGAATTAAAGGATGTTCTTCAAGTTTCTTCCATGGGGTAAGTATTTTCTAATCAGTTTTGATTATATTACATGATTCCATATTCGTTTTTAGCATCTGATTGATGATTTCAAAAGAGAAATTGAGGGTTTTTGTCTAAACTTTTCTAAAGTGATTTTTTGAGTTTTGAATACCGATTCAGAATCGGAATTGAGTGAAATTAGTATTGTTGGACTCGTAATTGAATGGTTTGCCAGATTTTGTGAATTCTGTCGGGTTCCGAGGTGCGGGCTCAGATTTGACGTTTTAGTTGACTTTGGGTAAATATGTAAAGACACAACCTTTATCGATTGGGTTTACTTCCTATAGCATTATTTGATGCTTTTGAGTTGCTTTTGGCTAGTTTTGAGCCGTTCAGAGGATGATTTGAGTGGGATAGCGCTTCTAGTGTATCGATTGGACTTGTTTGAGGTAAGTATCTTGCCTAACTTTGTGTGGGGAAAACTACCCCTTAGGATTTGGGTTGATTGTGCTATTTGTATTATGTGAATGCTGTGTATGCAAGGTGACGAGTGTGTACACATGCTATATGTGATATTTGACCGGTTTAGATTATCTAGACTCTTTTCATGCCTTTAATTGAATTGTCATAACATGTTATATCTCTCATTGTTAATCTACTCTTACATGCTCTATTAGACGTTGTTAGCATTTGCTCTACCTCTTACTTGTTATTTGCCTCTTACATACTCTAGTTGAAGGTATTGTCTTCCTTATTATCTTGTTACCTCTTAATTGTTGTATCACTTTTAATTGAAGTTGTTATTTCGTAGAATATCATCTTGTTGAGTTATTGGTGTTGAAGTTGTAATAGCCGTTATCACATTGAGGCGAAGTTGTTAATTGTAGAGATACTTTTTCTTGTTGAGCATTCTCATTCATTTTGTTATTATTGAAATTCTTGTAGACATTGTGGTTGAGCCATGGACTATTTGCCGTGGAAATATTGGTGTTGTTGACTTTGTGGCAAGTTGTGGCATATGGGCACTTGTGGTGCGAGTTGTGATCGTGTTGTGATATCGATACACATGTGGTGGTATAAGGATAAGGGTTGCTACATGTGCGGTGAGATAAGGTGGGCTTGATATATGTGTTTCTAGTAGGGGAACTACTTGAATCTATGCGGTGAGATAAGGTGGGCTAAAACGCGTGTAGCTATTTTGAAAAAAAATGATTTTTAAAACTAAATATAAGGCTCACGCAGTGATATAAGGAAAGATTGTGATTGAAATTATGTAATGTCAATACGAGGCGGTACCTCGGTTGTGATTTTCGTTGTTGATTTGAACAGTCGTTGTTCTTCCTTCAATCATTCATCTACATTTTGATTGTGTTTGGTTCTTCGTTGTTATCTTGGTGTTGGAACGATTGTGGTTTCTTGTGTGAGTCATGCATTCTACGTGATTTGTTGTGTTTCTTTAACATGCCAATATGTGCCTCCGTTATAACTTGGTGAATTGATTATCAATGTGAATTTAATTATGTGTAGTCACTATATCCTATTCTGTTGAGTTGTTGGTAACATAATGGTTTAAATAAAAGAATTATTAACATGCTTTATTCTATGTGCCTCTTAAAATAAAACTTGTTATCTCAGTCGATGCCTTATTATTCTAAATGGTTATCATACTTTCACTATAATTGGGTGCTCAAATTATACTCATCACCTTGTTAGATATTTACCTTATTTAAAATTGTTATCATATTTTTCTTTAATAAAATTCTATATTAAATTCATTAATTTAACTTATATTTTGCTTTGTTTAAAAATAATCCATTATACTTATTTCATGTGTTATGTTTCCCCTCTTGAGGTGAATTGATAGAATTGCGCTTTGTGGTGGTATCTGTTGAGCTGGCGGGATGGGTTCTTCATTTCCATTTTCTTTCCATCATTGGATATATTTGAGTTATTGTTCATTGGTGCACGGATTGCATGGCATGTGGCTCTAAGTAGGATTTGTGTGACATGTCGGTTGAGTAGTTTGTACTGGATGAGGTGAGGTTATTGGGCCTGAAAGGAGTGCCATCGGATTTGATTAAGGTATGCTTGCAAGAATTGTGTCACTAGTCGGCTTAGATTTTGGCTATGATTATTATCGGGCAAGAGAGCTCCACGGCTTGTTAATCTGATGGGTAGTTATGAGTTTCTTTATGTTTCTTTCATCATTGCCAGTGTACGAAGGTTCAGAACAAGATTTTAGTTGATATGAGGTTTGTTACCTGTGTCAGGGTGGTTATCGTGCAACTATTGCAGTCGGAAGTTATTGCTATGAGTATTTGAGTTATATGGTATATCATGTGATTATGTCTTAAGATATGGTTAAGTATTGATACAGCTTGTGCATAGTTATACGGTGCATAGATGCAAGAATCAGGTCATATAATGAGTTTCAGATGTTGGGGATTTGGGTTTTAAGGTTTATGGACTAAGGTTGAAGTAAGGATCCTCTATTAGGTGGTATCGAGAGGCTTATATGGATTGGGTGACATGGGATTACCCATGGCTATGTGTATGGCTATGGTATATGGCGATTTGATGGCTTTGGAACGACTCTTAGCACGTTCGAGGACGAACGTATGTTTAAGTGGGGGAGAATGTAACTACTCGATTGGTCGTTTTGAGCGTTAGTGTGCCATTCAGTGGTTTGAGACTTTGAGTACCTTCATATTATGTGTTATAACTTGTGTGTATGGTTGGTTTCGGTTTTCGAGCGGTTCAGGATTTGATTTGAAAGAATGATTTTCGTTTTAGAAGCTTTAAGTTAGAAGAGTTGATCAAGGTTTGACTTTGGGGTAAACGGACTCGGAATTGGGCTTTAATTATTTCAATAAGTTTGTATAATGATTTTGGACATGTCCACAAAGTTTGGTTAGATTTCGATGAGTTTTGGATAAGTTTGGGTTGTATGGTGATTGTTTTCGGTTTCGACGTCGATTTGAGTATAAAAGGATACTATATTAAGCAAACATCCTTTGATTCGTGTTTTGACTAAACCATTATATCCGTATCGTAATTGTGTAACCATAGCAACTGAAATCATTAAGTTTCGACATCGTATGAGGAATTTATCGTCATTTTATTAAGAATTGAGTTGCCAAAGTGTTTAGATTAATTACGATATTGCTACTGAATTTGTATTTAAAAATCTACACTATTTTCAAATATTGAAACTAACATATCTCCTTCACTATAAGGTCAAATGGAGTGATTCAAAAGCCTAACTTGACTGGAATTGCATTAGGAATCCGTTAGAGTCATCAAAAGTGAGTTTCGAGATCATTTGGCATAAGAAACGAGGCAGAATAACTGGGCATTTTCGGCTATTAATATTTTTGGAGTTTTTCCCATCTTGAAAGTTTGGGATTGGGAGAATTCAAGGATTTTCTTCAAGTTTCTTCCATGGGATAAGTGTTTTCTTCTCGATTTTGATTATATTACATGATTCTGTCTTCATTTTTAGCATTTGATTGATGATTTCAAAAGAAAAATTAGGGGTTTTTGTCTGAACTTTTCTAAAGCAAATTTTGAGGTTTGAACACCGATTCAGAGTCGGAATTGAGTAAAATTAGTATGGTTGGACTCGTAATTGAATGGGTTGTCAGATTTTTTGAGTTTTGTCTAGTTCCAAGGTACGAGCTCGAGTTTGACTTTTTGGTTGACTTTGGATAAATGTGTAAAGATTCAACCTTTATCGATTGAGTTTGCTTCCTATGGCATTATTTGATGATTTTGAGTTGATTTTGGCTAGTTTCGAGCTGTTCAGAGGAGGATTTGAGCGGGATAGCGCTTCTATTGTATCGATTGGGCTTGTTTGAGATAAGCGTCTTGCTTAACGTTGTGTTGGGGAAACTACCCCTTAAGATTTGGATTGATTGTGCTATTTATATTATGTGAAGTCTGTGTATGCAAGGTGACGAGTGGGTACATGGGCTATATATGGTATTTGACCGGTTTAGATTATCTAGTCTCTTTCCAAGCCTTTCATTGACTTGTCATAACATGTTATATCTATCATTGTTAATCTACTCTTACATGTTCTATTTGACGTTGTTAGCACGTGCTCTACCTCTTACTTGTTATTTTGGTCTTACATGCTTTAGTTGAAGTTATTGTCTTCCTTATTGTCTTGTTACCTCTTAATTATTGAATCACATTTAATTGAAGTTGTTATTTCGTGGAATATTATGTTGTTGCGGTATTGGTGTTGAAGTTGTAATAGCTGTTATCACATTGAGGTGAAGTTGTTAATTGTTGAGATACCTTTCCTTGTCGAACATTCTCATTCATTTTGTTATTATTGAAATTCTTATACACATTTTGGTTGAGCCATGGTCTATGTTTTGTGGAAATATTGGTGTTGTTGACTTTGTGGCAAATTGTGGCATATGGGCACTTGTGTGCGAGTTGTGATTGTATTGTGATTTTGATGTGAATGCGGTGGTATAAGGATATGGGTTGATACACATGCGGTGAGATAAGGTGGGCTTGATACGCGTGTTGCTAGTAGGGGAACTACTTGAAGCCACGCGGTGAAATAAGGTAGGCTAAAATGCGTGTAGCTATTTCTGGAAAAAATGATTTTCAAAACTAAATGTAAGGCTCATACAGTGATATAAAGAACTATTATAATTGAAATTGTGTAATGTGAATAAGAGGCCGTACCTCGATTGTGATTTTCATTGTACATTCCATGTTGAAACAACTTGTTGATTTGAATGGTCATTGTTTTTCCTTCAAGCATTCATCCGCATTTTAATTGTGTTTGGTTAATCGTTGTTATCTTGGTATTGGCATGTTTGTAGTTTCTTATGTGAGTCATGCATTCTACGTAATTTATTGTGTTGCTTTAACTTCCAATCTGTGCCTCCATTATAACTTGGTGAATTGATTGTCAATGTGAATTTAATTGCATGGAGTCAATATATCATATTCTGTTGAGTTGTTGGTAACATAATGGTTTAAATAAATGAATTATAAACATGCTTTATTCTAGGTGCCTCTTAAGATAAAACTCGTTATCTCACTCGGTGCCCTATTTTTCTAAATGGTCATCACCCTGTTAGATGTATACCTTACTTAAAATTGTTATCATGTTTTTCTTTAACAAAAATTCTATATTTAATTCAATAATTTAACTTATGTTTTGCTTTTTTAAAAAATGATCCTTTGTACTTATTTTGTGTATTATGTTTCCCCTTGTGTAGTGGATTGATAGCATTGTGCTTCGTGGTGGTATCTGTTGAACGGCAGGATGGATTCTTCATTTCCATTCTCTTTCCATCATTGGATATATTTGAGTTACTGTTCGTTGGTGCACGAATTACATGGTATGTGTCTCTAAGAAGGATTTGTGTGACAGGTCAGTCGAGTAGTTTGTACTGGATGAGGTGAGGTTATTGGGCCTGAAATGAATGCCATCGGATTTGATTAAGGTATGTTTGCAAGAATTGTGTCACTTGTCAGCTTAGATTTTGGCTATGGTTCTTATCGGGCAAGAGATCTCTACAACTTGTTAATCTGATGGGTGGTTATGAGTTTCTGTATGTTTCTTTCATAATTGGCAGTGTATGAAGGTTCAGAACAAGATTTTAGTTGATGTGAGGTTTGTTACCGGTGTCGGGGTGGTTATCGAGCAGCAATTGCGTTCGAAAGTTATTGCTATGAGTATTTGAGTTATGTGGTATATCATGTTATTATGTCTTGAGATATGGTTATGGAATGATACAGCCTGTTCTGAGTTATATGGTGCATAGATGCAAGAATCAGTTCATATAATGTGATCCGGATGTTGGGGATTTAGGTTTTAAGGTTTATGGACTATGGTTGAAGTAAGGATCCTCTGTTTGGTGTTGTCGTCGGGCTTATATGGATTAAGTGACATGGGATCATCCATAATTATGTGTATAGAGAGGGTATATGGCGATTTGATAGCTTTGGAACGACTCTTGGCATGTTTGAGGACGAACGTATGTTTAAGTGGGGGAGAATATAATGACCCAACCAGTCGTTTTGAGCTTTAACATTCCATTCAGTAGTTTGAGACTTTGAGTACCTTCATATTATGTATTATGACTTGCGTTTCAATTTTCGAGCGGTTCGGGATTTGATTTGGAAGAATGATTCTCGTTTTAGAAGCTTTAAGTTAGAAGAGTTAATCAAGGTTTGACTTTTGAGTAAACGGACTCAGAATCGGGTTTTAATTATTCCAATAAGTTTGTATGATGATTTTGGACATGTCCACAAAGTTTGGTTAAAGTTCGTTGAGTTTTGGATAAGTTTGGTTTGTATGGTGATTGTTTTCGGTTTCAATGTCGATTTGAGCATAAAACTTACCATATTAAGCAAACGTCCTTTGATTTGTGTTTCAACTAAACCATTATATCCGTATCATAATTTTGAAACTATAGCAACTAAATTCTTCAAGTTTCGACATCATATGAGGAATTTATGGTTATTTTACTAAGAAGAATTGGGTTGCCAGATTTGATAGATTAATTACGACGTTGCCACTGAATTTGTATTTAAAATCTACACTATTTCTAAATATTGAAACTAATATATCTCCTTCACTATAAGGTCAAATGGAGTGATTCAAAAGCCTAACGTGACTGGACTTTTACAAGGAATCCATTGGAGTCATCAAAAGCGAGTTTCGTTATCATTTGGCTCAAGAAGCGAGACAAAACAACTGGGCATTTTTGGCTATTAATGTTATTGGAGTTTTTCTCTTCTTGAAAGTTTGGGATTGGGAGAATTCAAGGATGTTATTCAAGTTTCTTACATGGGTTAAGTGTTTTTTACTCGGTTTTGATTATATTACATGATTCCATCTTCGTTATTAGCATTTGATTGATGATTTCAAAAGAGAAAATAGGGGGGGGGGNATTGATTTCAGACCATTTTTCTTCATATTTTCATTGCTTGTTTTTGCTGGTTTCTCCTGGTGTCTAATGCCTCAATTGTTCTTCGCGATCGCGAAGATGAAGACGCGATCGCGTAAGGTAAAGTCTGGAGCTGGGATTTTCTGCTTCGCGTTCGCGAGGTATAGACCACATTCGCGTAGTTAAGGGGAACTGGAGCACCGCGTTCGCGAAGGAAGAACCGCAATCCAATAGCATTGAGACGGAGAGCTGGGAGCTGATGATTTCTCTTCCCCGTTCGCGTGGTTCAGTCCGCGTTCGCAGAGAGTTGGCATCTGTGGGCATCGCATTTGTATGCGGAGGATCGCGAACGCGTAGAGTATTTCAGGGCATTGTATTTTCTTCTTCGCGATCGCGATTCATAAATTCGTCTAGTGATTATAAATACTCTTTTTTCGGAGGTTTCAGACATTTTGGCATATTTTGAGCTATGGAGTACGGATTGAGGTAATTTTTGAGGCAAGTTTTATCACATGGAATGGGGTAAGTATTTTCTACTCGGTAGTGATTTTATTTCGTGGTTCCATCTTCGTTTCGGCATTTGATTGATGATTTCAAAAGAAAGATTTGGGGGGGGGGGGTTGTCTAAACTTTCCTAAAGTGAATATTTGAGTTTTGAACACCGATTCGGAGTCGGAATTGAATAAAATTAGTATGGTTGGACTCGTAATTGAATGAGTTGTTGAATATTATTATTTTTGTCGGGTTCCGAGGTGCGAGCTCGTGTTTAACGTTTTGGTTGACTTTAGGTAAATGTGTAAATATTCAACCTTTATCGATTGAGTTTTCTTCCTATATCATTATTTGATGATTTTGAGTTACTTTTGACTAGTTTTAAGCCATTCAGAGGATGATTTGAGCGGAATAACGCTTCTAGTGTATCGATTAGGCTTGTTTGAGGTAAGTATCTTGCCTAACTTTGTGTGGGGGAAAGTACCCCTAAGGATTTGGGTTGATTATGCTATCTGTATTATGTGAAGGCCGTGTACGCAAGGTGATGAGTAGGTACACGGGCTATTTGTGGTATTTGACCGGTTTAGATTATCTAGACTCTTTCCATACCTTTAATTGAATTGTATTAACATGTTATATCTCTCATTGTTAATATACTCTTACATGCTCTATTTGACGTTGTTAGCACTTGCTCTACCTCTTACTTGTTATTTTGCTCTTACATGCTTTAGTTGAAGTTATTATCTTGTTACCTTTTAATTGTTGAATCACTTTTAATTGAAGTTGTTATTTCGTGGAATATTATGTTATTGAGTTATTGGTATTGAAGTTGTAATAGCCGTTATCACATTGCGGAAAAGTTGTTAATTGTTGAGATACCTTTCCTTGTCGAGCATTCTCATTCATTTGTTAATATTGAAATTCTTGTAGACATTGTGGTTGAGCCATGGCCTATTTGTTATGGAAATATTGGTGTTGTTGACTTTGTGGCAAGTTGTGGCATATGCGCACTTGTGTGCGAGTTGTGATCGTGTTGTGATATCGATATACATGCGGTGGTATAAGGATAGGGGTTGCTATGCATGCGGTGAGATAAGGTGGGGTTGATACACGTTTTTCTAGTAGACGTTGTGGTTGAGCCATAAGCTATTTGTTGTGGAAATATTGGTGTTGTTGACTTTGTGGCAACTTGTGGCTATTGTAATTGTGTTGTGATATTGATACAAATGTGGTTGTATAAGGCTATGGGTTGATACACATGCTGTGAGATAATATGGGCTTGATACGCGTGTTGCTAGTAGGGGAACTACTTGAAGCCACGCGGTGAGATAAGGTGGGCTAAAATGCGTGTAGCTATTTCGGGTAAAAAATGATTTTTAAAACTAAATGTACGGCTCACACGGTGATATAAAGAAAGATTATAATTGAAATTGTGTAATGTGAATAAGAGGCCGTACCTCGATTGTGATTTTCATTGTACATTCCATGTTGGAACAGCTTGTTGATTTGAACGGTCATTATTCTTCCTTCAATCATTCATCCGCATTTTAATTGTGATTGGTTATTCGTTGTTATCTTGGTGTTGGTACTATTGTGGTTTCTTGTATGAGTCATGCACTCTACGTGATTTGTTGTGTTGCTTTAACATGCCAATCTGTGTCTCCGTTATAATTTGATGAATTGATTGTCAATGTGAATTTAATTGCATGGAGTCACTATATCATATTCTGTTGAATTGTTGGTAACATAATGGTTTAAATAAAAAAATTATTAACATGCTTTATTCTATGTGCCTCTTAAGATAAAACTCGTTATCTCACTCAGTGCCTTATTATTCTAAATGGCCATCACCCTGTTTGATGTATACCTTACTTAAAATTATTATCATATTTTTCTTTAACAAAAATTCCATATTTTATTCAATAATATAACTTATGTTTTGCTTTGTTTTAAAAATGATCCTTTGTACTTATTTCGTGTGTTATGTTTCCCCTCGTGTGATGGATTGATAGCATTACGCTTCGTGGTGGCATCTGTTGAGCTGGCGGGATGGGTTCTTCATTTCCATTCTCTTTCCATCATTGGATATATTTGTGTTATTGTTCGTTGGTGTACGAATTGCATGGTATGTAGCTCTAAGTAGGATTTGTGTGACAGGTCGGTCGAGTAGTTTGTACTGGATGAGGTGAGGTTATTGGGCCTGAAATAAGTGCCATTAGATTTGATTCGGGTATGTTTGCAAGATTTGTGTCACTGGCTGGCTTAGAGTTTGGCTATGGTTCTTATCGGGCAAGAGAGCTCCATGACTTGTTAATCTGATGGGTGGTTATGCATTTTTGTATGTTTCTTTCATCATTGGCAGTGTACGAAGGTTCAGAATAAGATTTTAGTTGATGTGAGGTTTGTTACCGGTGTCAGGGTGGTTATCGAGCAGCTGTTGCGGTCGAATGTCATTGCTATGAGTATTTGAGTTATGTGGTATATCATGTGATTATGTCTTGAGATATGGTTATGGAATGATACAGTCTGTTCTGAGTTATACGGTGCATAGATGCAAGAATCAATTCATATAATGTGATCCTGATGTTGTGGATTTGGGTTTTAAGGTTTATGGACTAAGGTTGAAGTGAGGATCCTCTGTTAGGTGGTGTCGTCGGGCTTATATGGATAAGGTGACATGGGATCACCCATGGTTATGTGTATGGAGAGGGTATATTAAGATTTGATGGCTTTGGAACGACTCTTGGCACATTCGAGGACGAACATATATTTTAGTGGGGGAGAATGTAACGACCTAATCGGTTGTTTTGAGCTTTCGCGTTCCATTCGGTGGTTTAAGACTTTGAGTACCTTCATATTATGTATTATGACTTGCGTGTATGGTTGGTTTAGGTTTTTGAGCGGTTCGGGATTTGATTTGGAAGAATGATTCTCGTTTTAGAAGCTTTAAGTTGGAAGAGTTGATCAAGGTTTGACTTTTGGGTAAACGGACTCGGAATCAGGTTTTAATTATTCCAATACGTTTGTATAATGATTTTTGATATGTCCACAAATTTTGGTTACATTTCGATGCGTTTTGGATAAGTTTGGGTGTATAAGGTGGAATATGCTATGACACGTGGAACCCAAGATGGGGGGATGGCCAAAGACCGAAGGCAACTATTTCGTTTGTCACCAAAAAGAACAACGCTCATAAAGATGTGATAAATGCTCTTCGCCCGGTATCATTTAAGAAAGAATATTTTATGGCATTAAGAGCAATTACCTGTTAGTGGGAATTTGGCATTTATGTTCACTGCTACATCTACATCAATGTACCTCATAATTGACATTAAGGATGGGCACAATCCTAGGACCTCCTTCATAACTATAAATAGTGAGCTCAATTATCATTGTCAGGGGAGGAATTTTCTGGAAAACCGACACTACATTCTATACAAAGCTCAATACAATCATATTTTCTGATTCTTTTGATTTCGCTGTTGTTGCGCCCGGAAATCCTGTTTCCGGAACTGTTATTTCTGCTGTTTCGTCTATATCCTAAGGCTAAGTATTGTATAATTCTTCGATTATTTTATTATTTCAGGATGAAATTAATTCAATTATTTAGAAACAACATAAAAATTCAACTGTACCATTTTACGGGCAATAGTTTGGCACCCATCGTGGGGCCTAGACAGCCGTGTAATTAAATTAATCCTTGCCTTTTACACTAACATGTTTTGATTATTTTGTCTTAGAAAAAATCATAAGATATGGCAGATAACACTATTAACGACATGCATAACCCCGAGATTCGAGGGGATCAACATCATTTCGAGGACTCAATCAGTGACACCCTTAATAAAGGGAATGCCGCTACACCGGTGCATGACACACAATATCCTCGATATGTTCAGGGGACCACTCCCGATGATGCTGATGAGGAACATATTGTCGATGCGGTAAGGGTCTTGCAAGAGCAACAGACGATCATTCTAGGTCATCTCACGCGACATGATAAGGTTATGACTCAATTGAAGCAGACATTGTCGGAAGCTTCAAATAATGCAAACAGACGTGATCCGATTCCTCCTAGAGTTCCCACGAATCAGACAATGCAAAGGGTAGACAACAACACTCCCAGGGGTAAAATTGGCTCCGATGCGGCAGGGGGAAATAGATCCGGCCTCAACAATGAAATGATCATTTCAAGAATGAACTTTTACGATTCATGAGGGAAGAGATCCCGGGCGCGCCACCAGTGCTGAAAGGTCCAGACTCAAAAAATTATACTCAGTTGCCATACAAGCCAAGTGCGGCACCAGAGTTAATCCCGAAATGATTCAAAATACCTGAAATACCAACGTATGATGGAACTTTGGACCTTTATGAGCATATTACCACCTACACAACTGCAATAAAAAGAAATGATTTAGCTCCTCATAAAATTGAATCTGTGATGCTGAAGAAATTTGGAGAAACCCTCACGATGGGGGCCTGGACGTTGTATTCGTTGTTACCCGAGAATTCCATAGACTCCTTTGAAATGCTTACGAATTATTTCATTAAGTCTCATGTCGAGGCTAGAAAAGTAAAGGTCCAAAAGGCTGATGATCGAGACCAAACCTACACCACTATAGAGTAACGAGGATGGTCGATGCAGTTTTACCCAATGGGGTCGGGATCGATTTCCACAGGGAGTTAATTTGGTTTGGAGTTGGATATCTAACTAATCTAGATGCGTGTGTTGTTCCTAATTGCACTTCCAAACATTATTGCGATTTATTCTATTCTAATTTTATACTATTGTATGCTAAGCGTAAGCTAAGTATAATATATTTGGTGAAAGTTTCAAGTGTTAAAAGGTACTATGGAAGTGACTTCCGCCTAGGTGAGTATCTAATGGGTATCAACAATCTAGGACAATCTTGTTATGATTGGGGTCTTTATATAACCATCACACATAAGTGCTCACTCTATACCTCTCGGTAGTTTGAGTGACTTTGCCCGATTTGGCTTTCTCAACCCAAATGGGTGTTCATACAATACAATTGAAATTGGCTCAAGTCGGGTATTACTATTTCTAGGTTTAACCCTTTAATTGGGGATATCAATCTCTTGAGTTCACCCTAATTCCTTGTTAGCTTAATTTTCCTAGACTTAATCCCTCTTTCTCAAGAAGAGCCTAAGTCATAAAGTCATGAGTCAGTATTTGCAACCACTAATTCTATAATTTTAGCATGAATTAGGCTAAATATTACTAACCCATAAACAATTAAGCCCTAAAATTCAAGACCCCTTAAATACCCACACTAGGGTTGGGTCACAACCCTAGCTATGGGGTCTAGCTACTCATAATAACAACAGAAATCAAAGATAAAGATGAAATATAAGCCACAATATTAAAGTTCAAAATGAAAATCTAAAGTTTGAAGGTAAATCTACTCTAAAATTGCCTAAAAAGGGAAAAACTGGCCGTTCACGTACTCTGCTAAGAAAAAACTTAACCTAAAAACATCAAAAAGGTCTATTTATACATAGTTGCAATTTTCGGATAAAAAGCCCTTGCGGAGGATTCCCCGACGCGTAAATTTGACCGCGTCTGCGCTTGAGCTTTCGCGGCCGCGTAATAATGAGTGCGGTCCACATTTCTTCAATACTTGGCTTGGATTGGGCTTAGTTTTGCGGACTACATAATTTCAACCGCATCCATGTGTGCTTCCATCGCGGCCACGTAATTTGGACGCGGACCACGTTCTTCAGTTAAGCCCGATTTGCAGGGTCTCTGAACCTCAAGATGCGCTCTCAGCAGAATTCCCTTCGTGACCGCGTAATTTGGATGCGGGCCGCGTTCTTCATTTGAGACCAAACTGTAGAGTCTCTCAACCTCGAACCATGCTCTCAGCGACAATCCCCTCGCGACCGCGCTTTTCCAACGCGGTCAGCGGTGATTTTAGTACTGAAAGAAGCTTCTATAAATCTACTTTCGCGGACCGCATAATAGTGGCCATCTCAGCAGTGATCCTTACGCGGCCGCGCTTTTCTGCCGCTGTCAGCGCTCCAGTCTCAGCCTTGGATTCATGCAGGTTTGACTCCTTCATGAGTTGATTATGGCTTCTTTGCCGCATTTTGACCAAATCCTGAAAGGAAACACATTAAGTTAGTTTTCGGGAATACCTTTACGCATTTTGACCCAAAACCTAAGCAAAAGAGAGCAAATAATAGGCTAAAACCCCTAGTTATCAACTTCCCCAAACTTAAGCTTTTGCTTGTCCTCAAGCAAACAAGGTAATTCCCACCTCCACAAGAAAAAGAAAGGAAAATTTCAGCTTTCCTAAGGTGACTTCATCAAGCATCAATTGGGACTAACAATTACCTTCAACACAAATGCATTATCAACAACATCATGCTATGACTTCTTGAGTTCCATAGTTCTAATGTGACACAAAAGCATCAAGAGTTGACTCAATTCATCAAGGAAGCTCGCTCTCTCACGTTGGTCATTGTGGATCCCAGACTCCTCCTCCTCTACTTTCCATGAGCTAATCTCACCTTATAGAATGTGACACTCAAAACAGGGATTGTAAAGAAGTGCGCTCATCACTCTCAAAAGAATGTCACAAGTTCGGATCTAAGTACCATAAGCTTTCCCCTCATGTAAATCACCACTAATGTAAGCTCACTCAACTTGAAATCCTATAGGGCTTTAGCGGGATGTATTGAAGGCTTTTTGGATCAAGGTAGGACATAATGAACTATGATGGTATCATCTTTCCTTAAGCACTCCATTTTCTCATTTCGGCTCATACTTTCTTGACTCTTTGAGTCATTTTCATGTTCCTTAGGGAAACTAGAGAGACACATTGTCACTCTTTCTTTTTCATGACAATCATTTTTCTCCTCTCTTTTTTCTTTTTTTTTCATTCCATGCCTTTCAACATTGTTTTCTTGAATCCTTTCAACCTTTACTTTCTTTTTGACATGCTTCTTTTTGGTTTTTCATCCTTTTCTTTGCCTTTCCTTTTTATAAATTATTTTTGTTCCTTGAACATTTCATCACTTTGAAATTCCTCGTCTCTCCCCCAAACTTATGTTTTTTGCCAAATGTTCATCATGAATGCTAAGGAAAGATTGGGTGCCAAGAGAGGGTCATTATAAAACAGATGAGCACTTGTAATGTGGTTATTGAATGAAAAGGGCTTAGGCTCAAAGGGGTTGACTAAGGATATCATAATGTAGGCTACCGAAGTTTTCAAAGTTCAAATACGACCAAGGAGAGCCTATAATCACTTCTCAAGTCGAGCTACACTTAGAATTTCTCCTAGAAAAACATTCAGGGTAAGTTCTAGACTTGTTGGCACGGGGCTTGGACTTGCAATTCAATACCTCACCTCTCAAGCTACTGGATTGTTAAAGAGAATAGAGTCAAGGGCCCACAACAACCCTAGCTAAGATTGAAGATCACATATGGCTCACAGAAACTAGTTGATGATAGTTTTAGTCAACTCAAGAGTCTAAAGGTCACAACTAATGCTAATCTCGTTAAAAACTTGTCTCTAACCATAAGGTCGAAGGTAAATGTGTTAGTGCCAAGTGAAGCCTACTTGAGACACTTTTATTCATTACTACTATATATCAAAACAGAAAGAAAAACAAACTCAAACCCTTAAGAAGGTTGTCACGCCATCCATCGTTGGGAAGAGCCACTCCGTTCACACAAAATCCACCTTTGAAAAGAACCGTGGCATTAATAAAACCAAAGGCTTATTGATCACGCGGAAATGTAAAAAGAGGCTACAAACTCAAAGAGAAGCTACTAAAGGAAGTAAGAAGCTAAGCTATTAAGGAAAATTACAAAAGAAGTTATAAAGTAAAATACAGAAAGTAAAATGAATATGTACAATAGGGGAGTGAAACGAATATACACAAAATGGGGATGAATAAATACATGGAATGGGATATCACTGTCATGCTGAGATGGGTCTAGCCGGCTGCACACGAAGGTGCACCACCCTTTTGCTTCAAAGCTTAGAGTGTTTCTAGCAATTTGGACCCCAGGTGTAAGCGAAGCTGGTGTTGTCCCAGGGATGGCTATCACCTCTGCAAGCCATGGACGGGATGCCTCATCTAATGCCACCTTCTCCAAGTACAGGGATTCATCCACATCATCGAACCCAACGTATGTATTCAGTGTCTTGCCATCAAATCTGATCTTCAAGTTCCGTACCTTAGTTACATAGGTGCCCTTTTTGATGTGGGCGACATTGGCGTAGAATTCTTTGACTAAGTACTCATTGTACTCCGGTAGCTTGCTAGTGAAGAATTTCCACCCCACTCTTTCATCAAATTGCTTCATCACATTGGGATTGTGGGGTAGAAGATCTTTTTCTATGAAATCCCTCTCGAGGGTGAGCAACCTTTGTGGCCACCACTCCCGGAACTTGTGGTAGGCTTTCTTAATGACAAATCTATCTAGGCATACTGCGGGCTTTCTTGATCTCACCAAACCTCCAACCCGGGTATCACCACTTCTCCCATCATCCGGGACATCCTCGTCATCATCAATATTAATTAGAGCCGCTGTTAAGGCCGGAGTTGCAGCAAGTGGGGCAGGTGGTGTCGAAGTCTCACTACCTCCTCCTGAGCCATCAGACGACCCAAACAAGGAGGTAGATTCATTGATGAGGTGATAGGGCTGTGATTGAGCCTCTTGTTGGGGCTGTGCAGCTTCCCTTCAGAAATCTCCCTGGAGGGGATATATTCACTAGTCTCAGAAGAGTCGGGAGTGGGTCTTCGGAGGGTTTGCTTCTTGCCAATGACCCTTGGAGGTGCTAGGGATGCAGTCTCTTTCCCTTTGCCTTGGCCTCGGGAGGATTCTCCCCTCCCTTGTGATTTCTTAGGACCGCCACGAGATCGCACCATTATCTGCATACACAATCAGTGAAATCTCATTAGTATTATGGTTCAATGAATTAGCAAAGGAAAGCAGATGAAATGATCACAGTGTTTCTCAAAGCAGGGGTCCGCTGACAGCATAAAAAGGAGCGCGGTCGCGGAAGGGTCATCGCGGTCCATGTAAAAAGAAGCGCGGCTGCGAAAGAGTTGGGACCAGACTACCAACACTCTGAACATTGTTTTTCGTTGACCGCAAAATAATGGGTGCGACCGCAAAACAACAGACGCGGACCGCGTAAAAATGAACGCGGCTGAGGAATCAATTTGTTAATTCTCTGAAGCTCATAAACGCGGTCCGTGAAATTATGGACGCGGCCGCGTAAAGTCAACCACTAACCACAGAAAAATCACCGCATCCGCGAACATATAAGCCTACCCAGTTCGCCCAAACGCATGAACGCGGATCATGGTCCGTGAAATTCAAATCATACTGGCACTGATGAATTATTTAAGACCTAGGGTTTCACTTAGTGCAAAACTTTAGGCAATTAACAGGCATAGTGAACAACCCTATCACCTATTAGGCATTAAACATTACCCACATGCAATTTTAGAATCAATCAGGTATCATTTTGAAATCATGACATGTGTTAAACCCTTAAAAAGAAAAATTAAAACTAGAAGAAAAGAAAATTAAAAGATGAAATTAATGTAAAGATTTGATAATACCAGATGTGGATTTGTACCAGATGAAATTAAAAGTGTAAGAAGGGGAAGATGAACAGTGGTCTATTTCGGTGAGAGTGTGGGGTTCGAAAAGTGTAAAAGTCCTGAGGACTTCCTATTTATACCAACCCCAGAAGTCCCACCACCTTACCTGAGTGTGGTTCATGAAATTCCACCTCGGTCCGCGCTTTTTACCTTTCGAAGAGCCTTTTCAGAAACAGGTCCGCTAAGATTAACGGGCTCGGCCACGTAAGATCAACGCGGACCGCGAAATTATGAACACGGATGCAAATACAACTTCAGAGAGTTGATATTCTGGACTTTTCAAGTCCGCGTCCGCTGACAATTTACGCCCCCGCGCAAAGCTCTCGTTGACCGCAAACTTTTGAGCGCGGTCCGCCTAATTCCCCACACTTACGCAAATATTTCCAGCAACAGTACTGCACTACACAAATAATTCCTACACAAAACTCACAACCAGTTAGTTCAAAATAAAGCCTGATCTAAGAAAAAAATCAAAAAGAGAAAGAAAAATACATGGGTTGCCTCCCAAGAAGCGCCTGATTTAACGTTGCGGCACGACGCATGTTACCAACATCATTGGAAATTGATCAAGGCTACCACATGGCTATCATCAAACTTGCCATGGTAATGCTTCACTCGGTGCCCATTAACTCTGAAGATTTCACCATTTTTGTTTTTCAAGTCAAGAGTACGTGCACCACCTCAAAAGCGCCACTCTATTTTAACTTGAGATTTCCCGGAAACAGTCGTAATCGGGAGTTGAAGAGAAGAACTAAATCACCCTCCTTGAATTCCTTGTTCCGGGCATATTTGTCATGCAAGTACTTCATCTTGTCTTTATACAAGGACGAGCTGGAATAGGCATGAAATCGGAACTCATCTAGTTCATTGAGTTTCTCCACTCGGAGATTGGCTGCAACATCCCACTCAAGATTTAACCTCTTCAGTGCCCACATAGCTTTATGCTCTAATTCAACTGGAAAATGGTACGCTTTCCCAAATACCAACCGGTACGAAGACATACCGATTGGAGTCTTGTACACAGTTCTATAAGCCCACAAAGCATCGTCAAGTTTCCTTGACCAATCTGTCCTATTTGCAGTGACAGTTTTTGATAATGTGCTCTTTATCTCCCTGTTGGAGACCTCAACTTGCCCACTAGCCTGGGGATGATAAGGGGGTGACACCTTATGATTGACACCATAATTGGAAAGTAAAGTGTCGAAGGCCTTATTGCATAAATGAGAAACCCCATCACTCATGTTTGCCCGATGGGACATATTCACTAGTCTCAGAAGAGTCGAGAGTGGGTCTTCGGAGGGTTTGCTTCTTGCCAATGACCCTTTGAGGTGCTAGGGGTACAATCTCTTTCCCTCTACCCTGGCCTCGGGAGGATTCTCCCCTCCCTTGTGATTTCTTAGGACCTCCATGAGATCGCACCATTATCTGAATACACAATCACTGAAAGCTCATTAGTATTGTGGTTCAATGAATTAGCAAAGGAAAGCAGATGAAATGATCACAGTGTTTCTCAAAGCAGGGGTCCGCTGATAGCGTAAAAAGGAGCGCGGTCGCGAAAAGGGCATCGCGGTCTGCGTAAAAAGGAGGGTGGCCATGAAAGAGTTGGGACCAGACTACCAACACTCTGAACATTGGTTTCCGTTGACCGCAAAATAATTGGCGCGACCGCGAAACAACAAACGCGGACCGCGTAAAAATGAACGCGGCTGAGAAATCAATTTGTTAATTCTCTGAAGCTCATGAATGCGGTCTGTGAAATTATAGATGCGGCAGCGTAAAGTCAACCACTGAACACGGAAAAATCACCGCGTCCGTGAACATATAAGCCTACCCAGTTCGCCCAAACGCATGAACGCGGACCGCGGTCCGTGAAATTCAAATCATACCGGCATTGATGAATTATTTAAGACCTAGGGTTTTACTTAGTGCAAAACTTTAGGCAATTAACAGGCTTAGAGAACAACCCTATCCCCTATTAGGCATTAAACATTACCCACCTGCAATTTTAGAATCAATCAGGTATCATTTTGAAATCATGACATGTGTTAAACCCTAAAAAAGAAAAAGTAAAACTAGAAGAAAAGAAAATTAAAAGATGAAATTAATGTAAAGATTTGAGCATACCAGATGTGGATTTGTAGTAGGAAATTGCTTCTTGATTAATGAGATATGAAATTAAAAGTGTAAGAAGGGAAAGATGAACAGTGGTCTATTTCGGTGAGAGTGTGGAGTTCGAAAAGTGTAAAAGTCCTAAGGACTTCCTATTTATACCAACCCCAGAAGTCCTACCGACTTACCTGAGCGTGGTCCGTGAAATTCCACCTCGGTCCGCATTTTTTACCTTTCGAAGATCCTTTTCAGAAACAGGTCCGCTAATAGAAGATTAACGGGCTCGGCCACGTAAGATCAACGCGGACCGCGAAATTACGAACGCGGATGCAAATACAACTTCAGAGAGTTGATATTCTGGACTTTTCATGTCCGCGTCCGCTGATAATTTACGCCCACGCGCAAATCTCTCGTTGACCGCAAAATTTTGAGCGTGGTTCACCTAATTCCCCACACTTAGGCAAATATTTTCAGCAACAATACTGCACTACACAAACAATCCCTACACAAAGCTCACAACCAGTTAGTTCAAAATAAAGCCTGATCTAAGAAAAAAATCAAAAAAAGAAAGAAAAATACATGGGTTACCTCCCTAGAAGCGCCTGATTTAACGTTGCGGCACGACGCATGTTACCAACATCATTGGAAATTGATCAAGGCCACCACATGGCTATCATCAAACTTGCCGAGGTAATGCTTCATTCGGTGCCCATTAACTCTGAAGATTTCACCATTTTTGTTTTTCAAGTCAATAGCACCAAACGGAGTCATGTGCATCACCTCAAAAGGGCCACTCTATTTTAACTTGAGCTTTCCCGGAAACAGTCGTAACCGGGAGTTGAAGAGAAGAACTAAATCACCCTCCTTGAATTCCTTGTTCCGGGCATATTTGTCGTGCAATTACTTCATCTTGTCTTTAGACAAGGACGAGATGGAATAGGCATGAAATCGGAACTCATCTAGTTCATTGAGTTGCTCCACTCGGAGATTGGCTGCAACATCCCACTCAAGATTTAACCTCTTCAGCACCCACATGGCTTTATGCTCTAATTCAACTGGAAAATGGCATGCTTTTCTAAATACCAACCGGTACGGAGACATACCGATTAGAGTCTTGTACACAGTTCTATAAGCCCACAAAGCATCGTCAAGTTTCCTTGACCAATCTATCCTATTTGCATTGACAATTTTTGATAATATGCTCTTTATCTCCCTGTTGGAGACCTCAACTTGTCCACTAGCCTGGGGATGATAGGGGGTTGACACCTTATGATTGACATCATATTTGGAAAGTAAAGTGTCGAAGGCCTTATTGCATAAATGAGAAACCCCATCACTGATGTTTTCCCGAGGAGTGCCAAACCGTGTGAAGATAGTTTTCTTTAAGAACGCCACCACACTCCGTGCCTCATTGTTGGGCAAAGCCATAACTTCAACTCACTTGGAAACGTAATCAACAACCACTAGAATGTAAGTGTTACCACACGAACTCACAAAAGGCCCCATGTAGTCTATGCCCCCACACGTCAAAAATATCGATCTCAAGAATAGTGGTGTGAGTCATTTCATCCTTCTTGGAAATTTCACCAGCTCTTTGGAATTCATCACACCTTTTAACAAGCTCACTTGCATCTTTATATAGGGTAGGCCAATAAAATCCACAACTAAGAACCTTTGAAATAGTTCTCGCCTCACCATGATGACCACCGTAGGGCGAGGAATGGAAAACATCAAGAATATTCATTTGCTCCTCTTCCGGGACACATCTCTGGATCACACCATCATTGCAAATATTGAAAAGATATGGCTCGTCCCAGTAATAATCCAAGTTGTCCCGTTTGATTTTCTTCCTTTGGTAAGAAGAGATCTCACTTGAGACAATGTCGGTCACAAAAACGTTAGCCACGTCGGCGAACCAAGGCATACCATTCAAAGACACGGAGAGGATTTGTTCATTCGAGAACAAATCATTAATTACGAGGCCATCGTGGGGCCTCCCCTCCTCTTCTAGGCGGGACAAATGGGCCGCCACTTGATTATCACTTCCTTTTCTATCAATGATTTCAACGTCAAACTCTTGAAGCATAAGAACCAATCTCATCAACCTAGCCTTCGAGTCCTTTTTGGTCATCAAGTAACGGAGTGTCGCGTGATCGGTGTGCACAATCACTTTAGCACCCATGAGATATGGCCTGGACTTTTCCATGGCAAAGACACTGGCTAATAACTCTTTCTCGATCACCGTATAATTGACTTTGGCGTCATTTATCATTTTGCTTGCATAATAGACCGGATGAAATATCTTGTTGACTATTTGCCTCAAAATCGCTCCTACCGCAATGTCACTAGCATCGCACATGAGGTCAAATGGTAAGATCCAATTGGGTGCGGTAATGATGGGAGTGGTTGTAAATTTATACTTGAGAAGCTCAAAAGCTTTCATGCAATCTTCATTGAACACAAACTTTGTGTCCTTTTCTAGCAGCTTGCACAAGGGGTTCACCACTTTTGAGAAATCCTTGATGAACCTTCGGTAGAACCCCGCATGCCCGAAAAAGCTCCTAACTCCCTTGACGGAAGTAGGAGGAGGGAGTTTTTAAATAACTTCAATATTCGCTTTGTACACTTCAATACCGTTCTTTGAGATCTCATGGCCGAGGACAATGCCCTCCTCGACCATAAAGTGGCATTTTACCCAATTAAGCACTAGATTGGTCTCTTCACATCGGGCCAACACTTTGTCAAGATTATCCAAGAATTATTCAAATGAGTCCCCCACAACACTAAAATCAACCATGAACACTTCGAGGAAGTCCTCCACCATATTCGTAAATATTGCCATCATACACCGCTAAAAGGTAGTCGGTGCATTACACAAACCAAACGACATCCGTGAGAATGCAAATGTTCCATACGGACATGTGAAAGTGGTTTTCTCTTGGTCTTCCGGTGCAATGAGAATCTGGTTGTACCCTGAGTACCGATCTAAAAAGCAATAGTAGGCACGCCCGGCAAGTCTGTCCAACATTTGATCAAGAAAGGGTAATGGAAAGTGGTCTTTGCGGGTTACTCTGTTCAGCTTTCTGTAGTTCATACATACCCTCCATCCGGTGACAGTATGAGTGGGGATCAAGTCATTTTTCTCATTGGTGAACACAGTCATACCCCTATTCTTCGGCACACTTTGTACCGGTGAAGTCCATGAACTATCCGAAATAGGGTACACAACCCCTGCATCAAGCCACTTGATAATTTCCTTCTTGATGACCTCTTGCATAGTATAATTTTGTGCATGTAAAAGGCGGGGCTTATACCCCGAATGTCAGCCAAAGTCCATCCAATTGCCTTTTTCCTTCTTTGCTTTACCTGCACGTTAGTTAGGCAAGCAGAAAGAATAACATGTAATGTGGAAGAAGGGCCTAAGAATTCATACCTCAGGTGTGAAGGTAAAGGCTTCAACTCTAATATTGGTGGCTCCTCAATTGATGGCTTTGTTGGTGGAGTCTTCCGGTTTTCCAAGTCCAAGGAAAGTTTACGCCCCCCATATGAATAGGATCTCATTCCTTGCAATGCATTTGCACATTCAACCAAGCCTTCCTTTTCATCATCCTCATGGTTTAACAACACAGCTTCCAAAGGGTCTTCCACATTGATCATGGCACTCGTGTCATCAACTATCACCTCCGTCACAAGATCCATAAAATAGCAAACTTCATTGCTATTTGGTTGCCTTATTGTTTTGCACACGTGAAATATAACTTTTTCATCGCCCACTCGGAAGGTGAGCTCCCCTGCTTCCACATCAACCAATGCCTTCCCTGTTACTTGGAAAGGTCACCCCAATATTATAGGCACATCATAGTCAACTTCGCAGTCGAGAATCACAAAATCAACAAGCAAAATAAACTTGTCAACCCGGACTAGAACATCATCAATAATACAAAGCGGCCTTTTCATTTTCCGATCCGCCATTTGTATTCTTATGGAAGTAGCTCTTGGCTGCCCAATACCTAATGTCTTGAACACAGAATATGGCAACAAATTAATAATTGCTCCCAAATCACACAAGGTTTTTGCAAAATCGGCGCTAACAATGGTGCATGGAATTGTAAAGGCACCGGGATCTTCAAGCTTTGGAGCCATCGAGTGCACAATGGCACTCACTTTATGAGTCATTTTGATGGTCTCACAATTCATTGATCTCTTCTTACTTACCAAGTCCTTCATGAACTTGGCATATCCCGACATTTGTTCGAGAGCTTCCACCAAGGGCACATTGATTGACAAACTTTTCATCATCTCAATAAACTTCTTAAATTAGTTTTCATTATTTTTCTTTGCAAGCCTTTGAGGATACTGTAGAGGAGGCCTTGGCAAAGGGGCCTTGGATTTAGGCACTACCATTTTCGGTATGTCTATCACGTGTTCCCTAGACGGGTTTACATCATTTTGAGTCTCCTCCATGTTGTCATCAATATCGATCCTCACTTTATCATTCACATTCTCATCATTGGCTTGAATCTCATCATCTTCTTGCAACACAACATCATCACTCACAATCTTCTTTGGATTAGAGTTACCTGCATCTCCACCTCTACCGCTTCTTGTGGTCACCGCCATAGCATGGACTGTATTGTTCCCACCCTTCGGGTTTACGACCATATCACTTGGTCGTGCCCCCTTAGGGCGATCAATGCTTGAGAAATTTGACCCATTTGTACTTCCAAGTTGAGAATAGAGGTAGTATGGGAGGCTATTCGGGCATCAGAGTCAGCATTCCTTTCCATTATTTGTTTGAACATACTCTCTATTTGCCCCATCGCATTGTTTGAAGAACTTTGCCCTTGAGACGAATATGGAGGCAGATTGTTGGGTTGTTGATACATCGGGGGACTTTGAAAGCCCGACCCTCGGCTGCCTTGATTATTATTATTCCAACCCCCTTGGTTTCCATTGCCGCCCAATTGTTATTGTTGTTCCCCCAATTCTGATTGTTGTTCCCCCAATTGTTCGAGTTGTTATTATTGCCATTGTTCCAATTACCTTGGGCTTGATTTCCCGAATTTTGATTGTTCCCTTGCGATCTCCATTGTTGATTTTAACCACTACCACTTTGACCTTGGTAGTTATTGGCATATAACACTTCCTCACTTTGATCATCATAATAATCGTCTTGATTGTAACCACTACCAATTTGCTCATATTGATCTTGATTGTTTCGCACTTGTTGACCACGCTGTCTCCTCTTGTTGACCATGACATTTACCCCTTCCATGGCATTTACTTGCTTTGTCCCTTGAACTTGCTGAAGTTGGGCCTTCGCTAACTGATTCATAGTAGTTGTCAACTCGGCTATGGCTTGTCCGTGATCATGAAGTTCCTTGTGAAGATGGATGACATTAGGGTCACCCTGAGGAACATTTGCCCGACTCTGCCAAGCTGAGGATGTGTCAGCCATCTCATCAAGTATGTCACAAGCATCAGCATAAGGCATTTTCATAAACTTTCCCCCAGCTAGCTGATTCACCATACACTGGTTGGTCGTGTTGATGCCCCTATAGAATGTCTGATGAATCACTGCTTCAGTCATATCATTGTTTGGGCATTCCTTAACCATTGTACGGTATCGTTCCCATATTTCATGTAGGGGTTCATTAGGTTCTTGTTTAAATGCTAAGATCTCATCCCTCAGTGCTACCATATGACCCGGTGAGAAAAACTTGGCTATAAACGTTTCTGCCAACTCATCCCACGTGTGTATGGAGTGGTTGGGTAGCCTCTTGAGCCAGTCCAAAGCTTTCCCTCTAAGTGAAAATGGGAAAAGTCTCAATCTCAGAGTGTCCTCCGACACATTCGTTTGCTTGCTCCCCCAACATGTGTCTACAAAACCCTTTAGATGCTTGTATGCGTTCTGATACGGAGCTCCAGCGAAGAAGCCTCTTTGCTCCAATAGGGTCAGCATGACATTTCTAATTTGAAAATTGCCTGCCCGAATTCGGGGCGGGACAATCGCACTTGTGTAACCTTTATTGGGTAGCAGCCGGTGTGCTGCCCATGGAGGAGGCGGGGGAGGGTTTGGAATGTTGTCATTAGCCTGGCGGCCTCTTCTTTGGACTTGAGGTTCTAGATTAACCTCATCCTTACCATTTCCATCTACCTCCTCCCCCGGAAGAACATGTCCGAGAGCATCATTATGAGCCATTCGGTACCTAAAGCGATTAATACACAAAAGTTAGAAAAAACAGAAGGAAAGAAAAATAAGACACACAAATAGTTAGATAGATAGCCAACACAATCTAAGTCCCCGGCAATAGTGCCAAAGAGTGATAGAGGCCAAACCTACACCACTATAGAGTAGCGAGGATGGTCGATGCAGTTTTACCCAACGAGGTCGGGATCGATTTCCACAGGAAGTTAATTTGGTTTGGAGTTGGGTATCTAACTAATCTAGATGTACATGTTATTCTTAATTGCACTTCCAAACATTGTTGCGATAGATTCTATTCTAATTTTATACTATTGTATGCTAAGGGTAAGCTAAATACAATATTTTTGGTGAAAATTTTCAAGTGTTAAAAGGCACTAGGGAAGTGACTTCCGCCTAGGTGAGTATCTAATGGGTATCAAGAATCTAGGACAAGCTTGTTATGACTGGGGTCGTGATATAACCATCACACATAAGTGCTCACTCTATACCTCTCGGTAGTTTGAGTGACTTTGCCCAATTTGGCTTTCTCAAACCCAAATGGGTGTTCATACAATACAAGTGAAATTGGCTCAAGTCGAGTATTACTATCTCTAGGTTTAACCCTTTAATTGGGGCTATCAATCTCTTGAGTTCACCCCAATTCCTTGTTAGCCTAATTTTTCTAGACTTAGTCCCTCTTTCTCAAGAAGAGCCTAAGTCATAAAGGCATGAGTCAGTGTTTGCAACCAATAATTCGACAATTTTAGCATGAATTAGGCTAAATATCACTAACTCATAATAATTAAGCCCTAAAATTCAAGACCCATTAAATACCCACATTAGGGTTGGGTCACAACCCTAGCTATGGGGTCTAGCTATAGAAATCAAAGATAAAGATGAAATATAAGCCATAATATTAAAGTTCAAAATGAAAATCTAAAGTTTGAAGGTACATCAACTCTAAAATTGCCCAAAAAGGGAAAAACCAATCGTTAACGTGCTCTGCTAAAACAAACTTAACCTAAAAATGTGAAAAAGGTCTATTTATACACAACTAAAATTTTCGGACAATAATGCCCCTGCGAAGGATTTGCGGACGCATAATTCTGACTGCATCCGCGCTTGAGCTTTCCCGGCCGCGTAATAATGGGCGCGGTCCGCATTTCTTCAATACTGGTCTTGGATTGGGCTTAGTTTCGCAGACCGCATAATTTCAACCATGTCCGTGTGTGCTTCGATCAAGTCCGCATAATTTGGACGTGGACCGCGTTCTTCAGTTAAGCCCGACTTGTAGGGTCTATGAACCTTAAGAGGCGCTCTCAGCGGAATTCCCTTCGCGTCAATGTAAGATCAATTTACGGCTGCCTAATTTGGACGCGAGTCGCATTCTTCATTTGAGCCCAAACTATAGAGTCTTTAAACCTCGAACCATGCTCTCAGCGACATTTCCCTCGCGGCCACGCCCAAGATTTTGCGGCCGTACTTTTCCAACGCGGTCACGGTGATTTTAATACTGAAAGCAGCTTCTCTGAATCTACTTTCGCGGACCGCGTAATAGTGGCCACCTCAGCGGTGGTCCTTACGCGGCCGCACTTTTCTGCCGCTCTCAGCGCTCCAGTGTCAGCCTTGGATTCGTGCAAGTTTGACCAAACCCTTCAAACAAGCACATTAAGTTATTTTTCGGGAATGCCTTTACGCATTTGTGACCCAAAACCTAAGCAAAAGAGAGCAAATGATAGGATAACAACCCTAGTTATCAGCTGACATATTCAGGATTGCGCAAGGAGAGTTCGAGCTACTACGGGAGTTCATTACCCGATTCTAGAAGGAGAGAATGTTGCTCCCGGCTATCTCGAACGAATGGGCAGCTGAAGCATTCACCAAGGGATTGAATCTGAGGAGTTCAGATGCTTCATTGAAATTGAAGGAAAGCCTACTCGAGTTTCAACCAACAACCTGGGTAGATGTACACAACCGGTACGAATCAAAAATAAGGATCGAAAATGATTAGGTTGGTTTTCCATGATCGACCATAGGATGAGAGAAGAATAGAGAAAAATCGAAGGATGATTATGACGCGGGCAGACAAACTTCGAGGGGCTGGGTTTTGCCCTACGAATTGACCGAAGACTGCAATAGAGGTCTCTGGACAACGGACAGGTTCGTCGTCGACAGAAGGACTGATCACGGATGGAACAATCGACCGATGCATGATAAAGAAGCGTTAGTATCGCATGATCCTTCCTACCCCAATTTATCAGAATATAACTTTAACATCAATATAGTGGAGTTGGTATCGTCCATGAGAAACATCAAACAAGCACTGTTCCAAACACCGATGAGATCTGATCCGAGACAGAGGGATCCCAATTTGTGGTGTGAATACCACGGGATGAATGGTCACCAGATAGGGGACTGTCGACACCTCCAGGAAAAAGTGGCAACATTATTGAAGAATGGTCACCTCAGAGAATTTATTGAGTGACCGAGCTAAGAACTATTATGGTCGTAACCGGGACAACACGGAACCCTCGAAAGCAGGAGAAAATCCCCCGTGTCAAAATATCAACATGATTTTCGGAGGAAACGATATTAGTTGGGTCACCTTTTTAGCAGCAAAGAAGATGCAATTATCAATAACACATAGCAAAAGGCTTAAAGAAGATGATATCACTTTTAGGGAGGAGGACGCAGATGGATTGCTGCTACCACACAATGATACACTAGTAATTTCTTTAGATGTGTTAGATTTTAAGATTAAACGTGTCCTAGTGGATCCAGGGAGTTCGACTAATATCATACAATGGAGAGTATTGGAACAAGCTAAACTCACCGGAAGCATTATTCCGGCTATAAAGCTCCTCGCCGGAATCAACCTCACAAGTGTGACAACTCGGGGAGAAATTTTATTACTCAAGAACTCTTTAGGAGTAATTAAAACCACTCTTTTCGAACTGTTATTACTTCTGTTTCGTCTATACCCTAAGGCTAAGTATTGTATAATTCTTTGATTATTTTTATATTTCAGGATCAAATTAATTCACTTGTCTAGAAACCACGTATAAATTCAACTGTACAATTTTAAGGGTAAACAAATACCGCTCCATTCTCTGCTTTTGAGCTACCATTCTTACATGCGCCAAGTCCCTACGTTCATTGAGCAGTTCCAAATTGACTAACATTGCTTCATTGTTTGATTCTCTATCTGCTTGGAAACATATCAAGGTGGGCTCCCTTACTATTACTGGGATTAAAGCTTCTGCACTGTACACGAGGAAAAAGGGGTTTCCCCTATGCTTAACTTGGCCGTAGTTCGGTATGCCCATAGAACTCTGGGTAATTCCTTGGTCCAGTTACCCTTAGATGCTTCCAACCTTTTCTTGAGGTTTTGAATAATTACTTTATTCGTCGACTCCACTTGACCGTTTGTGCTCGGATAATAGGGTGAAGATGTGATCCTCTTTATTTTTAAATCTTGGAGGAACTTTGTATTTTTTGCGCCGATAAAATGTGGCCCATTGTCGCATGCTATCCCTTTTGGTATTCTGAACCTGCAAATTATATTTTCCCAGAAGAAATCTACCACTTAGCGTTCTCCGATCTTCTGATAAGTACCTGCTTCCACTCACTTAGAAAAATAATCAGTCAAAATTAAAAGAAATCTTACCTTCCCCGGGAGCCGGTGGCAATGGTCCGACGATGTCCATCCCACATTTCATGAATGGCCACGAGGACAGTATTGAATGTAAGAGTTCTGCCAGTTGATGCACCAGTGGTGCGTAGCGTTGACACTTATCACATTTTCGTATGAAGTTTTTGGCATATCGTTCCATGCTGGGCCAATAATATCCTTCCCTTACCAACTTTAGCACTAAGGAATCTGCGCCCGAATGATTGCCGCATATCCCTTCGTGAACTTCTCTCATGACATAGTTAGCTTCGGATGCCACTAAGCATCGGGCCAGTGGGCCTTGAAAATATTTTCTATACAATTTAGCCTCTCTTGAAGCTATATCGCGTTGCATTGGTGCATAGCGCCCGGGATAGTTTGGGGTCTTCAGGTAGCTTCCCGTGTTCGGGATAATCGATGATTTCATTCCTCTAGTTCCAGACTAGACTAGTTGAATTTACCTCATAGTTACCATCTGTATCCAGGATTGAGTTCCTCAGTTGCACTACCGTCCCAGACTCTGATCCTTTTATTTCCGTCGATGACCCTAGGTTTGCCAATGCATCTGCTTCTGCGTTATCTTTCCTTGGGATATGAGTAATTGACCTCCCGACATGACGCTAATAGAGCCCGAACCTTTACCACGTATTGATGCATACGCTCTTCTTTGGTCTCAAAGATCCCATAGACCTAATTTACCACCAGATGTGAGTCGCACTTTATTTCGATGACCTCGGAGTCAAGCCCCCGGGACAATTTGAGCCCTGCAATCAAAGCTTCATACTCGATTTCATTGTTAGTTAAATGGACCGTCCTGGTGGCTTGCCATATGGTTTCCCCCGAAGGCATGATTAAGACTATACCAAGCCCGGACCCTTTTACATTTGGAGCTCCCGTAAATAAGGTCCAAACCCCTGATGTAGATTCTGACACCATGACTGCCTCCTTAGCTGGCAGAGGCAATAATCCCAGACTGAAATTAGCCACAAAGTCGGCCAAGACTTGCAGTTTAATTGCAGTCCTTGATTTATATTCTATGTCTAATTCACTCTTTTCAACGGCCCATTTGGCTAATCTACCCGAGATTTTGGGTTTATGGAGGATGTTCCGTAAAGGGAAAGTAGACACCAAGATTATCGGGTGGCATTGGAAGTAGGGCCCCAGCTTCCGATCGGCGACTACAAGAGCTAAGGCTAGTTTTTTCAAATGTGGGTAACGTGTTTCTCCCCCCTGTTAAAATTTTACTAACATAATAAATGGGAGATTGCATACCTTCATCCTCTCGGACTAAAACTGCACTTACCGCAACTTCCGAGACTGCAAGATAAACTAGCAACGTTTCACCTCCTTTTGGCTTCGAAAGCAATAGAGGTCTTCGCAAGTATTTCTTTAGATCCCTCAAAACCTGCTGGCACTCTAGGGTCCATTCGAAATTATTTTTCTTTTTGAGCAGTGCAAAGAAACGATGACACTTCTCTGATGACCGGGAAATGAACCTGCTCAAAGCTGCTAATCTCCCCATAAGCCTTTGGACTTCCTTCACGTATGCTAGTTGGTCTGGGATATGTTCTATGGCCTTGATCTTACCAGGATTGGCCTCAATTCCCCTTTGTGAAACCAGAAATTCCAGAAACTTACTATAGTTGACCCCGAACGTGCATTTCTCAGGATTAAGTTTCATATTATGCTTCCTTAGGGTGTCAAAAGTTTCTCGCATATATTTAAGATGATCACCTTTATTTAAAGACTTAACGAGCATATCATCTATATAAACTTCCATAGGTTTTCCTATTTGATTTAAAATATTTTGTTCATGAGCCGCTGATACGTGGCTTCAGCATTTTTCAACATTAAGGGCATCACATTGTAGCAATATATACCGAAATTCATTATAAACAAAGTCTTTTCCTGATCCTCTAGGTTCATATTAATTTGGTTGTACCCAGAATAAGCATCGAGGAAACTCATCAACTCGTGCACGGCCATGGCATCAATCATTTGATCAATGTTTGGCAATGGGAACGAGTCTTTCGGGCATGCCTTTTGAAGATCTTTATAATCTACACACATGCGAAACTTATTGTTCTTCTTAGGAACTACTACTACATTGGCTAGCCAGTTCGGATATCTTAGCTCTCAGATCGAACCGATATTAAGTAAGCGGGTTACCTCTTCTTTGACGAATTTATTTCTAGCTTCGGCAATCGTGCATTTCTTTAATCTTACCAGAGGTATGCTGGGATCCAAGCTTAATTTTTGAACGGTTACCTCTGTCGGGATGCCTGTCATATCCTCATGCAACCATGCAAAAACAATCAACATTAGATTTAAGGAATTTAATAAAGTCGGACCTGACTTCTGGGTGCAATCCTGTCCCCAAGTGGAATTTCCTTTCTAGGAATTCTTTGAAAAATGCCACTTGCTCCAGCTCTTCCGCTATGGACTTCGTTGCATCGGTCTCTTCTGGAACTTGGAAATATCTCGACACCTGATAATATTCTGACGCCTCTACCCCGTGCTAACTTCATCTAGTTTTGGAGTAGGTGCCTATCCGTGTAATTACTATGCCGCGTGTTCCTTTTCTTTCCTACTGGAGAGCAAAATTGGATTCATCTCCCTTGCTGCCGGTTGATCACCCCTTATCTGGTTAATTCCTTCGGGTGTTGGAAACTCCAACAATTGATGATACGTTGATGGTACAACTTTAATATCGTGCAACCATGGACTTCCTAGAATGATGTTGTATCCCATATCACCATCTACTACTTCCAAAAGAGTAGTTTTCATTACTCTTTCAGTGTTCGTGAGTAACACAATTTCTTCCCGAGTTGTCACACTTGCGAGGTTGAATCCGACAAGGAGCTTTATAGCCAGAATAATGCTTCCGGTGCGTATAGCTTGATCCAATACTCTCCATTGTATGATACTAGCTGAACTCCCTGGATCCATTAGAACACGTTTAATCTTAAAATCTAACATATTTAAAGAAATTACTAGTGCATCATTATGTGGTAGCAACAATTCATCTGCGTGCTCCTCCGTAAAAGTGATATCATTTTCCCGAAGCCTTTTGCTATGTGTTATTGATACTTTCGTCTTCTTTATTGCTGAAAAGGTAACCCCGTTAATCTCATTCCCTCCGAATATCTTATTGATTGTTTCACGTGGGGGATCTTCTCGGTCACTCAAGAATTCTATGAGGTGACTATTCTTCAATAATGTTACCACTTCTTCCCAAAGGTGTCCACAGTCCCCTGTCCTATGGCCATTCGTCCGGTGGTATTGACACCATAAGTTGGGATCCCTCTGGCTGGGTCAAATCTCATCGGTTTTGGGAGCCGTGCTTCTTTTATATTTCTCATGGCCGATAACAACTCCACTATACTGATGTTAAAGTTGTATTCCGATAACTTGGGGTAGGAAGGATCTCGCGATGCTGCTGCTTCTTTATCCTACAATGATCGATTGTTCTATCCGCGATCAGTCCTTCTGTCGATGGTGAACCAGTCCGCTATTTGAAAACCTCAGTTGTGGCCTTCGGTCCGTCCGTATAGCAAAAACCTCCCCCTCGAAGTCCGTCTGTCCGCGTCATAATCGTCCTTTGATTTTTCTCTGTTCTTCTCTCATCCTCTAATCGATGATGGAAAACTAACCTAATCATCTACGATCCTTATTTTTGATTCGTACCGGTTATGTACATCCGCCCAGGTTGTTGGTTGAAACTCAAGTAGGCTTTTCTTTAATTTCTGGGAAGCATCTGAACTCCTTAGATTCAATCCTTTGGTGAATGTTTCATCCGCCCATTCATCCGGGACAGCCGGGAGCAACATTATCTCCTTCTAGAATCGAGTAACAAAATCCTGTAGAAACTTAGACTCTCCTTGCACAATCGTGAATATGTCAGCCTTTCGGGCCTGTACTTTTCTAGCCCCGATATGAGACTTGATGAAAGAATCCATAAGTATTTCAAAGGAGTCTACGGAATGCTCGGGTAATAGCGAATACCACGTCAAGGCCCCCATCATGAGGGTTTCTACAAATTTCTTCAGCAGCACAGATTCAATTTCATGAGGAGCTAAATCATTTCTCTTTATCGTCATTGTATAGGTGGTAATATTCTCCTGGCGGTCCGAAGTTCCGTCATACTTTGGTATTTCAGGCATTTTGAATCGCTTCACGATTAACTCTGGTGCCGCATTTGGCTTGTACGGAAATTGAGTATATTTTTTCGAGTCCAGACCTTTTAGCACTAGTGCCGTACCCGGGATCAAGTCCATGTGGGCGTTCACTTCCCTCATGAACCGTAAAAGTTCATTCTTGAAAGGATCATTCTCGTTATTGAGGCTGGATCCATTTCCCCTGCCCCATCGAAGCCAATTTTACCCCTGGGAGTGTTATTGTCAACCCTCTGTGTCGTGTAATTCGTGGGAACTCTGGGAGGAATTGGATCATGTCTGTTTGCATTATTTAAAGCTCATTGCTTCAATTCCGTCATAACCTTACCCTGTCACGTGAGATGACCTAGAATGATCGCCTATTGCTCTTGCAAGACCCTTACCACATCGACAACATGTTCTTCATCAACATCATCAAGAGTGGTCTCCTGAACTTATCGAGGATATTGCGTGTCATTCACCGGTGTAGCGTAAATTCCCGAGTTGTGGGTCTCATTGATTGAGTCCTCGAAATGAGGCTGATCCCCTCGAATCTCGGGGTTGTGCATGTCATTAACAGTGTTATCTGCCATTTCTTAAGATTTTATTCTAAGACAAAATAATCACAACATGCTAGTGCAAAAGGTAAGAATCAATTTAATTACACGCCTGTCTAGGCCCCACGGTGGGTGCCAAACTGTTTACCCGTAAAACAGTACGTTGAATTTATACGTGGTTTCTAGACAAGTGAATTAACTTGATCCTGAAATAAATAAATAATCAAAGAATTATACAATACTTAGTCTTAGGATATAGATGAAACATCATAAATAACAGTTCCGAGAATAGGATTTTCGGGCGCAACAACAGCGAAATCAAAAGAATCAGAAAATATGATTGTATTGAGCTTTGTATAGAATGTAGTGTCAGTTTTCTAGAAAATTCCTCCACTTACAATGATAACTGAGCTCACTATTTATAGCTGTAAAGGAGGTCCTAGGATCGTTCCCTTCTTTAATGTCAATTATAAGGGACATTGATGAAGATGTAACGATGAATATAAATGCAAAATTTCCTGTAACAGGTAATTGCTCTTAATGCCATGAAATATTCTCTCTTAACTGCTACCCGGCGAAGAGCATTTATCACATCATTATGATCGTTGTTCTTTCCAATGACAAACGAAATAGTTGCCTTCGGGCTTTGGCAATCCCCCTGTCTTGGGTTCCACGCGTCCCTTTTTTGGACGGCCACATGTTATAGCATATTTTACCCTATACAGTATTATAATCGAAGAACAAACCTCCGTTATTTCAAAGTATGGGACTTGATCTTAAGGAAAGTAACTCAAAACACCCGAGAACTCAATGTGGGAAAGCTAGGTGCAACATGGGAAGGCCCCTACCGAGTTTCAGCTATTACCGGAAAAGATTCATACGAGTTGGTAAACCAAAGTGGAGAAAAGTGGCCCAACAATTGGAACGTGGCACACCTTAAAGGATATTATTGTTGATAAGCATTATCCGATCAGAAAGTATGTGCTGCACTCCTTTTCCCTTCGTTTAGTTTTTGTCCCAATTGGGTTTTTCTGGCAAGGTTTTTAACGAGCCAGCAACAAAAAGCATACTACAAGGACAACAACAATAAGACCTTTAATAGAAAGGCATACAAGCAAAGATCCACTCGGGGATGGTTATATAATCTTTTGCTCTATAGCAAATTCCCACGACGATGTTAAGCTTGCTATTGAGCAAAGATTACCTAATCGTTCATCAGCAAAAAACACTAGAGGATTATCTAGCAATGCATTAGTGGAATCTTCGAGGATACAATACTTACAGTGTTCCAATTCGCGTTCTTCGCATTCGAACACTAGGGGGATGATATAAGGATACGGAAACAATGACTGTCACGTAGATCGAAAAACAAAAAATCGTAAATATAATTGCATCATCGGGACTGGGACTGCACGGCCAGCCCCATAGAAACAAGTTGTATAAGTTAGCCTCAAGTAATGGCAATTTCTTTTCAGCATAGCAAATGCTTATGTATTTTTTGAGAATAAAAGGAATAAAGTGAAGTCCTTTTGTTTTTAGCTTATATCTTGTCTGAACTATGAATTAATTTTGTCAATTGAAAGTTAAACAAGTACTTCAAATGCTAGTTCCGTAATGAACATGAGACGTCCTCTTTAAGAGCACCATAAACATAAGAGGGCCCTCTCTTATAAAAATCCTCACGTTAAAGGGCTGGTTTCAAAAGAAATTATGTCCGAAATCAAAAATGCCTTCGGGGAAAGATACACCCGAAGTCGTACACCAAAAAGTAAACTTGCGCAAATACTTATCAAAGCCCTCACGAAAAAGGGTTGGTGCCCAGAGCCAAAAATGCTTTCGGGGAAAATACACCCAAAGCTTCACATAATAAGACGCAAAATTCTTAAAAGGAAGAAAATGCAAAGATTAAAGAATTGCAAGAATATTCACACGAAAAGAAGACTCAAACAATACATGAGCAAAAGATGTTTTTTATTTTTAAAAACATGTCAAAATGGCACAGATACAAGAATCGGAAAAAGAAACAAAAAGCTAGACTGCAGTATCTCTAGAACCAGAAAGAATAGAAGTGTCCGTGCCACCGGGAGAAGTAGACGGACTCACTAATGGCTCAATAGTTTTACCAGTTTGGCCTTCAGCATCATCAACCTCCGATTCTTCTTCATTTCCTGAGAACTCGGAATCGGAACCAGAAAGACCAGGTGCATCTTGCCTCGATGGGAGTCTACTTTTAGCAGCTAACTCGAGCTTGTGTGACTTACTAATTTCGGCATCAAAATCAATGACACTAGCTATGGCCTCTTCCAATGTTTTTCTCCTCATGGTGTACATGGCGTAAGTTTTCTCAACAACAAGGAAAGTCACTTGGCGCTTGAGTTCTTCTTTGAGTTAGGTCACCTCGGCAGAAAGGTTTTCCCAGGCGGATCTAGCAGATTTGATGCTAACATCAAGGTTGCAGATAGTTGAACTAAAAAGCCTATTATGCTCGATAGTTTTCATGTACTTCTCTACCAACTGGGAATGTTTCGCCCCCGTAGAAGCAAGCTCTTCAAATTTGGAATTCAAGGCTGCCTGTAAGTTGCTCACTCTTTCATCAGAGGCAGCCTCGCATTCATTTGCAGCAAGAACAGAGCTATGGACTTCAACCCATTTGGCCCTGTCTTCATCAAATCTAACCCTTAGCAGGTTAATTTCTTGGCTAAGGGTTACCACTTCTTTCTCACTTTGCCACAAACGAGCTTCCAATACAACAGCCTCAATAGCTTTGGCTTCCAGTTCTGAAAGGCGAGCGACATGTTGCTCCTGCTCTGCCAAAAGCTGATCCCTTGCAGAGGTAATTTCCTCCTTTTCATGAATCAACCTCTAAAGGCCCTCGGAAGCAAGAAATTTGTCCTACAAAGTAATAAGGGTAAAATTCAGGATATGTTCGCACCCAAAAGTATAAGGAATAATAAAGGAAGAAAGTAAGGTACCACTGCAGCGTTGTTCAACAAACACTCTCCCGAGAGTGCATGAATCTTTTCCCAGTCTTTCTCTGAAGCCAAAGGCTTCAGATAATTAGCAAGCTCCACTGGTTGGGATAACAAGTTGCACCGGTAGAGACCGAAAGAGTAACATTCCTCCTCCTTTATGGATCTTCAGAAGGGGCAGCATAATTTTGCCCCAAATTCCCATGAACTGGGGACTGCGGAAGCGGAATATCTTCTTCATGATCAGGTGCGGCCAGTGGATATGATGTAGCAATTGCTGGTGGAGGAGTAGATGAAGATAGAAGTGATGTAGCCATTGCTGGTGTTGGCGAAGATGGAGATGAAGCTGATGGAGTTGTAGAATGAGAAACAGCTGCATTAAATGCAGTTCTGGTTGTTAGATGCTCGCCAACCAATGACGGCAGTGATCCGGTTCTCAGCCCCACAGTACCAAACACAACAATTGGGGCTCGAAAATGGGAGTTGACATTATATACCAAATCAAACTCTCCCTAAAGTGACGAGGCATCGTCCTCGGTTGGTCTAACTATCTCAACATGTCGAGCATCCTGTTGAGATGATGAGGATCGTCATCTTCTATGTAGAGAAACTCCCCCATCACTAGCTTCTTCATCATCGTTGATGGTCACGGTGTCTATGAATAGCCCCGAAGGAGGGCCAATCACTATCACTACCAGAGATGACTCGGGGGCATCAGTCCTCGCCCTCTTATTCTTTTCCCCGGCCGCGGAGGAACATCTTCTCTTTGGTTGTTTGTCTTCCGGTCGGGGACTCTGTAAGGAAACATTTGCTCTCGAAGCAGGCCTAGAGCCACCTGTTCGAGTAAGCGTCTCCTGAAGCAGCCTCGCTGCATCAGCAGGATCAGCCAAAACATCCTCCTCGGGAACAGCAATAGAGCCCGCGGGAAGACCTAATTTTATAGACAAGTTAGAAGGTATCAATCAAGTTCTTCGCATAAAAAAATGAAACAAGGTGAGTTTGAATTATCATGATTCTTGGCCTTCCATCCGTATTTAGGGACCAGTTCTTTCCACTAGCGAGTCTCGGATGTCGTAACGTCCAAGATCTTTTGTACTCACCGGTCCAAACCTTCAACCACCAGTAGGATCCATCGAGTTGCTGAAACAGGCGAAGGATGGAGGATCAATATGGCTATATAAAAGTATTTAGTAAAAGGAAATACCAAACAAAGAGCTTACGAGTCCGGTTCCAAACGGCCGGAAAGGATGGAGCCGTCACTGGAATGATATCATCAGTGGCAGCTGCAACGAACCTTTCCATCCACCCACGGTCGTTGCCATCATCCATGCTAGACAACAGAGCATGGTGGCCACCTTTGCAGAGGTTTATCATTCCCCCGCGGAAGATTTTGGGAGAATAGAGATTCATTATATGAGCTAAAGTTAGCTCCTCTCCAGTCTCCTGGAATAAACGCTGAAGGCAAGCAAACGTCCTCCACACATAAGGACTTACTTGTGCCAAACATACTTGGTAGCAGAGGCAAAACTCCATAATCATAGGGTCAAGTTTTCCGCTCAAAGAGAACACACCCAAAGTAAAGGGATACACGTAAAATATGTAAAACCCTCTTTGGGTAAGGTGACACGCTTCGATAGATCAGGAGAAATAATATCCAAGTCATGGTAGCGGTAGTCTTCCTTCACATCAGGAATGCTAAAAAGACGTATGGAAGAAGGATACCTATTGATGGCCAATGTACGAGAGTTAGCAGTAGGGGATTTCTCTTCGAAATCTTCTGTGGTTATAAGACTTCTAGGGATGATGGAGCCCACTGTTGGAGGAGCAAAGTCCTCGGATGTGTTCTTGCTTTTTGAAAACCGGTGCGCTTTGAGGAAGAAGCCATTTTATGGAAGAAGTAGAAGGTTTTTTGTTTAAAGAGAATTAGAGAAAAGATGAAGAGCAAGATGCAAGTTAGCTAACGGAAGTTTGAACAATTATGAAGTATAAGGGAGAAAGTTGACACGTATAAGTAAACGTTTTGGCGGCTAAATTCATGGCCATGATTATCTCGATAATCGGCAAAAGTTGTGGCTAATCATGGGATGACGCGTGTTCGAGGCATTAAATGTGGAGAGACGTGCATCTAATCAACCGTCAGAAGCCTTCAGAGGGAACTATAGTAATTCCTGCCAAAAAAGTGTTTCTACCAACTTCCCGGTAACACAAACTTATGTCACCGGAAAGCAGGGGGACTATCTGTATAGAGTAATATATGCTATGACACGTGTCCGTCCAAAAAAGGGACACGTGGAACCCAAGACAGGTGGATGTCCAAAGACTGAAGGCAATTATTTCGTTTGTCACCGGAAAGAATAACGCTTATAAAGATGTGATAAATGCTCTTCGCCCGGTAGCATTTAAGAGAGAATATTTCATGGCATTAAGAGAAATTACTCATTACAGGAAATTTGGTATTTATGTTCACCGTTACATCTGCATCAATGTCCCTCATAATTGACATTAAAAAAGGGTACGATCCTAGTACCTCCTTCATAGCTATAAATAGTGAGCTCAGTTATCATTGTAAGGGGGGGAATTTTCTGGAAAACTGACACTACATTCTATACAAAGCTCAATACAATCATATTTTCTGATTCTTTTGATTTCGCTGTTGTTGCGCCCGGAAATCCTGTTCCCGGAATTGTTATTTCTGTTGTTTCATCTATATCCTAAGGCTAAGTATTGTATAATTCTTCGATTGTTTTGTTATTTCAGGATCAAATTAATTCACTTATCTAGAAAGTACGTATAAATTCAACTGTACCATTTTATGGGTATACATTGGGTTGTATCACTATTTTTGGTTTCGACGTCGATTTGAGCATAAAGATTACCATATTAAGCAAATTTCTTTGATTCGTATTTTGACTAAACCATTATACCCGTATCATAATTTTGGAACTATAGCAACTGAAATCATTAATTGTAGACATCGTATGAGGAATATATGGTAATTTTACTAACAATTGGGTTGCCAGATGTTTTTTAAATAAATTACGAAATTGCCATTGAATTCATATTTAAAAATCTGTACCATTTTCGAATATTAAAACCAACATATCGCCTTCACTACAAGGTCAAATGGAGTGATTCAAAAGCCTAATTTGACTGAAATTTTACAAGGAATCCATTGGAGGCATAAAAATTAAGTTTTGGATTGATTAGTATAAGAAACGAAGCAGAACAACTGTGCATTTTTAGCTATTAATGTTGTTGAAGGTTTTTTCATCTTGAAAGTTTGGGATTGGGAGAATTCAAGGATGTTCTTCAAGTTTCTTCCATGGACCATGGGGTAAGTGTTTTCTACTCGGTTTAGATTATATTATGTGATTCCATCTTCGTTTTTAGCATTTGATTGATGATTTCAAAAACGGAATTAGGGGGTTTTGTCTAAACTTTCCTAAAGTGAAATTTTGAGTTTTGAAAACTGATTCAGAGCAGAATTGAGTGAAATTAGTATGGTTGGAATCGTAATTGAATGGGTCATCGGATTTTGTGAGTTTAGTCAGGTTCCGAGGGGCGGACTCGGGTTCGACTTTTTAGGTGACTTTGGGTAAATGTGCAAAGATTCAATCTTTATCGATTGGGTTTGCTTCTCATGGAATTATTTGATAATTTTGAGTTACTTTTGGCTAGTTTTGAGCCATTCGGAGGATGATTTGAGTGGAATTACACTTCTAAAGTATCGATTGGGCTTGTTTGAGGTAAGTTTCTTGCCTAACTTTGTGTGAGGGAAACTACCCCTTAGGATTTGGGTTGATTGTGCTATTTGTATTATGTGAAGGCTGTGTACGCAAGGTGACGAGTGGGTACATGGGCTATATGTGTTATTTGACTGGTTTAGATTATCTAGACTCTTTCCATGCCTTTAATTGAATTGTCATAATATGTTATATCTATCAATGTTAATCTACTCTTACATGCTCTATTTGACGTTGTTAGCACTTGCTCTACCTCTTACTTGTTATTTTGCTCTTAGATGCTTTAGTTGAAGTTATTATCTTCCTTATATTCTTGTTACCTCTTCATTGTTGAATCACTTTTAATTGAAGTTGTTATTTCATGGAATATCATCTTGTTGAGTTATTGGTGTTGAAGTTGTAATAGCCGTTTTCACATTGAGGAGAAGTTGTTAAATGTTGTGATACCTTTTCCTTGTTGAGCATTCTTATTCATTTTGTTATTATTGAAATTCGTGTACATATTGTGGTTGAGCCATGGGCTATTTTTTGTGGAACAATTGGTGTTGTAGACTTTGTGGCAAGTTGTGGCATATGGGCACTTGTGGTGCGAGTTGTGATTGTGTTGTGATATTGACATGGATGCGGTGATATAAGGCTAGGGGTTGATACGCATGCGGTGAGATAAGGTGGCTTGATACGCATGTTGCTAGTAGGGGAACTACATGAAGTCACGCGGTGAGATAAGGTGTGCTTAAACGCGTGTAGCTATTTCGAGAAAAAATTATTTTCAAAAATAATGTAAGGCCCACGCGGTAACATAAGGAATGATTGTGATTGAAATTGTGTAATGTCAATACGAGTCGGTACCTCGGTTGAGATTTTGCATTGTACATTCCATGTTGGAATAACTTGTTGATTTGAACGGTTATAGTTCTTACTTTAGTCATTGATCCGCATTTTGATTGGGTTTGGTTATGCGTTGTTATCTTGGTGTTTGCACGATTGTGGTTTCTTGTGCATGTCATGCATTCTACATGATTTGTTGTGTTGCTTTAATACGCCAATCTGTGACTCCGTTATAACTTGATGAATTGATTGTCAATGTGAATTTAATTGCGTGGAGTCACTATATCATATTCTGTTGAGTTGTTGGTAACTTTATAGTTTAAATAAAATAATAATTTACATGCTTTATTCTATGTGCCTCTTAAGATAAAATGTGTGTAGCTATTTCTGGAAAAAATAATTTTAAAAACTAAATGTAAGGCTCTCGCGGTGATATAAGGAAATATTGTGATTGCAATTGTGTAATATGAATACGAGTCGGTACCTCGGTTGTGATTTTCATTGTACATTCCATGTTGGAACAACTTGTTGGTTTGAATGGTCATTGCTCTTCCTTCAATCATTCATCCGCATTTTGATTGAGTTTGGATATTCGTTGTTATCTTGGTGTTGGAACGATTGTAGTTTCTAGTGTGAGTCATGCATTCTACGTGATTTGTTGTGTTGTTTTAACATTCCAATTTGTGCCTCCGTTATAACTTGGTGAATTGATTGTCAAAGTGATTTTCATTGCGTGGAGTTACTATGTCATATTCTGTTGAGTTGTTGGTAATATAATGGTTTAAATAAAAGAATTATTAACATGCTTTATTATATGTGCCTCTTAAGATAAAACTCATTATCTCACTTAGTGCCTTATTATTCTAAACGGTTATCACACTTTCACTATAACTGGGTTCTCAAATTATATTCATCACCCTATTAGATGTTCACATTACTTAAAATTGTTATCATGTTTTTCTTTAACAAAATTCTATATTTAATTCATTAATTTAACTTATGTTTTTCTTTGTTTAAAAATGATCCTTTGTACTTATTTCGTGTGTTATGTTTCCCCTATGTGGTGAATTGGTAGCATTGCGCTTCGTAGTGGTATCTGTTGATCTGGCGGGATGGGTTCTTCATTTCCATTCTCTTTCCATCATTGGATATATTTAAGTTATTGTTCGTTGGTGCACAAATTGCATGGTGTGTGGCTCTAAGTAGGATTTGTGTGACATGTCGGTTGAGTAGTTTGTACTGGATGCGGTGAGGTTATTGGGCCTGAAATGAGTGCCATCGGAGTTGATTAAGGTATGTTTGCAAGAATTGTGTCACTCGTTAGCTTAGATTTTGGCTATGGTTCTTATCGGGCAAGAGCGCTCCCCGAATTGTTGATCTGATGGGTGGTTATGAGTTTCTGTATGTTTCTTTCATCATTGGCAGTGTACAAAGGATCAGAACAAGATTTTAGTTGATATGAGGTTCTTTACTGGTGTCGGGGTGGTTATCGCGCAGTTATTGAGGTCGGAAGTTATTGCTATGAGTATTTGAGAAATATGGTATATCATGTGATTATGTCTTGAGATATGGTTATGGATTAATACAGCTTGTTCAGAGTTATACGGTGCATAGATGCAAGCATCGGGTCATATAATGAGTTCCAGATGTTGGGAATTTGGGTTTTAAGATTTATGGACTAAGGTTTAAGTAAGGATCCTCTGTTAGGTGGTGTCGTCGGGCTTATATATATAGGGTGACATGGGATCACCCATGGTTATGTGTATGGCAGGGGTAGATGGAAATTGGATGGCTTTGGAATGACACTTGGCACGTTTGAGGACGGACGTATGTTTAAGTAGGGGAGAATGTAACGACCCAACCGATCATTTTGAGCAATTGCACTTTTCTCGGTAGTTTGAGGGCAAGAGTATCTCTGTATGATATATTATGACTTGTGTAAATTGTTGGTTTTTGTTTTCAAGTAATTCAGAAGCGATTTGGAAGAATGAATCTCATGTTGGAAGCTTTAAGTTGGAAGAGTTGACTATGTTTGAATTTTGGTTATTTAACCTCGGAACGGAGTTTTGATGGTTCTGTTAGGTCCGGATGGTGATTTTGGACTCGGGCATATGCCCGGATTTACATTTGGATATTTCTAGAAAGTTTCGACTAATTGGTGGAAGTTGAAAATTCAAAGGTTTGAAAAGTTCATAAGTTTGACCAAGTGTTGACGTTGAAGATATCGGATTTGGATTGTGGTTCTGGGACTTTGTTATGTCATTTGGGACTTGTGTGCAAAATTTGAGTCCATTCCGGGTTGATTTGATATGTTTCAGCGCGAGTTTCGGAAGTTAAACATTCAAAGTTCATTTAAGTTCGCTTTGAGGTGCGATTCATCGTTTTAATGTTGTTATGAGTGATTTGAGACCTCGAGTAGGTCCGTATTATGTTATGGGACTTGTTGGAATGTTTGAACATGGTCCTGAGGGGCACGGGTAGGTTTCAGAGTGGAGTCAGAGCATCTTTTCTTCATGTTTGATTGCTGGTGTGTTCTGGGCTGCTGGTGCTGATTTTCCTTCTATGCGATCGCGAGGGAAGAAACACGGTCTCAATGTATAATGTTGGAGCTGGTGCACTTTCTTCTACGCGTTCTCCATTGTAGGACTACGTTCGCGGAGGTCGGTCGGCTTGTGTAATGCGACTGCATGCTTGGGAAGGCTATCGTGTATCAACGTGGGTGCTGGGTAGAGATGTCTTCACGTTCACCTGTATCAGGGCGCATCCGCGTAGATTTATTCCAGTGGTCTATGCGTTCACATGGTTTGTCTAGCAAACTCGTTGGTTATTTTGAGCAGTGCCGTCTTCTATTCTTCGCGATCACGTGGATTATTCCGCAATCGTGATGCATATGATTGTCCAGTGAATTATAAAGTACTCTATTTTGGGGGTTTCGACTATTCTATCATATTTGGAGCTATGGAGTTGGAATTGAAGTGATGTTTGAAGAGATTTTCACCACAAGGACTGGGGGTAAGTGTCCTCTACTCGGTTTTGATTTTATTTCATGAATCTATCTTCATTTTTTGCATTTGGTTGATGATTTCAAAAGAGACATTGGGGGTTTTTGCCTAACGTTTCATAGAATGAATTGTCGAGTTTTGAACATCGATTCAGGGGCGGATTTAGGTGAAACTAGTATGGTTGGACCCGTAATTAAATGGGTTGTCGGATTTTGTGAGTTTTGTCGGGTTCTGAGGTGCAGGTCCGGGTTTGACTTTTTGCTTGACTTTGGGCTTTTGGTTAAATATTCGACCTTAATCATTTGGAATTGTTTCCTTGGGCTTCATTTGATACATTTGAGTTACTTTTGGCTAGTTTCGAGTCATCCGGAGGTCGGACGCGCGAGTTGGCATTTTTGAAGCATCATTTGGCTTGCTCGGTATTGGATTTAGCTTGTTCAAGGTAAGCAACACTTCCAAACTTAGTGTTGAGGGTATGAAACCCTGAATTATGTGTTATGTGATTGATGGTGATGCGCATGCTAGGTGACGGGCATGTGGGCATGCACATTGTGAATTGTATTTAGTCGATTCCATGGAACTGTGTAGCTATCTTATCTGAACACTTTTACTGAACTCTATGTGTTAGAGCACTCGAGGTGTAATTTATACTAGAAATCATGTCTATGCTATATGCTTGTCCTATTGGGGCACACTGAGGTCATTTCTGTTGTTGAGTTATTTGTTTACATTGCAATTACGTACTCAGCCATACGCATTCCTTTGCATATCATATCTCAGTCTCTGTTACCATTTATTGATAAATCACATCATTATTTTGGGTTGATCTTTCATGAGTTTGTGAGCCCGAGAGACTGGAGAGATTGATGACTGAGTGAGGTCGAAAGCCTGATTGTGAGTATATTGATACTATAGCACGTGAGTTGTCCGTGCAGATCCATATATTGATAATGTAGCATGTGAGGATCTAGATATTGATAATATGGCACGTGAGTTGTCCGTGCGAATCAGGATTTATTGATTCATGCCAGGATTTGGCTTATTATAGCGCTTGGGCTGGATCGGCCCCTCCGGAGTTTGCACATCCAAAGTGGGCGCAGTTGCTAGTAGTTATTATATTTTGGCTAGATCTTGCCTGTACAGTACTAAGTAACTGAGTGTGTCGAGTGATTGATCGTGATGAGTAGAAAGTGTGAGACAATGAGATTGAGTACTCTGAGAGTTTGAGTACATGAGTTCATCACTGAGATGCATTGCATTTGACATGTGTACTTGAGATACATGCATAGAGATGCATTTTCTTCTGCTACCCAGTTTTGGTGACATTTATGATTCCACCTGTATATTGACATGTAGGCATGGAGATGTATTTTTCCTCATGCCATATGCGATTTAAATATTTTACCTGTTGTTGAAAGTCTTTGGGAAAAATCAGAGTTTTTTTGATATACTCATATTTTGGAGATTTCGGTAAATGATTTTAGCAGAATTTGAGCGAGATGAATATTAGGGTGTCGAATGATCGAGTGCACATTTGGTTATGTTCTTTCTCGACTGCGGTATTGTGTTAGTGGTTCCTCCGTGGTTATGGTCATACACTTAGGGTACTTGATGTCGAATTACGTGTAATTGTTAATTTTGAGCATGGTGGCTTGAGGTATTTTACGTGGACCATTGTTTGGATAGGGTCATGGATTGTAGTGAAATTAAGTTGGAATATGATCCTTTGTGTTAGATTCGTGTGTTTTGGTTCTACTGTGTGTGAAAGGTTCTTAACATTTCGTTGTGGTGGTACTTGTTGAGCTTGCGAGGCGGTTCTCTCATTTGAGTCATTTTCTATGTTTGAGGACACTTGAATTTTTGGGTATTGGTGCACGGATTGCACAGTTTGTGGATTAAGGTTGTATTGGTGTGGTATGTCTGTAAGGCGGCTGCGTTTGATAATCTGAGGTGGTCAGACCTAGAATGGGTGCGATCGGATCTGATTGCAGTATATTTGGAAGGATAATATTGGAAGCTGGCTTAGAAATTAGCTATAGTTCTTGTTGAAGGAGGCAGAGTTCTATTACTTATTTATCTGATAAGTGGTTACCAGTTTCTGCGTGTTTCTTTTATCATCAGCGGTGTAAGAAGGTCTTAGAATAGGGTTTTGTTCGATACGAGGTTTGTTACCGGTATTGGGTTGTTTTGAGCAGTTACTATGGTCAGAAATTATTGCTATGAGTATTTGAGTTATGTGATAAATTATGTGATTGCGACTTGGGTTATGGTTATGGCTTGATGCAGCTTGTTCAGACTTATACAGTGTATATATGCAAGATTCGGGTCTTATAGGAAATTTTGGATGTTAGAAATTAGATCCCAAGGTTTATGGGCTAAGATTGAAGTAACATCTTTTGTTAGGTTGTTTCGTCCGGATTATATGGATTAGAGTGACATAGGATCACCCCCGGGTATGTGCATGGTAAGGTTACACTGATTGACAGCTTTGGAACAACTTTTGGCACGTTCGAGGATGAATGTATGTTTAAGTGTGGGAGAATGTAATGACTCGATCGGTTATTTTGAGCAATTGCACTTTGCTCGATAGTTGGAGGGCATGAGTAGTTCCGTATGATGTACTATGACTTGTGTGAATCGTAAATATTGGTTTTCAGGTTATTCAGAAGTGATTTGGAAGAATGAATCTCATATTTGTAGCTTTATATTGGAAGAGTTGACCAAGTTTGGGTTTTAGGTATTTGACCCCGGAATATAGTTTTGATTCTTTCGTTAGGTCCGGATGGTGATTTTCGACTCGGGCGTATACCCGAATTTGCATTTGGATATTTCTAGAAGGTTTCGACGCTAATTGGTGGAAGATGGAAATTTGAAGGTTTGGAAAGTTCATAAGTTTGACCGAGAGTTGACTTTGAAGATATAGGATTTGGATTGTGGTTCCGGGAATTGGAATAGCTTCGTTATGTCATTTGGGAATTGTGTGCAAACTTTGAGTCCATTCCGGGTTGATTTGATATGTTTCGACGCGCGTTTCCGAAGTTGAAAGTTCAAAGTTCATTTAGGTTTGATTTGAGGTGTGATTCGTCGTATCAATGTGGTTATGCATGATTTGAGACCTCGAGTAGGTCTTTGTTATGTTATGGGACTTGTTGGAATGTTCGGACATGGTTCCGATGGGCTCAGGTAAGTTTCGGATGGAGTCAGAGCATTTTTCCTTCATGTTTGATTGCTGGAATGTTCTAGGCTGCTGGTGCTGATTATCCTTCTATCCGATTGAGAGGGAAGAAACACGATCGTAATGTATAATGTTGGAGCTGGTGCACTTTTTTCTACGCATTCTCCATTGTAGGAATGCGTTCGCGGAGGTCGAGCGGCTTGTGTAACGCGGCTGCATGCTTGGGAAGGCTATCGCGTATCAGCGTGGGTGCTGGATAGAGATGTCTTCACGTTCACGTGTATCTGGGCGCATTAGCGTAGATTTATTCTAGTGGTTTGCGTGTTCACATGGTTTGTCTAGCGAACGCGTTGGGTATTTTGAGCAGTGCCATTTTCTATTCTTCGCGATCGCGTGGATTATTCCGCGATCGCGATGCATATGACTGTCCAGTGAATTATAAAGTACTCTATTTTAGGGGGTTTCAGCCATTTTATCATATTTGGAGCTATGGAGTTAGAATTGAAGCAATATTTAAAGAGGTTTTCACCATATGGACTGGGGTAAGTGTCCTCTACTCGGTTTGATTTTATTTCATGAATCTATCTTTGTTTTTAGTATTTTGTTGATAATTTCAAAAGAGAAATTGGGGTTTTTTGCCTAAAGTTTCATAGAGTGAATTTTTGAGTTTTGAACATCGATTCGGAGTCTGATTTGAGTGAAACTATTATGGTTGGACTCATAATTGAATGGGTTGTCGGATTTTATGGTTTCGTTGGGTTCCGAGGTGCGGGTCGGGTTTGACTTTTTGGTTGACTTTAGGCTTTTGATTTAAGATTCGACCTTTATCATTTGAAATTGTTTCCTTTGGCTTCATTTGATGCATTTGAGTTACTTTTGGCTAGTTTTGAGTCGTCCAGAGGTTGGTACATGCGAGATGGAATTTTTGGAGCATCGTTTGGCTTGCTCGGTATTGGATTTGGCTTGTTCGAGGTAAGTGACACTTCTAAACTTGATGCTAAGGGTATGCAACCCCGAATTACGTATTATGTGATTGATGTCGAGGTGACGCGCATGCTAGGTGACAACCATGTGGATGTGCACCGTGTGCATTGTGATTTAGTCGATTCCATGGAACTGTGTAGCTATTTTATCTGAACATTTTTACTGAACACTATGTGTTAGAGCACTCAAGCTGTAATTTATGCTAGAAATCATGTCTAAGCTATATGCTTATCCTGTTGGGGCCCACTGAGGTCATTTTTGTTGTTGAGTTATTTCTTTACATTGCAGTTATGTACTCAGTCATACGCATTCCTTTGCATATCATATCTCAGTCTCTGTTACTATTTATTGATACATCACATCATCATTTTGGGCTAATCTTTCATGACATTGTGAGCCCGAGAGACTGGAGAGATTGATGACTGAGTGAGACCGTGGGTCTTATTGTGAGGATATTGATACTATAGCACGTGAGTTGTACGTGCAACACGTGAGTTGTCTGTGCAGGTCCATATATTGATACTGTAGAATGTGAGTTTTCTGTGCATCACGTGAGGATCTAGATATTGATATCATGGCACGTGAGTTGTCCGTACAGAACGTGAGTTGTTTGTGCGGATCAGGCTTTATTGATTAATTCCAGGATTTGGCTTATCATAGCGCTTGGGCTGGATCGGCCCCTCCGAAGTCTGTACATCCACAGTGGTCGCAGTTGCTAGCAGTTATTATGTCTGGGCTGGATCTGACCTGTACAGTACTGAGTGACTGAGTGTGTCGAGTAATTGAGCATGATGAGTGGAAAGTGTGAAACAATGAGATTGATTACTCTGAGAGTGTGAGTACATGAGTTCATCATTGAGATGCATTGAATTTGACATGCGTACTTGAGATACATGCATGGAGATGCATTTCCTTCTGCTACCCGATTTTAGTGACATTCATGATTTCACCTCTATATTGACATGTAGGTATAGAGATTTAATTTTCCTCATGCCATTTGAGATTTAAATATTTTACCTGTTGTTGAAATCATTTGGAAAAATCACAGTTTTTCTGATATACTCATACTTTGGAGATTTCGGTAAAAGATTTGGGTTTTACTGTTATACTTGAAAAACATGCCTATTTTTCCATAACTGTGAACGAGCTGAGCATCATATTTTTGAGTTGTTTGTTGTACTTATTTTATTATATTGTTACGAGTTGTGGCTGGTTACTGGAGTTGGACCCTGGCCTTTGTCCCAGCTCGTCACTACTTTCAACATAATGTTGGGTTTGTTACTTATTGAGTACATGAGGTCGGTTGTACTTATACTACACTTCTGCAGCTTGCGTACAGATGTTGGATGTTGACGTTGTTGCATACATCGGGAGCTTGATCGAAAGATGTACCTGCATTCTAGTTATTGTTATCACTAGTCCTTGGTAGCATTAGATAAGAGTTATGTTCATTTACCTTTCAAACAGATGTTGTAATTATTTCAATTCAGTTTTGTAAGAAATCTAAATCTTAGACGCTTATGACTTGCACTACCAGCCCTCGGGAAATTCTTTGTATAACAGTTCAGTTGTATTATCGTTTCTTCTCTTAATAAATATCATTTGAACTGGTTTATTATTAGTTGGCTTACCTAACGAGTTGTCTTAGGTGCCATCACAACTAGTTGAATTTTGGGTCGTGACAATGTGATTATGTCTTGAGCTATGGTAATGGATTGATATAGCTTGTTCAGAGTTATACGGTGCATAGATGCAAGAATTGGATCATATAATGAGTTCTGGATGTTTGGGATTTAGGTTTTAAGATTTATGGACTAAGGTTGAAGTAAGGATCCTCTGTTAGGTGGTGTCGTCGGGCTTATATGGATTGGGTGACGTGAGATCACTCATGGTTATGTGTATGGCAAGGGTATATGCCGATTTGATGGCTTTGGAACGACTCTTGGCACTTTAGAGCACGAACGTATGTTTAAGAGGAGGAGAATGTAACGACCCGACCGGTTATTTTGAGTTTTAGCGTTACATTTTGTGGTTTGAGACTTTGAGTATCTTCATATTATGTATTATGACTTGCGTGTATGGTTGGTTTCAGTTTTCGACCGGTTCAGGATTTGATTTGGAAGAATGATTCTCGTTTTAGAAGCTTTAAGTTGGAAGAGTTGATCAATGTTTGACTTTTGGGTAAACGGACTCGGAATCTGATTTTAATTATTCCAATAAGTTTGTATGATGATTTTGGACATGTCCACAAAGATTGGTTAAATTTCGATGAGTTTTGGATAAGTTTGGGTTGTATGGTGATTGTTTTCAGTTTCGACATCGATTTGACCATAAAGGTTATCATATTAAGCTTTGATTCGTGTTTCAACTAAATCATTATATCCATATCGTGAGTTTGGAACCATAGTAACTGAAATCATCAAGTTTCGACATCGTATGAGGAATTTATGGTCATTTTACTAACAATTGGGTTGCTAGATTTTTCAGATTAACTACGAAATTACCACTGGATTCGTATTTAAAAATCTGCACTATTTTCAAATATTGAAACCAACATATCTCCTTCACTATAAGGTCAAATGGAGTAATTCAAAAGTCTAACATGATTGGAATTTCACGAAAATCTATTAGAGGCATTAAAAGTGAGTTTGGAGATCATTTGGCACAAGAAACAAGGTAGAACAACTGGGCATTTTTGGCTATTAATGTTGTTAGAGTTTTCCTCATCTTGAAAGTTTAGGATTGTGAGAATTCAAGAATGTTCTTCAAGTTTCTTCCATGGGGCAAGTGTTTTCTACTCAGTTTTGATAATATTATGTGATTCCATCTTCGTTTTTAGCATTTGATTGGTGATTTCAAAAGAGATATTGGGGGATTTTTGTCTAAACTTTCGTAAAGTGAATTTTTGAGTTTTGAACACCGATTCAGTGTCGTAATTGAGTGAAATTAGTATGATTGGACTCACAATTGAATGAGTTGTCGGATTTTGTGAGTTTTGTCGGGTTTCGAGGTGCGAGCTCGGGGTTGACGTTTTGGTTGACTTTGGGTAAATATGTAAAGCTTCAACCTTTATCGATTGGGTTTGCTTCATATGGCATTATTTGATGATTTTAAGCTGCTTTTGGCTAGTTTCGAGCCGTCTGGAGGATGATTAGATCGGGATAGCGCTTCTAGTGTATCGATTGGGCTTGTTTGAGGTAAGTCTCTTGCCTAACTTTTTGTGGAGGAAACTACCCCTTATGATTTGGGTTGCTTGTGCCATTTGTATTATGTGAAGGTCGTGTACACAAGGTGACGAGTGAGTACACAGACTATATGTGGTATTTGACCTTTTTAGATTATCTAGAGTCTTTCCATGCCTTTAATTGAATTATCATAACATGTTATATCTTTCAATGTTAATCTACTCTTACATGCTCTATTTGACGTTGTTAGCACTTTCTTTACCTCTTACTTGTTATTTTGCTCTTATATGCTTTAGTTGAAGTTATTGTCTTCTTTATTGTCTTGTTACCTCTTAATTGTTGAATCACTTTTAATTGAAGTTGTTATTTCGTGGAATATTATCTTATTGAGTTATTGGTGTTGAAGTTGTAATAGCCGTTATCACATTGAGGCAAAGTTGTTAATTTTTGAGATACCTTTCCTTGTTCAACATTCTCATTCATTTTATTATTATTGAAATTCTTGTACACATTGTGGTTGAGTCATGGGCTATTTGTTGTGGAAATATTGGTGTTGTGGACTTTGTAGCAAGTTGTGGCTTATGGGAACTTGTGGTGCGAGTTCTGATTGTTTTGTGATATAGATACACATGCGGTGGTATAAGGCTAGGGGTTGATACACATGAGGTGAGATAAGGTGGGCTTGAAAGGTGTGTTGCTAGTAGGGGAACTACTTGAAACCATACAGTGAGATAAGGTGGGCTAAAACACATATAGCTATTTCGGAAAAAATTGATTTTCAAAACTAAATGTAAGGCTCACGCGGTGATATAAAGAAAGATCGTTTGAAATTGTATAATGTGAATATGAGGCGGTACCTCGGTTGGGATTTTCATTGTACATTCCATGTTGGAACAACTTATTGATTTGAACGGTCATTATTCTTCCTTCAATCATTCATCCGCATTTTGATTGTGTTTGGTTATTCGTTGTTATCTTGGTGTTGGCGCGATTGTGGTTTCTTGTGTGAGTCATGCATTCTACATGATTTGTTGCGTTGCTTTAACATGCCATTTTGTGCCTCCGTTATAACTTGGTGAATTGATTGTCAATGTGAATTTAATTGCGTGGAGTCACTATATCATATTTTGTTGAGTTGTTGGTAACATAATTGTTTAAATAAAAGAATTATTAACATGCTTTATTCTATGCGCCTCTTAAGATAAAACTCGTTATCTCACTCAGCACCTTATTATTCTAAATAGTTATCGCACTTTCACTATAATTGGGTTCTCCAATTATACTCATCACCCTGTTAGATGTTTACCTTACTTAAAATTGTTATCATGTTTTTCCTTAAGAAAATTCTGTATTTGATTCATTAATTAAACTTATGTTTTTCTTTGTTTAAAAATAATCCTTTTACTCAATTTTATTGATTTCTAAACTAAACTCATCTTATACTATATTTTGTATAAATATGATATTATTTTACTTTACTTGGTTTCTAAAATAAACTTATTATTTCATTTCACCCTTACTTTATTCCGGATTGTTATTATAATTTATGGTGTCTAAATATACCTTCCGTTTATCTAAATTAATATTTATCACGGTTGCAAAGTACATAGTAGCACGTGGACTTTGCCGTGCGAAGGTAATTGTTATTGTGGGCACGAGGTTCCATATGTATAAGCTTTGGAAATTGTAGTTTATGACTTGTGATTTATGAGGTGTGGTGCCTCGGGGTAATTCTTGTTGTAAGTCCATGCATTGGGATCGATTTAATTATTTGAGTTGTCATCCGTGTTTTTCTTATTTGAGTTCTTTTACAACTCATCGGTGTTCTGATTATATTGTTTCTTTATTACTCGTTTACTACTTGCTGCCATTTATGTTTCTCTTACTTCATTGTTGGTTGTAAATCAATAATGTTTCCGACGTTGGTCCTACATTGATGTTTTTTCAATTGTTAACTTATGTATATCTTGAGCGGGTTTCTTTGTCTAGTAGGTGTCTTGACCTGGCCTTGTCACTACTCTACTGAGGTTAGGCATGATACTTACTAGGTATCGTTGTGGTGTACTCATGCTACGCTTCTGCATATTTTTATGCAGATCCAGGTATTCGGATTTTAACGACTCGATCGGTCGTTTTGAGCTCTAGCGCATCGTTCGATAGTTTGAGGCCTTGAGTAGCTTCAATTCATGTATTAGAACTTGCACGTGTAGTCAGATTTGAATTTCGGAAAGTTCAGAGTTGATTTAGAAGGAAAATTTTTAGTTCCAAAGCTTTAAGTTGAAATAGTTGACCAAGGTTTGACTTTTGAGTAAACGACTTCAGAATCGGGATTTGAAGGTTCCAATAGGTTCGTATGATGATTTTGGACTTGGGCATATGTTCGGGTTATGTATCGATTGGTCCGGGGAGTATTTCGGCACTTATTGTGGAAAGTTGGCCTTTTGAAGGTTTATGAATTTCCTAAGTTCGAGTTGAAGTGGACTTTGGTGTTATTGATGTTTGTTTGGGATTTCGAGCCTTAGAATATGTTCGTATTGTGATTGGTGACTTGTACCCAAAATTTGGCATTATTCTGAAATGTTTAAGTGTGATCCGGATGCGTTCGGCGAAGCATGAAGGTTTGAAAGTTATTAGAGTTTAAAAAATTGAGTTTGATCTTTAATTCTTGGTTTTGATGTTGTAATTAGTGTTTCGAGCCTTTGAACAAGTTTACATAAGGTATATAAACTTGTTAGAATAATTGGACGGGGTTCCTCGGACATCGAGTGAGATTTGGGTGGTTTCGGACCACTTTTTGAACTGCTGATATCTGATGCCAGGGGTGCTCTTCGCGATTCCGGAGGTCAGGGTCGCGATCGAGAAGAGCAAAGTGTTGTTCCGTGCCTTGTGAATCGCAATCACGGAAGGAAGGTCGCGATCGCGTAGAAGAAATTTCTGTTGTGAGTGTTCTGATTTTCTGAGCTTATATCTTGCAATATTTAAGGAATTTGGAGATGATCCAAAAATGAAAGTTGTATCCCTTTGAATTTATTTTTAATAAAATCAAACCGTTTATTATTTAGAATTTTGTACAAAACGTCATGACCATTGTGATCGCTAGATTTTGGCCGCGATCGCGATGAAGGAAATGTTGCCGGAACTTTTTCTAACCGCGATCACGTGGCTTATGACCGTGATCATGAAGAAGGAGGTCTGGCAAGTGTATTAAACATCTAATTTCGGGATTTTGAGCTCATTTCTTCACTTTTAAGTTTTTGGAGCACATGTGAGGCGATTTGGGGTGATTCTTGAAGATCATTTTCGCCATATATCATGAGGTAAGTTATTCCCACTTATTGTAAGATAAATACATTGATTATATATAGATTTAAACATGGAATTTTGTGGAAATTGGGGGATTTTGGAAGAAACGTTATGATTTTATATTTTTTTGAATTTGATCACGAAATTGGATATGGAATTAGGAATAAATTATATATTTATGTTCGTGGTGTCATGGGTAATATTTATCTTCAAAACAATTTGAACTCTAGGCACTTGGGCCCGAGGGTTGACTTTGTTGACTTTTCGAGCGGATTTGGAAATTATTATAATTTTTAAGTTATGAGTATTGAAGTATATTTCGATTGGTTTGCACGTTGTTTGGATAGTTTCGGATCGATGGGCATCGATTTGAGTTGTTAGAGAGGCGTTGAATCCAGTTATCGAATTTCTGAGCAAGGTAAGTCTCTTGTCTAACTTTGTGAGGGAGAAACTACCCCTAGGTGATGTAATTGTTATGTGCTACTAGTTGTGAGTGCTACGTACGCACGAGGTGAAGAGAGTCTGTCCGTAGCTAAAACATATTTATGTCCGGATAGACTTAAGATCTTATCATATAATATTTGAATTATTTGAATTCAATTTTCTAGCTTAATTAACTGAATTTATAATTGAAATTTATTTGGAAATATATTAGGCCGAGCTTTATCACTCTTAGTTGTTTGGCGAGAAAATTGATAAACAGTAAAATGTCATGTTTAATTTATGCTCATGTACATGTGTTGTAAGCACGTGACTCGTAACTCGGTAAGTTTCTTACTATCTTGTGGATCGGGCCGAACACCTCGGCAGTAAATTGAGATGTATCTCTGGTTCATGTCGGTCAACCCCCGGCAGTGTACACACCACTCTGGATAGGGTCGTATGACTTCTACATAATCGTGCGTAATATCGCTAGGAGTCCGAATATTCTTAAGATGCCCCTTTTATTGCGACCTGACATTTGTATGGTATTCCTTATCCATTTGAGATTACATTTGATATTTCTGATCTGTTGAGATATCATATGACATTCGAGAGGTTTATATTGTCAAAAGAAAAGTTGGGAAATTATGTGAGTTACAGTTTTTATCTCATGGTTACTGTTGTATTTTATACTTGTTTATAATCTATTATATTATTTTATTGGACCACTAGTAAGTAGCGATATCGACCCCTCGTCACTACTTCTCTAGGGTTAAACTAGATACTTATTGGGTACGCATTGATTTACGTACTCATACTGCACTTCTGCACTAAATGTCCAGGATCTGACAGGTTCATTTTGTGGCCATCTTGGCGCATAGGCGCAACTGCTGAGGGGACTTTATGGTGAGCTGCTTCCTATGCTACGCACCGTAGCCCACATAGTCTCCATCCTATTTATTTATTTTATCGTGTCTATCTTATATTTCAGACAGAAGTTGTATTATTATTGCACTCTTTAGTAGACGCTCATGCACTTGTGACACCAGATTTTTGGGATGTTCTAGAATTTGTTTGTGGTTTTGCTTAGCATTTGCAGACTTTTATTATCTATTCTATTTAAATTGTAAGTTTTCTTGATTTTTATGTCTTAATTTCTTTATCTAATAAAATTCATGACTTCGAAAATAATAAAATAAATAATTAAGTTGGTAGTTCACCGTTGGCTTGCCTAATGGCGACGTTGAGCGCCATCACGACCTATAGTGGGAATTGGGTCGTGATACTAATTGTGTTGTTGAGAGTTGCATCTGCGCAATGGGAAACTTCAAGGTATACCTACTTGACGTTCGCAGGCCTCAAAGTCACCATGTTACTTCATTATGCTACTGTTAAATAGTAATTTAAAATAATATTGTGTTTAGAAATTCTAGTGTGCTTTAGTAGTGCTTATGACTCCGTACTGCCGGTTTTGGGAAAATGTATAACTATTGGCCGTTTGCGGCAATGTATGTCATTTAATGGTTTATGATAAATGATTAAATAGTTCAATTCTATTATTAAATCAAGATGTGTTAGGCTTACCTAGTCTTAGAGACTAGGTGCCATCACGACATATTAATGTGCGAAATTGGGGTCGTGACGTACTCAAATCATAAAACTATACCCTTCTGAGACTCGGAATTGAGTTAGGCCGCTCAAGTTGCACTGCCCACCTTTACAGGTAAAGCCCATTTAAGCTAGCACATAATATAAAGTGGGTGGAACTACCGAGTTGGTTTCTTAGATATTCTCGTTAATAGCTCACCAAATCTTTGGCCCAATTTATATATTGTCACTTCAATTTAAGAGTCAATAGGTTTTATCTCTAGGATAATGGTAAGAAAGAACGTAACTCCTAAGAGGAAGAAGCTTCACCCTGCTTTATTTGATTTTTCTCTTTTTTAACATTTATATATCTTTCCAAATTAAGGGACTACACACTAGGAGAAACTTAGAAGAGGGCCAAATCAATAACAGAAGTAGTAAAAAGAAATTCTAGCCATTCATCATCTCTTTTAAAACAATATAAATAGACCTCCACCTTAACATTTTGGAAAAAGTAAACCAATCCATCGCCCTTCTTCTAGAGAAAAGAAATGTCAAATGTCCAAATATTGGTTTTGGTCACTTTGGCTCTAATTATAGTCCAAACAAAAGTAGATAAAATTGAATGTGATGATTTGATGCCGCGAGTGAGTTCTTGTCATGGGTTTCTGCTAAGTCAAAGTGCAACACCAAACTAAGAGTGTTGTGTTATACTGCAAGATTTGAGTAGAGATGCTGTTGCGTCCCAACCAAATCGTCAAGCTATGTGCCAATGCTTCAAAGCTGCTACGCTAACTTTCCCTATAGATATTCAGAAAGCTCAGAGACTTCCTCAGCTTTGCAACTTCACTAGCACTATGCCCATTGATCCCAATGTTGATTGTTCAAAGTAAGCTTCAATTCTCCCACCATTTTACATTAGTATTACTTGTTCATCATGAATTATGTTGCTCAAACATTCCAAAAATGTCGTCGGGTGTGTGTCAGACCTTTCAAGAGTAGTATTATTTTTTTACGAGTGCTGTAACATTTTTGGCGAATTCGCACAACATAGTGCATGACTCGCATGTTAAATGAGTAGTGTGTCGAATGTTTATCAAGTGTCCAATTATATGTTAAAACCCTCGATTCATTTTTAATATGCTTTATTACTAGAGCGGGCAAACTAATTATTTATAGAGGGCAATTGGAAGTTAAATATGACAATTATTAATTCTTTAAAGGGAGCACCTCTCGAGTATACATGTTCTTTATTTGATGTATTTCCTTATATACTTAAACAGTTTGTTTCGTGTTGTCCTTTTATTTGTTTGACCCTTTTTGGTCATGGTTCCAGGGTTTGAAAGAAGTATAAAACCATCAAAAAGTCGAAGAAATACAATCCTGTAGTGCAATAGCAATGATGCCTTCTGATAGGAAATGGCATTTCCCTCCGGCAATTTGCATTTCTATTTTAAATAATAGCTATCTATTGAATAGCTAACTTTGTCTTCAGTAATGAAACTCTCTCCTTCTGTGCTTGCATATATTCTCCAATCAATTTTCTCCTTTAACTCATTCGATTTACTTTATTTATTTATTCACTTCTTTAATTCGTTTGATAATTACAAGAAATTGAACAAATTTGAGGATCTCCCTCAAGCATTCCATAGTGGACAAACATGACAATGCACTTTAAAATTTATAAAAATCATGAACTTTGGTAGAGGTTAAAAATTTGGAAACACACTTATAATTCAGATACTTCGACGGATAAATTGTTGTGAGTTAGTTTTTTCTTTTTTGCAATATATTCTGTGATCGAATTGTAAAAATCCAATATTAGGCGTGGCGATAGACACCTAGTGGCGATCGACTGACAAGACCCGAAATTCTCACCTTCGGATCGTGATGGCGCCTAACATTTCAATTGCTAGGCAAATCAACATTAGAATAATATTATCCATTTTTAAAATAATTTTTAAATTTATTAATAACAAAGAACAATTGCGGAAGTAAATTCTGAAATATAGTAAATAATCCATAAAAACAACGGTGTCCAAATACTATCCCAGAATTGGTGTCATAAGTGCACGGACTTCTAGAATAAATATAAATAATTATCTGAATAAAATAAAGCTGTTTGGAACAAACACACAGCTAAAGTAAAATAGACGGGGACTTCAGAACTGCGGATGCTCTGCAGTTATACCTCAAGTCTCCTCCGAGTAGCTGAAATCCGAGCAAGTCTATGGTACGCCGCTGGGACCAACTCCGAAATCTGCACAAGAACTGCAGAGTGTAGTATCAGTACAACCGACCCCTGGTAAGTGTTGAGCCTAACCTCGACAAAGTAGTGACGAGGCTAAGGCGGGTCACTTATATTAACCTACACGCAATATTAGTAACAACAACAAATAATAAAAATAAATTAGGTAACTCATTTATAATAATTGAAGCCAACTTAGCAGTCATAACCAATTATCATTTCCATCAATTTCCGTCGCAGCGTGCAACCCGCTCTCACAATATATTCACATTCAATTTTGTTGCAGCGTGCAACCCGCTCTCACAATATATACATTTCCAATCCTCTCATATAATTATTTTTAATCAAGTATATATATTGACTTTTAAATAAGTCTATTGCGGCGTGCAATCCGATCCCCCAAATATTGACTTTTAATAAGTCTATTGCGACGTGCAATCCGATCCTCCAATATGGACTTTTTAATAAGTCTATTGCGGCGTGCAACCCGATCCTCCAATATATCCATTTCAATCAATTATGTTGCGGCGTGCAACCCGATCCTCCAATATATCCATTTACCAATTCTTATAGAAGAAATTTTCCCAATAGATGCAACAATTAATTTAAACTTATAAGACAACAAGCATACATAATTATGATTTAATTATGAAACAAACAATGATAAATAATAAATTATTATAGAAATCAGGGATAAAATAGACAGTTTAATATTTAATATGCTAAATATCAAATAACAATTAAGACACATAATTCAAATAGCATGTAACAATTAATGCAGGAATTCAAAATTAATATTTGACAAAGAATAGGAGAGAAACAATTATTATAATAATTAATTAATGATTTAAAATGATTTATGATTTTTCAAGTAATTATGCAAACAATTAATTTGACAACGTATAGACACTCGTCACCTCGCTTATAAGTCGTTCACATGCATTTCACATAACAAATAGTTTAAGGGTTCTATTCACTTAAGTCAAGGTTATTCACGACACTTACCTCGCTTTGCAAATTCCAATCAATTACTCGACAACAACCTTTCCTTTTAAATTTGTCTCCAAAAGCTTCAAATCTATTCATAAACAATTCAATATACTCAATACGAATCATAGGAATTAATTCCAAATGAATTTACTAATCTCCCGAATAAAAATTCTAAATACATTAAAATATTCGACAGTAGGACCCACATCTCAAATCTCGAAAAAACTTACGAAATCTGAATACCCGTTCCGATACGAGTCCAACCATAAATAATTTATCAAATTCCAATGTCAAATGAGCCTTCAAATATTAAATTTATCGTTTTTGGAAGATTTTATAAAAATCTGGTTTTTCTTCCCTAAATTCACGGATTCATGATATAAATGAGTATGGAATCATGAAATATAATCAATATAGGATAAGAAATACTTATCCCAATGTTTTTCCGTGAAAATCGCCCCAGAATCGCCTTACCCAGGCTAAACAATTGGAAATGGTTGAAAATGGGTCGAAACCCCATTTCCAGAATTTAAGTTCTGTTTCTGGGATTTTTTACCCTTCGCGAACGCGGTCAATGCCTCGCGTTCGCGAAGCACAAAATTTGTGCTGCCCAATTTTACTCTTCGCGAACGCGAGGGCTACTTCGCGAACGCGAAGCTGGCCTGGCTTGGCCTTCGCGAACGCGAGATGCCCTTCGCGAAAGCGAAGTTAATTTCCTAGTTAGCCTCTTTTCCTTCGCGAACGCGAGGCTTCGATCGCGAATGCGAAGCTTTGCACCTCAAGCCTTCGCGATCGCGTTCACTCTATCGCGAATGCGAAGCACAAAATGTGCCAGCCCCAATTTTCTCTTCGCGTTCGCGAGAGTACCTTCGCGAATGCGAAGAAGAACACACGAGAAGCCTGAAGTCTGCAGAAAACCAGATTTCCTAAGTCCGAAATCATCCCGTAGCCCATCTGAAACTCACCCGAGCCCTCGAGGCTCCAAATCAAACATGCACACAAGTCCTTAAATATCATACGAACTTGCTCGTGTGATCAAATCGCCAAGCTAACACCTAAAACTACGAATCAGACACCAAATCAAAGGAAATTTTCAAGAAAACTTTAAAACTTATATTTTTACAACCGGGCGTCCAAATCACGTCAAATCAACTCCGTTTCTCACCAAATTTGACAGACAAGTCATAAATATTATAGTGGACCTATACCGAACTCCGGAACTAAAATACAAATCCGATATCAATAAATCCAACATCAAAAAATATTTAAAAAATAATTAAGCTTTCAAGCTTTTAATTTTTCATTAAAATTCCATATCTCGGGCTAGGGATCTCGGAATTTGATTCCGGGCATACGCCCAAGTCCCAAATTACGATACAGACCTACTGGAACTATTAAAATACTAATCCGAGTCTGTTTGCTCAAAATGTTGACCAAATTCAACTCAGTTGAGTTTTAAACCTCTATTTCACATTTTAATCTATTTTTCATATAAAAACTTTCCGAAAAATTGTACGAACTGCGCACGCAAGTCAAGAAATGATAATTAGTACTTTTTGAAGTCTTAGAATACAGAATTACTTATTAAATTTAAAGATAATATTTTGGGTCATCACATCGACACTATAATTTCCATCAATGCCCGGATCTGCACAAAACTATGCAGAAGTGTAGTACAAGTATGGGACAACATGTACTCAGTAAGTATCAAGACTAACCTCGGTGAAGTAGTGACGATGTTCAGTTCATGTGATACCTATAATCAAATAAACCTATAAAGTTCATAATTATTCACAACAAGACTATGACAAGAATACAATATCGTCAATCATATCAAGAGATATCAACTCATCATGGATAACTCTATCTCGACTAATAAGTCAAAAACACATAACAGAGTCTTCAAGTAGCATATTAGAATTCAATATAGAAAGCATATAAAATGCACGATAAAGCATAAGCAATTCATTTGGATGGTCAAAGCTTCCACATTATGCTCAAACTCACCATAATCGGATTCTATATCAGAATCAACAAAACATCTGTCAATTTATCACAATCTACGTGTATGTAATCAAGAGAGAAGCATGATAGGATGACTCTAGAGGGATGAATCCAAATCTACACGTTGGACGATAGAGCTCTTGTGCCATAACAATAACACTATTACTATAACTGCACGGCAAAGACCTAGTGCCACAATAATAACAATATCACAATCACCGCACGACTAAAATCTCGTGCCATATCCAAAATCAATCCGCTCAACATGTCCAAATGTGCCGTAATCATAACAATATGAAATAACATTTCATCTTTAAAGAAGAATATGCTCATAAATAATCAATAAGGTTCACAAGGACATAATAAATAAAAGTGTGGATGTGTGCTCATGATGTGAAGTATGGCTATGACTAAATCACGTATAACAATAATTTCACGAATAGCCCATCTTATCCAAGTAAGAGGTAGTAATCCTAAACATGGTTACTAGCATGAAAGGATAAGCTCACGTAGTCATATAATTGATTAATAATATGAATCATAGAAGGAACAAAACCAAACAAGGCATAAAGAAAGCCTAAAGTCTAATTCGACCATGAATCATATATAGCACCCATATATACACTCGTCACCTTGCATATATGTCACTTTCCATATATTACAACTAAGCAAACAAGGTCATATCCTAAGCGTTATTTCTCCCCAATAAAGTTAGGCAAGATACTTACTTTAACAAGTCAAATCAACCCTCCAAAATTGCATTTCCTTTAGAAATCACCTCCAACCGGCTTCAATCTAGCCAAATAATACTTAATAATGTGCACCTTATTGGTTATTTTATGAGTATATGCATTCATCCTTGGTGGTGAATAACTTCTTTTGGGTTGATATGAGTATGGCACATTTGGACATCTTGAGCGGATTGATGTTGTTGTGGCACGAGGTTTCTGCGGTGCGGTTATGGTGATAATAATATTGTTATGGCACGAGGTCCTTATCGTGCAACTTGTGGATATAGATCCATCTCCTAAGGCGGCCTTCCCATGTTTCTCTTTTGGTGGGGTACATACGGAGTTTGAGAGACACTGATGAGTGTGAGATTATGATGATGTTGGATGATGAGTTAGACATAAAGGTGGAAACCATGACCATTCAAATGAATCTTTTATGCCATATCATGCATACTATATACTTTATGTGCTTATCTTTTAATATTCTACTTGATGCCTCACTTGTATGCTTTGGACTTGATAGTCAAGATAAAACGATTCATGTTAACTTGCTATGTCATGATACACTGTTCTACGATACTGTATCTCTTTTTCTTGTTTTTCTAATTATATGCATGAACTCTACATGTTTGTTTGTTAGTGAGTATTATATGAGTTAAACATTGTTACTATTTCACCGAGGTTAGTCTTGATACTTACTGGGTACATATTGTCCTTGTACTTATACTATATTTATATATTTTTGTGTAGATTCTGGCATTGGCTCGAGTGGACCTCAGGAGGGTTCCTAGTAGCTGACGTAAGAGACTTGAGGTAGTGCTGATTGATCGTCCGCTTGCCGTTGAAGTCACCTTCTTCCATTTTCATGCTACTTATTTATGTTTCAGATAGTAGTTGTACGTCTCAGATGTATCTTTATCATAGAAACTCATGACTTTATACTATCGGATTTTGAGAATCATTGTGGTGTTTTTTATTTTGGATGATATTGTGAAATTTATCTTATTTTATCTATATCATGATTGTACTTTATCCCATATTTCACTTGTTCCAGTTGATTATGATTATTGGTTTACCTAGCGGGTTGGGTTAGATGTCATCACGGTCATGATGGAATTTTGAAGCGTGATCTTTAGATTCGACATCCGGTGCATATCTGCCTTTCCCATAGTAAATATGCATTCATTTAACCCAAAATTTATCTTTCTTCTGGCACATGTTCCATAAGTGTTTGGATATGGTAGCTTTATTCCATGTTATAACATCCCAAACATTCAGCTCCTAGCGACTTTTGGTAGGCATATTCTGTCTCAAGCTAATAATGTTTTGTTTTTGAAAGATCAGTTCCTCCACTCCATAAAAGGTCCTATAGATAGATTCAACTTTTTGAGTGACCTTTTTGGAAAGCACAAATACCTGGGATTAGTATATCAGAATAGCAAACAGGACAATTTTAATGAGTCATAGCCTTCCATCATATGATAAATTTTTTAAAGTCCATGCAGTAATTCCATCCAATCAATTAAAAAAAAATAGCCGACATATGTATGATATATAAGTATAATATGTTTATTACCGTAAATAATCAATGTATAAATTATGTATATCGACTAAAAAATAAAAAATAAATCCGGCCGACTATTTGTATAAAACTTCTAATATTTATTTATAGCATAGTTAAACTAAATAAGTACAGTATTAGGCTCTTAGCTTCTTACTAAAAATAAAGAGGGGGAACGAGAGGCCAAGAAAAGAAACTTAGAGAAAGGGAGTTTCTCTCTATAGCCTAACGAAAACAACCGTTTAGCACACTTCTATTCAATGATTCTGACACTTGAATGGTATAATAATTACGAACTCTACATGTTGTTATATTTTGTAATAATTGACTATGGCATACAACTAACAACCTTCCTCCAATTTCCCATAAAATAGCTAAAATTGTTGGAATCTATATCTACAAGATTTATAAATTTATAAAATTCCTAGCCAGAATTTGCACCCAGTGTTGGAGCACTGGTATTTACCTTCTGTCTTTAATTTAAAAATCTTTCAAAGTTATGTTAGTTATGGCCTACACTTGTTCAAAGTTATGCCAAGTATGCCTCAGTATAACTTTTTTTAAGTTATGCCCCGACCTCCCATAATTTTGAGCAAGTTATGCCTGTCTCCTATAATTTTGAGCAAGTTATATCTCGTTAATCTCCCTTGAAAAACTTATTTAAACGGGAACGAAAAATAAATAGTAATTCGAAATGATTCTATTTGTGCAAATCTCCAAATGGCTATTATCTCGGGGAATTTTCAAAAATATACCACCTACTACAATACTTTGCACCTACATAGTCATATTTTTTTAATTTACATCTGTATAGTCAATATTTTTGTTGCAACAATTCATATACACCCTTATACATTACTATTATACAATATTTATACATCTTTATAAATAATGCATCTATCTTGACTATAGAAGTGTGTAATAGTAGTGTATAAAAATATATAAAAGTGTTAACACATGGCAAGCTATAAAGACAGAATTTTTCATGCAGTTTTAGTTGCAATTCTTATTTAAAACCAGTCCAAGTCTCCAGTAAAATACTTCAAATGTTATACAACCTCCTAAACTATTTCCAACAAGCCTAGCTAAATAACATCCACTCCAAATTTCTCAGAAAAATTAACTTCGAAATTTAGACTCACTTCTTTAATTTTGTTTAACAATTGTGGGTTACTCTTTTTATATGAAGTTCATCACCCAAAACTTATAAACTGGTACTATGTGACGACCCGATCGGTCGTTTTGAACTTTAGTGTTCCAATCGATGGTTTGAGACTTTGAGTACCTCCATATTATGTATTATGACTTGCGTGTATAGTTGGTTTCGCTTTTCGAGCGGTTCGGGATTTGATTTGAAAGAATGATTCTCGTTTTAGAAGTTTTAAGTTGGAAGAGTTGATCAAGGTTTGACTTTTAGATAAACAGATTCAGAATCCGGTTTTAATTATTCCAATACATTTATATGATGATTTTGGACATGTCCACAAAGTTTGGTTAAATTTTGATGAGTTTCGGATAAGTTTAGGTTGTATGGTGATTGTTTTCAGTTTCAACATTGATTTGAGCATAAAGGTTGCCATATTAAGCAAAAGTCCTTTGATTCGTGTTTCGACTAAACCATTATATCCGTATCGTAATTTTGGAACTATAGCAACTGAAATCATCAAGTTTTGACATCGTATGAGGAATTTATGGTAACTTTACTAAGAATTGGGTTGTCAGATTTGTACAGATTAATTACGAAATTGCCACTGCATTCGTATTTAAAAATCTGCACTATTTCAAAATATTGAAACCAACATATCTCCTTCACTATAAAGTCAAATGGAGTGATTCAAAAGCCTAAGTGACTGAAATTGCACGAGAAATCCATTAGGGCATCAAAATGGAGTTTCGGGTATCATTTGGCATAAGAAACGAGGCAAAACAATTGGGCCTTTTTGGCTATTAATGTTATTGGAGTTTTTCTCATCTTGAAAGTTCAGGATTGAGAGAATTCAAGGATGTTCTTCAAGTTTATTCTATTGGGTAAGTGTTTTCTACTCGATTTTGATTATATTACGTGATTCCATCTTCGGTTTTAGCATTTGATTGACGATTTCAAAAGAGAAATTAATTGGGTTTTTTTGTCTTAACTTTCTTAAAGTGAATGTTTGAGCTTTGAATACTGATTCAGAGTCGAAATTGACTAAAATTAGTATGTTTGGACTCATAATTGAATGGGTTGTCGAATTTTGTGAGTTTTGTTGGGTTTCGAGGTATGGGCTCGAGTTTGACTTTTTGGTTGATTTAGGGTAAATGTGTAAAGATTCAACCTTTATCGATTGAGATTTCTTCCTATGTCATTATTTGATGATTTTGAGTTACTTTTGGCTCGTTCGAGCCGTTCAGAGGATAATTTGAGCGGGATAGCACTTCTAGTGTATCGATTGGGCTTGTTTGAGGTAAGTATCTTGCCTAACTTTGTGTGGGGGAAACTACCCCTTAATATTTGGGTTGATTGTGCTATTTGTATTATGTGAAGGCCGTGTACGCAAGGTGACGAATGGGTACACGGGCTATATGTTGTATTTGACCAGTTTAGATTATCTAGACTCTTTTCGTGCCTTTAATCGAATTGTCATATATATATCTCTCATTATTAATCTACTCTTACATGATCTATTGAGCATTATTAGCACTTGCTCTACCTCTTACGTGTTATTTTGCTCTTATATGCTTTAGTTGAAGTTATTATCTTGTTACCTCTTAATTGTTGAATCACTTTTAATTGAAGTTGTTATTTCGTGGAATATCATCTTGTTGAGTTATTGATGTTGAAGTTGTAATAGACGTTATCACATTGAGGCGAAGTAATTAATTGTTAAGATATCTTTTCTTGTTGAGAATTCTCATTTATTTTGTTATTTTTGAAATTCTTATACATATTGTGGTTGAGCCATGGGCTATTTATGTTGGAAATATTGGTGTTGTTGACTTTGTGGTAAGTTGTGGCATATGGGCACTTGTGATTGTGTTGTGATATTGATACGCACGTGATGGTATAAAGCTAGGGGTTGATACGTATGCGGTGAGATAAGGTGGGCTTGATACGCGCATTGCTAATAGGGGAACTACTTGAAGCCACGCGATAAGATAAGGTGGGCTAAAACGCGTGTAGCTATTTCGGAAAAAAATGATTTTGAAAACTAAATGTAAGGCTCTCGCATTGATATAAGGAAAGATTGTGATTGAAATTGTGTAATATGAATACGAGTCGGTACCTCAGTTGTGATTTTCATTGTACATTCCATGTTGGAACAACTTATTTGTTTGAACGGTCATTGCTCTTCCTTCAATCATTCATCTGCATTTTGATTGAGTTTGGATATTCGTTGTTATCTTGGTGTTGAAACGATTGTAGTTTCTAGTGTGAGTCATGCATTCTATGTGATTTGTTATGTTGTTTTAACATTCCAATCTGTGCCTCCGTTATAACTTGGTGAATTAATTGTCAAAGTGAACTTCATTGCGTGGAGTCACTATGTCATATTCTGTTGAGTTGTTGGTAACATAGTGGTTTAAATAAAAGAATTATTAACATGCTTTATTCTATGTGCCTCTTAAGATAAAACTCATTATTTCACTCGGTGCCTTATTATTCTAAATGGTTATCACACTTTCACTATAACTGGGTTCTCAAATTATATTCATCACCCTGTTAGATGTTCACCTTACTTAAAATTGTTATCATGTTTTTCTTTAACAAAATTCTATATTTAATTCATTAAAATGATCCTTTGTACTTATTTCATGTGTTATGTATCCCCTTGTGTGGTGGATTGATAGCATTAAGCTTCGTGATGATATCTGTTGAGCTGGCAGGATGGGTTCTTCATTTTCGTTCTCTTTCCATCATTGGATATATTTGAGATATTGTTCGTTGGTGCACAGATTGCATGGTATGTGGATCTAAGTAGGATTTGTGTGACAGGTCGGTCGAGTAGTTTGTACTGGATGAGATGAGGTTATTAGGCCCGAAAGGAGTGCCATCAGATTTGATTAAGGTATGTTTACAAGAATTATATCACTGGTCGGCTTAGATTTTGGCTATGGTTCATATCGGGCAAAAGAGCTCCACGACTTGTTAATCTGATGGGTGATTTTATGGTTATGGATTGATACAGTTTGTTCAGAGTTATACGGTGCATAGATGCAAGAATCGGGTCATATAATGAGTTCCGGAGGTTGGGATTTGGGTTTTAAGGTTTATGGATTAAGTTTGAAGTAAGGATCCTCTATTAGGTGGTGTCGTCGGGCTTATATGGATTGAGTGACGTGGGATCACCCATGGTTATGTGTATGGCGAGGGTTTATGGCGATTTGATGGCTTTGGAACGACTCTTGGAACGTTCGAGGACGAACGTATGTTTAGCATTCCATTTGGTGGTTTGAGACTTTGAGTACCTTTATATTATGTATTATGACTTGCGTGTATGGTTGGTTTCGGTTTTCGAGCGGTTCGGGATTTGACTCGGAAGAATGATTCTCGTTTTAGAAGCTTTAAGTTGGAAAAATTTATCAAGGTTTGACTTTTGGGTAAACAGACTCAGAATCAGGTTTTAATTATTCCAATAAGTTTGCATGATGATTTTGAACATGTCCACAATGTTTGGTTAACTTTTAATGAGTTTTTGAATAAGTTTGGATTGTATGGTGATTGTTTTCGGTTTCGACGTCGATTTGAGCATAAAGGTTACCATATTAAGCAAACGTCCTTTGATTCGTATTTTGACTAAACCATTATATATGTATCATAATTTTTGAACCATAGCAACTGAAATCATCAAGTTTTGACATCGTATGAGGAATTTATGGCCATTTTACTACGAATTGGGTTGCGAGATTTTACAGATTAATTACGGAATTGCCACTGCATTCGTATTTAAAAATTTGTACTATTTTCAAATATTGAAACCAACATATCTTCTTCACTATAAGGTCAAATGGAGTGACTCAAAAGCCTAACTAGACTAGAATTTCACGAGCAATCCATTGGGGACATCAAAAGCGAGTCTAAGGATCATTTGGCATAAGAAACGAGGCAGAACAACTGGGCGTTTTTGGCTATTAATGTTGTTAGAGTTTTTCTCATCTTGAAAGTTTGGGATTGGAAGAATTCAAGGATGTTATTCAAGTTTCTTCCGTGGTGTAAGTATTTTCTACTCGGTTTTGATTATATTATGTGGTTTCATCTTCGTTTTTAGCATTTGATTGATGATTTCAAAAGAGAAATTGTGGGTTTTTGTCTAAACTTTCCTAAAATAAATTTTGAGTTTTGAACACCGATTCGGAGTCGGCATTGAGTAAAATTAGTATGGTTGGACTCGTAATTGAATGGGTTGTCGAATATTTTGAGTTTAGTCAAGTTCCGAGGTGCGGGCTCGGGTTTGACTTTTTGGTTGATTTAGGGTAAATGTGTAAAGATTCAACCTTTATCGATTGAGCTTGCTTCCTATGGTATTATTTGACGATTGTTTAGTTGCTTTTGGCGAGTTTCGAGCCGTTCGGAGGATGATTTGAGCGGGATAGCGCTTCCAGTGTATCGATTGGGCTTGTTTGAGGTAAGCATCTTGCCTAACTTTGTGTGGGGAAAATACCCCTTAGAATTTGGGTTGATTGTGCTATTTGTATTATGTGAAGGCCGTGTACGCAAGGTGACAAGTGGGTAAATGGACTATATGTGGTATTTGAACGGTTTAGATTATCTAGACTCTTTCCATGCCTTTAATTGAATTGGCATAACATGTTATATCTCTCATTGTTAATCTACTCTTACATGCTCTATTTGACGTTGTTAGCACTTGCTCTGCCTCTTACTTGTTATTCTGCTCTTATATGCTTTAGTTGAAGTTATTGTCTTCATTATTGTCTTGTTACCACTTAATTGTTGAATCACTTTTAATTGAACTTGTTTTCGTGGAATATCATCTTGTTGAGTTATTGGTGTTGAAGTTGTAATGGCCGTTATCATATTGAGGCGAAGTTGTTAATTGTTGAGATACCTATCTTTGCTGATGATTCTCTGTCACGACCCGAAATTCCCACCTTCGGACCGTGATGGCGCCTAACATTTCACTTGTTAGGCAAGCCAACGTTAGAATAATATTATCTATTTTTAAAATAATTTTTAAATTATTCATAATCAAGGAAACAAAAGCGGAAGCAAAGTTTAAAATATAGTGAAATAATCCAATAAAAAAAACAACGGTGTCTAAATACCATCCCAGAATTTAGTGTCATAAATGCACAAGCTTTTAGAATAAATACAAATAAAGGTCTGAATAAAATAAAACTGTCTCGAAACAAACACACAACTAAAGTAAAGTAGATGGAGACTTCACAACTGCGAACGCCGTGCAGTTATACCTCAAGTCTCCTCCAAGTAGCTGAAATCCGAGCAAGTCTATGGTACGCCGCTGGGACCAACTCTAAAATCTGCACAAGAAGAGCAGAGTGTAGCATCAGTATAACTGACCCCATGTACTGGTAAGTGCTGAGCCTAACCTCGACGAAGTAGTGACGAGGCTAAGGCAGGTCGCTTACATTTCATGTACGCAATATTAGTAACAACAAAAATAATAGAAATAAATCGGATAACTCGTTTATAATAATTGAAGCCAACTCAGGAGTCATAACCAATTATCATTTCCATCAATTCTGTTGCAGCGTGCAACCCGCTCTCACAATATATTCACATTCAATTCTGTTGTAGCGTGCAACCCACTATCACAATATATTCATTTTAATCAAGTCTGTTGCGGCATGCAACCCGATCCCCCAATATATATTAATTATGATTTAATTATGAAACAAACAAGGGCAAATAGAAAATTATTATGGAAATCAGAGAGAAAATATGCAGTTTAATATTTAATATGATAAATGTCAAATAACAATTAAGGCATATAATTCAAATAGCATGTAACAATTACTGCAGGAAATGAAGAATTAATATTTGACAAAGAATATGAGATAAAAAATTATTATAATAATTAATTCATGACTTAAAATAATTTATGATTTATTAAGTAATTATGTAACCATTAATTTGACGACGTATAGACACTCATCACCTCGCCTATACGTCGTTCACATGCATTTCACATAACAAATAATTTAAGGGTTCTATTCCCTCCAGTCAAGGTTAACCACGACACTTACCCCGCTTTGCAAATTCCGATCAATTACTTAACCACAGCTTTTCCTTTTAAATTTATCTCTGAAAGCTTCAAATCTATTAACAAACAATTCAATATACTCAATATGAATCATAGGAATTAATTCCATATGAATTTACTAATTTTCCGGATAAAATCCGAAATTTATTAAAATACTTGGAAGTGGGACCCACATCTCAAATCTCGAAAACACTAACAAAAGTCGAACACCCGTTCCGATACGAGTCCAACCATGCAAAATTTATCAAATTCCGATGTCAAATGGACCTTCAAATCTTAAATTTTTGTGTTTGGAAGATTTTATAAAAAACTGCTTTTTCTTCCATAAATTCATGGATTCATGATATAAACGAGTATGGAATCATGAAATATAATCAATATAGGATAATGAACACTTACCCCAATGTTATTTCGTAAAAATCGCCACAAATGCGCCTTACCCAAGCTCAAAAATGGAAAAGGGTAGAAGATGGGATGAATCCCATTTTCCAGAACTTAAGTTCTGTTTCTGGAACTTTTACCCTTTGCGAGCGCGGTCAGTGCCTCGCGTTCGCGAAGCACCAATTTGTGCTGTCCAATTTTTACTCTTCGCGAACGTGAGGGCTGCCTCGCGAACGTGATGTTTGCCTGGCTTGGCCTTCGCGAACGCGAGATACCCTTCGCGAACGCGAAGGCTTATTTTCCTGGCCAGCCTCTTTCCCTTTGCGAACGCGGGGCTTCGATTGCGAACGCGAAGATTTGCATCTCAACCCTTCGTGAACACGTTCCCGTAGTCGCGAACGCGAAGCACAAAAAGTGCCAGTCCAAATTTCCTCTTCGCGAATGCGAGATTCCCCTCGCGAACGCGAAGAAGGAAACCGGAAGCAGATTTCTACAGTTTTCTCAAGTCCAACAATGATCAGTTAACCACCCGAAATCAACGCGAGGCCTCGGGGCTCCAAACCAAATAAGCACCCAAGTCCTAAAACATCATACAAACTTGCACGCGTGATCAAATCACCAAAATAACACCTAGAACTATGAATCGAACACCAACTCAAAGAAAGCTTTCCAGAAAACCTTAAAAATTATACTTTTACAATCGGACGTCCGAATCACGTCAAATCAACTCAGATTCTCACCAAATTTGGCAGACAAGTCATAAATATTATAGTGGACCTATACCAGGCTCCAAAACCATAATACGGACATGAGATCAATAAATCCAACATCAGAAATTTCTTAGAAATCATTAAGCTTTCAAGCTTTTAATGTTTCATCAAATTTCCATATCTCGGGCTAGAGGCCTCGGAATTGTATTCCGGGCATACGCCCAAGTCCCAAATCATGATACGGACCTATCGGAATTGTCAAAATACTGATCCGGGTCCGTTTGCTCAAAATGTTGACCAAAGTCAACTTAGTTGAGTTTTAAAGCTCTATTTTACATTTTAATCCATTTTTCACATAAAAACTTTTCGGAAAATTGTACGGACTGTGCACGCAATTCGAGAAATGATAAATGGTGCTTTGCGAGGTCTTAGAACACGGAATTACTTATTAAATTTAAAGATGATATTTTGGGTCATCACATTCTCCACCTCTAAAACAAACGTTCATCCTCGAACGGAGTTAGAAAAAGTACCTGAGCTGGAGAAAAGGTGTGGATATTTACTCCGCATGTCCGAATCAGACTCCTTGGTAGATGCCTCTACCGGCTGACCTCTCCATTGTACCCGAACTAAAGGATAACTCTTAGACCTCAACTGTCGGACCTGCCGGGCTAGAATAGCCACCGGCTCCTCCTCGTAAGTCAAATCTTTGTTCAATTGGACTGAGCTGAAATCTAACACATAGGACGGATCACCATGATATTTTCGGAGCATAAACACATGGAACACCAGATGAACCGCTGATAAACTAGGTGGTAATGCAAGCCTATAGGCCACTTCACCCACCCTTTCAAGAATTTCAGAGGGTCCGATATACCTAGGGTTCAACTTGCCCTTCTTTCCGAACTTCATTACACCTTTCATAGGTGAAACCCGGAGAATAATTATTTCTCCAACCATGAATGCAATATCACGAACCTTTCGGTCGGTATAACTCTTTTGCCTAGACTGAGCAGTGCGAAGTCGTACCTGAATAATCTTGACCTTATCCAAGGCATCCTGTACCTAATCAGTACCCAACAACCGAGCCTCTCCCGGTTCAAACCAACCAACTGGCAATCGACATCGACTTCCGTATAATGCCTCATATGGAGCCATCTGAATGCTCGATTGGTAGCTATTATTATAAGCAAACTCCGCAAGTGGCAAGAAATGATCCCAAGAACCTCTAAAGTTTATAACACAAGCGCGGGGCATATCTTCCAATATCTGAATAGTGCGCTCTGACTGTCTGTATGTCTGTGGATGAAATATTGTACTCAACTCCACTCGCGTGCCTAACTCATGTTGTACAACCCTCCAGAAATGTGAGGTAAACTGTGTACCTCACATTTTAAATAATAGACACGGGTACACCGTGAAGGCGGACAATCTCACGAATGTAAGTTTCAGCTAACCTCACTAAAGAATAGATAACTGCCACTGGAATGAAATGTGCTGACTTCGTCAACCTATCTACAATGACCCAAACTGCGTCAAATTTTCTCTGAGTCTGTGGGAGCCCAATAACAAAATTCATAGTGATACGCTCCCACTTCCACTTAGAAATTTCTAACTTCTAAAGCAAACCACCAGGTCTTTGATGCTCGTACTTAACTTACTGACAATTCAGGCACCAAGCTACATATGCAACTATATCCTTTTCATTCTCCTCTACCAATAATGTTGCCGCAAATCTTGATACATTTTGGAGGTACCTGCATGAATAGAATACCTGGAACTGTGCGCTTCTTCAAGAATTAATTCATGAAGCCCATCCACATTAGGCACACAAATACGACCTTGCATTCGCAGAACCCCTTCTTTCCCCACAGCAACCTGTTTGGCATCATTGTGCCGCACCGTGTCCTTAAGGACAAGTAATTGAAGATCATCATACTACCTTTCTCTGATGCGCTCATATAAGGAAGACCGAGCGACTGTGCAAGCTAGAACCTGACTGGGTTCCGAAACATCTAACCTCACGAACTGATTAGCCAAAGTCTGAACATCTGCAGCTAATGGCCTCTCACCAACCGGAATATACGCAAGACTGCCCATACTCACAGCCTTCCTACTCAAAGCATCGGCCACCACATTGGCCTTTCCGGGGTGATACAAAATGGTGATATCATAGTCTTTCAACCACTCCAACAATATTCTCTGCCTGAAATTAAGATCTTTTTGTTTGAACTGGTATTGAAGGCTACGATGATCAGTAAATACCTCCACGAGACATCGTAGAGGTAATGCCTCCAAATCTTCAGCGCATGAACAATGGCTGCCAGTTCTAAGTCATGAACAGGATAATTCTTCTCGTGATCTTTCAACTGCCGCGACGCATATGCAATCACCCTGCCATCTTGCATTAATACTGCACCAAGCCCAATGTGAGAGGCGTCACAATATACCGTATACGATCCTAAACCTGTGGGTAATACCAACACTAGCGTTGTAGTCAAAGCGGTCTTGAGCTTCTGAAAGCTCAACTCACACTCGTCTGACCATCTAAATGGGGCACCCTTCTGGGTCAATCTGGTCTTAATAATTGTTCATAATTTATTATAGAATCATCAATTAACTTCATGTTAACAAAAATCTCGTTTCACGCCTTTACAATACTGATAACGAGATACGAGGAATGAAGACCTCATAATTATTTACCCGAATTAACGAGTTACCTTTAATGCCACCTAGGCGAGCTCCTACCTCGTAGGTTAAAACTCAATAATTACAGCACGAGTTTGGCAAGTATGCACAGAGAATTTCATACAAGAATTTTTACGTAAGCCTAACAGGCATGACTCCCTTATTATTACTATAGTACAAATTTAATTTCACAAGGGAGAGCTTAAACACAAGAATTTTCATCACAAGGATCTCGTCCTTATATAACTTCCACGCAGCTCGTAGCCCGGTTTAAACATATCAATTTATTTTAAAAAGGGAGGATCTCATCCTCAGTTCTGAATCACAAGTAATATGCATATCGTGCCGATCGAAAACTTCCATTTTCTCCTTTTAAATAATTGTTTTACACAAAATCACAACACATAATGAACCTCACACTGATAGGGCATATAATTCATAAGTTTTAATTAATTATCCTTAAATTACATCAAAACTTACCGAAATGAGTAACAGAAAGCCACATTTAGCCTCACAACTCTTATTAGTGACCAACATGGAATGGTAGGCGTAGTTATCTCCATAGAATCTCCGAACAGGAGTAAACACATAAGTAGATTATAGAATTACGAAGTTGTATCATAAGTGGAGCACAATAGGGGACTCGTCTTGATACTCAGAACCGAATCAAGTTAAGGAAATTATTCCTTTATTTTAATTCGAGGTCGTACCCATAACGACACCATCTGATGTAACGACCTCCGCCATAGCATAAAACAAATATAACAACGGTCGGGTCTCCACCATTGAGCTGACCCATTTCTTAACATACTCTTCTAATTTTCTTTGGGGTAACCCTTACCCCTATTTATACACAACAATCACAAAAGTAGAGCTCCATATATGAAAATCTTAGCACGAACCACATAGTCCAGAACCTCCTCAACCACTATACTTCCTCCAAAGCACCCCAAAATCCGCAACCATGACGTCCACACTGAGTAGACATTCTGTAAATTTAAAGTTGTTTCTCTAACTTCTTAGGTACTGAAGTATAGGATTATTAAGTAGGCAGACATACCGCAAACCCCACCTTATCCTCTACAAAATCTTAGGCCTTAAACATGTGTAAATGTTTGGGAACCTTTCAGTACCACATATATACATTTCAAGCCAAAACTGATATAACATATGACACCGCAATCCATCCATTGATAGTGGACTTCCCCCCACTCGGCGCAAAGTCATAGTTCACCACGTCCGATGATCCACAATAATAACCTTCACAACTCGTATAAATCAACCAGATGCCAAGGTCCGTTGCACCCCTCACATGATACACTGGTTGATCTCTCAATACGTCCGCATATTCAGTCAGAACCATATGTTGAGGTAATGTTGAGCATCTATGGCTCTCTCGTAATCCATCTGCGGCATCACGAACCGTCGACGCATAACTAATATCGAGTGCGCAATATCATACACGAGTGGATACAAAGGAATATGAGATATATGTTTCAAGATAAATCAATACCGTACGATAAGGAATGAAAGAAGTTAAATTGTTCCTTAACTCCATAGCCTCTGAGAGATAAGTACAGACGTATCTGTACCGATCCTTCAGAATCTACTAAGCTTGCTCGTGACTCGTGAGACTTATGTACCCTAGTGCTCTGATATCAACTGTCACGACCCGAAATTCCCACCTTCAGACCGTGATGGCGCCTAACATTTCACTTGCTAGGCAAGCCAATGTTAGAATAATATTATCTATTTTAAAAACAATTTTTAAATTATTCATAATCAAGGAAACAAAAGCGGAAGCAAAGTTTGAAATATAGTGAAATAATCCATACAACAAAACAACGGTGTCTAAATACCATCCTAGGACTTGGTGTTACAAGTGCACGAGCTTCTAGAATAAATACAAATAAAGGTCTGAATAAAATAAAGTTTCCTCGAAACAAACACACAACTAAAGTAAAGTAGATGGGGACTTCAGAAATGCGAACGCCGTGCAGTTATGCCTTAAGTCTCCTCTGAGTAGCTGAAATCCGAGCAAGTCTATGGTACGCCGCTGGGACCAACTCTAAAATCTGCACAAGAAGTGCAGAGTGTAGTATCAGTACAACCGACCCCATTTACTGGTAAGTGCTGAGCCAAACCTCGATGAAGTAGTGACGAGGCTAAGGCGGGTCACTTACATTTCCTGTACGCAATATTAGTAATAACAACAATAATAGAAATAAATCGGGTAACTCGTTTATAATAATGGAAGCCAACTCAGCAGTCATAACAAATTATCATTTCCATCAATTCTGTTACAGCGTGCAACCCTCTCTCACAATATATTCACATTTAATTCTATTGCAGCGTGCAACCCACTCTCATAATATATTCATTTTAATCAAGTCTGTTGCGGTGTACAACCCGATCCCCCAATATATATATATGTGTATGTCGACTTTTAAACAAGTCTATTACGGTGTGCAACCCGATCCTCCAATATGGACTTTTTAATAAGTCTGTTGCGGCGTGCAACCCGATCCTCCAATATGAACTTTTTAATAAGTCTGTTGCGGTGTGCAACCCGATCCTCCAATATATTCATTATAATAAATTCTATTGAGGCGTGCAACCCGATCCTCCAACATATTCATTTACCAATCCTTATAGAAGAAATTTCCCCAATAAATGAAATAATTAATATAAGATTATAAGACAACAAGCATACAATAATTATGATTAATTATGAAACAAACAAGGGCAAATAGAAAATTATTATAGAAATCAGAGAGAAAATATGCAGTTTAATATTTAATATGATAAATGTCAAATAACAATTAAGGCATATAATTCAAATAGCATGTAACAATTACTGCAGGAAATGAAGAATTAATATTTGACAAGGAATATGAGATAAACAATTATTATAATAATTAATTCATGACTTAAAATGATTTATGATTTTTAAAGTAATTATGTAACCATTAATTTGATGACGTACAGACACATTACCTCGCTTATGTGTCATTCACATGCATTTCACATAACAAATAATTTAAGGGTTCTATTCCCTCAAGTCAAGGTTAACCACGACACTTACCCCGCTTTGCAAATTTCGATCAATTACTTAACCACAGCTTTTCCTTTTAAATTTATCTATGAAAGCTTCAAATCTATTCACAAACAATTCAATATACTCAATACGAATCATAGGAAATAATTCCATATGAATTTACTAATTTTTCGGATAAAATACGAAATTCATTAAAATACTTGGAAGTGGGACTCACGTCTCAAATCTCGGAAACACTAACGAAATTCGAACACCCGTTCCAATACGAGTCCAACCATACAAAATTTATCAAATTCTGATGTCAAATGGACCTTCAAATCTTATATTTTTGTGTTTGGAAGATTTTATAAAAATCTGCTTTTTCTTCCATAAATTCATGGATTCATGATATAAACGAGTATGGAATCATGAAATATAATCAATATAGGATAAAGAACACTTATCCCAATAGTTTTTCGTAAACATCGCCCAAAATTCGCCTTACCGAGCTCAAAAATGGAAAAGGGTAGAAGATGGGACGAATCCCAATTTCCAGAACTTAAGTTCTATTTCTAGAACTTTTATCCTTTGCGAGCGCGGTCAGTGCCTCGAGTTCGCGAAGCACCAATTTGTGCTGTCCAAATTTTACTCTTCGCGAACGCGAGGGCTGCCTCGCGAACATGATGTTTGCCTGGCTTGGCCTTCGCGAACGCGAGATACCCTTCGCGAACGCGAAGGCTTATTTTCCTGGCCAGCCTCTTTCCCTTTGCGAACGCGGGGCTTCAATTGCGAACGCGAAGCTTTGCACCTCGACCCTTCGTGAACACGTTCTCGTAGTCGCGAACGCGAAGCACAAAAAGTGCCAGTCCAAATTTCCTCCTCGCGAATGCGAGATTCCCCTCGCGAACGCGAAAAAGCAAACCAGAAGCAGATTTCTACTGTTTTCTCAAGTCCAACAATGATCAGTTAACCAACCGAAATCAACCCGAGCCCTCGGGGCTCCAAACCAAATAAGCACCCATGTCCTAAAACATCATACAAACTTGCTCGCGCGATCAAATCTCCAAAATAACACGTAGAACTACGAATCGGACACCTACTCAAACAAAGCTTTCAAGAAAACTTTAAAACTTATATTTTGACAACCGGACGTCCGAATCACGTCAAATCAACTCCGATTCTCATCAAATTTGGCAGACAAGTCATAAATATTATAGTGGACCTATACCAGGCTCTGAAACCAAAATATGGACCTGAGGTCAATAAATCCAACATCAGAAATTTCTTAGAAATCATTAAGCTTCCAAGCTTTTAATGTTTCATCAAAATTCCATATCTCGGGCTAGGGACCTCGGAATTCGATTCCGGGCATACGCCCAAGTCCCAAATCATGATATAGACCTACCGAAATTGTCAAAACACTGATCCGGGCCCGTTTTCTCAAAATGTTGACCAAAGTCAACTTAGTTGAGTTTTAAAGCTCTATTTTACAGTTTAATCCATTTTTCACATAATAACTTTTCGGAAAGCTGTACGGATTGTGCACGCAATTCGAGAAATGATAAATAGTGCTTTTCGAGGTCTTAGAACGCGGAATTACTTATTAAATTTAAAGATAATATTTTGGGTCATCACATTCTCCACCTCTAAAACAAACGTTCGTCCTCGAACGGAGTTAGAAAAAGTACCTGAGCTGGAGAAAAGGTGTGGATATTTACTCCGCATGTCCGACTCAGACTCCTTGGTAGATGCCTCTACCGGCTGACCTCTCCATTAAACCCGAACTAAAGGATAACTCTTAGACCTCAACTGTCAGACCTGCCGGGCTAGAATAGCCACCGGCTTCTCCTCGTAAGTCAAATCTTTGTCCAATTGGACTGAGCTGAAATCTAACACATAGGACGGATCACCATGATATTTTCGGAGCATAAACACATGGAACATCGAATGAACCGCTGATAAACTAGGTGGAAATGCAAGCCTATAGGCTACTTCACCCACCCTTTCAAGAATTTCAAAGGGTCCGATATACCTAGGGTTCAACTTGCCCTTCTTTCCGAACCTCATTACACCTTTCATAGGTGAAACCCAGAGCAATATTGTTTCTCCAACCATGAATGCAATATCACGAACCTTTCGGTCGGTATAACTTTTTTGCCTAGACTGAGCTGTGCAAAGTCGTACCTGAATAATCTTGACCTTATCCAAGGCATCCTGTACCTAATCAGTACCCAACAACCGAGCCTCTCCCGGTTCAAACCAACCAACTGGCGATCGGCATCGACTTCCGTATAATGCCTCATATGGAGCCATCTGAATGCTCGATTGGTAGCTATTATTATAAGCAAACTCCGCAAGTGGCAAGCAATGATCCCAAGAACCTCCAAAGTCTATAACACAAGCGCGGGGCATATCTTCCAATATCTGAATAGTGCGCTCTAACTGTCCGTATGTCTGTGGATGAAATGTTATACTCAACTCCACTCACGTGCCTAACTCATGTTGTACAACCCTCCAGATATGTGAGGTAAACTGTGTACCTCGATCTGAAATAATAGACACGGGTACACCGTGAAGGCGGACAATCTCACGAATGTAAGTTTCAGCTAACCTCACTAAAGAATAGGTAACTGCCACTGGAATGAAATGTTCTAACTTGGTCAACCTATCCACAATGACCCAAACTGCGTCAAATTTTCTCTGAGTCTGTGGGAGCCCAACAACAAAATCCATAGTGATACGCTCCCACTTCCACTTAGGAATTTCTAACTTCTAAAGCAAACCACCAGGTATTTGATGCTCGTACTTCACTTACTGATAATTCAGGCACCGAGCTATATATGAAACTATATCCTTTTTCATTCTCCTCTACCAATAATGTTGCCGCAAATCTTGATACATTTTGGAGGTACCTGGATGAATAGAATACCCGGAACTGTGCGGTTCTTCAAGAACTAATTCATGAAGCCCATCCACATTAGGCACACAAATACGACCCTACATTCGCAGAACCCCATCTTTCCCCACAGCAACCTGTTTGGCATCATCGTGCCGCACCGTGTCCTTAAGGATAAGTAATTGAAGATCATCATACTACCTTTCTCTGATGCGCTCATATAAGAAAGACCGAGCGACTGTGCAAGCTAGAACCCGACTGGGTTCCGAAACATCTAACCTCACGAACTGATTAGCCAAATTCTGAACATCTGTATCTAATGGCCTCTCACCAACCGGAATATATGCAAGACTGCCCATACTCACAGCCTTCCTACTCAAAGCATCAGCCACCACATTGGCCTTTCCGAGGTGATACAAAATGGTGATATCATAGTCTTTCAACCACTCCAACTATATTCTCTGCTCAAATTAAGATCTTTTTGTTTGAATAGGTATTGAAGGCTACGATGATCAGTAAATACCTCTACGAGACATCGTAGAGGTAATGCCTCCAAATCTTCAGCGCAAGAACAATGGCTGCCAGTTCTAAGTCATGAACAGGATAATTCTTCTCGTGATCTTTCAACTACCGCGACGCATATGCAATCACCCTACCATATTGCATTAATACTGCACCAAGCCCAATGTGAGAGGCATCACAATATACCGTATACGATCCTGAACCTGTGGGTAATACCAACACTAGCATTGTAGTCAAAGCAGTCTTGAGCTTCTGAAATCTCAACTCACACTCGTCTGACCATTTAAATGGGGCACCCTTCTGGGTCAATCTGGTCTTAATAGTTGTTCATAATTAATTACAGAATCGACAATTAACTTCATGTTAACAAAAATCTCATTTCACGCCTTCACAATACTGATAACGAGATGCGAGGCATGAATACCTCATAATTATTTATCCGAATTAACGAGTTACCTTTAATGCTACCTGGGCGAGCTCCTACCTCGTAGGTTAAAACTCAATAATTTCAACACGAGTTTGGCAAGTATGCACAGAGAATTTCATACAAGAATTTTTACATAAGCCTAACATTCATGACTAGCTTATTATTACTATAGTACAAATTTAATTTCACAAGGGAGAGCTTAAACACAAGAATTTTCATCACAAGGATCTCATCCTTATATAACTTCCACCGCAGCTCGTAGCCCAGTTTAAACATATCAATTTATTTTAAAAGGGGAGGATCTCGTCCTCAGTTCTGAATCACAAGTAATATGCGTATCGTGCCAATCGAAAACTTCCGTTTTCTCCTTTTAAATAATTTCTGTTACACAAAATCACAACACATAATAAACCTCACACTGATAGGGCATATAATTCATAATTGTTAATGAATTATGAGTAAATTACATCAAAGCTTACCGAAATGAGTAACAGAAAGACATATTTAGCCTCACAACTCTTATTAATGACCAACATGGAATGGTAGGCGTAGTTATCTCCATAGAATCTCCGAACAGGAGTAAACACATAAGTAGATTATAGAATTACGAAGCTGTATCATAAGTGGAGCACAATAGGGGACTCGTCTTGATACTCATAACCGAATCAAGTTAAGGAAGCTGTATTATAGTTCACCACGTCCGACGATCCACAATAATAACCTTCATAACTCGTATAAATCAACCAGATGCCAAGGTCCGTTGCACCCCTCACATGATTCACTGGTTGATCTCTCAATACGTCCGCATCTTCAGTCAGAACCACATGTTTAGGTAATGTTGAGCATCTATGGCTCTCTCGTAATCCATCTGCGTCATCACGAACCATTGACGCATAACTGATATCGAGTGCGCAATATCATACACGAGTGGATACAAAGGAATATGAGATATATTTTTCAAGATAAATCAATGTCGTACGATAAGGAATGAAAGAAGTGAAATTGCTCCTAAACTCCATAGCCTCTGAGAGATAAGTACATACATCTCTGTACCGATCCTTCAGACTCTACTAAGCTTGCTCGTGACTCGTGAGACCTATGTAAACTAGTGCTCTGATACCAACTGTCACGACCCGAAATTCCCACCTTCAGACCGTGATGGCGCCTAACATTTCACTTGCTAGGCAAGCCAACGTTAGAATAATATTATCTATTTAAAACAATTTTTAAATTATTCATAATCAAGGAAACAAAAAGCGGAAGCAAAGTTTGAAATATAGTGAAATAATCCATAAAACAAATAACGGTATCTAAATACCATCCTAGGACTTGGTGTTACAAGTGCACAAACTTCTAGAATAAATACAAATAAAGGTCTGAATAAAATAAAGTTGCCTGGAAACAAATACACAACTAAAATAAAGTAGATGGGGACTTCAGAAATGCGAACGCCGTGCAGTTATACCTCAAGTCTCCTCTGAGTAGCTGAAATCCGAGCAAGTCTATGGTACGCCGCTGGGACCAACTCCAAAATCTGCACAAGAAGTACAGAGTGTAGTATCAGTACAACCGACCCCATTTACTGGTAAGTGTTAAGCCTAACCTCGATGAAGTAGTGACGAGGCTAAGGCAGGTCACTTAAATTTCCTGTATGCAATATTAGTAATAATAACAATAATAGAAATAAATCGGGTAACTCGTTTATAATAATTGAAGCCAACTCAGCAATCATAACCAATTATCATTTCCATCAATTCTGTTACAGCGTGCAACCCGCTCTCACAATATATTCACATTTAATTCTATTGCAGCGTGCAATCCGCTCTCACAATATATTCATTTTAATCAAGTCTGTTGCGGTGTAAAACCCGATTCCCCAATATATATATATATATATATATATATATATATATATATATGTGTGTGTGTCGACTTTTAAACAAGTCTGTTGCAGCGTGCAACCCGATCCTCCAATATGGACTTTTAATAAGTCTGTTGCGGCGTGCAACCCCATCCTCCAATATGGACTTTTTAATAAGTCTGTTGCGGCGTGCAACCCGATCCTCCAATATGGACTTTTTAATAAGTCTGTTGCGGCATGCAACCCGATCCTCCAATATGAACTTTTTAATAAGTCTGTTGCGGCGTGCAACCCGATCCTCCAATATGGACTTTTTATTAAGTCTGTTTTGGCATGCAACCCGATCCTCCCAATATGAACTTTTTTATAAGTCTGTTGCGGCATGCAACCCGATCCTCCAATATGGACTTTTTAATAAGTTTGTTACGGCGTGCAACCCGATCCTCCAATATGGACTTTTTAATAAGTTTGTTACGGCGTGCAACCCGATCCTCCAATATATTCATTATAATAAATTCTATTGCAGCGTGCAACCCGATCCTCCAAAATATTCATTTACCAATCCTTATAGAAGAGAATTCCCCAATAAATGTAATAATTAATATAAAACTATAAGACAACATGCATACAATAACTATAATTTAATTATCAAACAAACAAGGGGAAATAACAAATTATTATGGAAATCAGAGAGAAAATATGCAGTTTAATATTTAATATGATAAATGTCAAATAAACATTAAGGCATATAATTCAAATAGCATGTAACAATTACTGCAGGAAATCAAGAATTAATATTTGACAAAGAATATGAGAGAAACAATTATTATAATAATTCATTCATGACTTAAAATAATTTATGATTTTTCAAGTAATTATGCAACAATTAATTCGACGATGTATAAACACTCGTCACCTCGCCTATACCATCGTTCATATGCATTTCACATAACAAATAATTTAAGGGTTCTATTCCCTCAAGTCAAAGTTAACCACGACACTTACCTCGCTTTGTAAATTCCAATCAATTACTCAACCACAGCTTTTACTTTTAAATTTTTCTCCGAAAGCTTTAAATCTATTCACAAACAATTCAATATACTCAATACGAATCACAGGAATTAATTCCATATGAATTTACTAATTTTCCGGATAAAATTCGAGATTTATTAAAGTATTTGGAAGTGGGACCCACATCTTAAATCTCAGAAAAAGTTACGAAATCCGAACACCCATTCCGATACGAGTCCAACCATACAAAATTTATCAAATTTCGATGTCAAATGGACCTTCAAATCTTAAATATTTCGTTTTTGGAAGATTTTATAAAAATCTGATTTTTCTTCCATAAATTCATGGATTCATGATATAAACGAGTATGGAATTATGAAATATAATTAATATAGGATAAGGAACACTTACCCCAATGATTTCCCGTGCAAATCGCCCAAAAATCGCCTTACCTGAGCTCAAAAGTGGAAAAGGGTTGAAAATGGGACGAATTCCATTTTCCAGAACTTAAGTTCTGTTTCTGGAACTTTTACCCTTCGCGAACGCGGTCAGTGCCTCGCGTTCGCGAAACACAAATTTGTACTGTTCAATCTTACTCTTCGCGAACGCGATGTTTGCCTGGCTTGGTCTTCGCGAACGCGAGATGCCCTTCGCGAACGCGAAGGCTAATTTTCCTGGCCAGCCTATTTCCCTTCGCGAACGCGTGGCTTCGATCACGAACGCGAAGCACAAAAAGTGCCAGTCCTAATTTCCTCTTCACGAATGCGAGACTCTCTTCGCGAATGTGAAGAAGGATACCAGAAGTAGATTTCTGCAGTTTTCTCAAGTCCAACAATGATCAATTAAGCACCCGAAATCAACCCGAGCCCTCGGGGCTCCAAACTAAACATGCACCCAAGTCTTAAAACATCATACGAACTTGCTCGCACGATCAAATCGCCAAAATAACACCTAGAACTATGAATCAGGCACCAACTCAAAGAAAGCTTTCAAGAAAACTTTAAAACTTATATTTTTACAACCGGACATCTGAATCATGTCAAATCAACTCCGATTCTTACCAAATTTGGCAGACAAGTCATAAATATTATAGTGGACCTATACCAGGCTCCGGAACCAAAATACGGACTTGAGGTCAATAAATCCAACATGAAAAATTTCTTATAAATCATTAAGCCTTCAAGCTTTTACTTTTTCATCTAAATTCCATATCTCGGGCTAGGGACCTCGGAATTAAATTTCGGGCATACGCCCAAGTCCTAAATCATGATACGGACCTACCGGAATTGTCAAAATACTGATCCAGGTCCGTACTCTCAAAATGTTGACCAAAGTCAACTTAGTTGAGTTTTAAAGCTCTATTTCACATTTTAATCTATTTTTCACATAAAAACTTTTCGGAAAATTGTACGGACTGCGCACATAAGTCGAGAAATGATAAATGGTGTTTTTTGAGGTCTTAGAACACATAATTACTTATTAAATTTAAAGATGATATTTTGGGCCATCGCATTCTCATTCATTTTGTTATTATTGAAATTCCTCTACACATATGGTTGAGCCATGGGCTATTAGTTGTGGAAATATTGATGTTGTGGTCTTTTGGGCATGTTGTGGCTTATGGGCACTTGTGGTGCGAGTTGTGATTGTTTTGTGATATAGATACGCATGCGGTGGTGTAAGGGTAGGGGTTGATGCACATGCAGTGAGATAAGGTGGGCTAAAACACGCATAGCTATTTCGGGAAAAAATAATTTTTAAAACTAAATGTAAGGCTCACACGGTGATATAAGGAAAGATCATGATTGAAATTGTGTAATGTGAATATGAGGCGGTAACTCAGTTGTGACTTTCATTGTACATTCCATGTTGGAACAACTTGTTGATTTGAACGGTCATTATTCTTCCTTCAATCATTCATCCGCATTTTGATTGTGTTTGGTTATTTGTTGTTATCTTGGTGTTGGCACGATTGTGGTTTCTTGTGTGAGTCATGCTTTCTACATGATTTATTGCGTTGCTTAAACATGTCAATTTGTGCCTCCGTTATAACTTGGTGAATTGATTGTCAATGTGAATTTAATTGCGTGGAATCACTATATCATATTCTGTTGAGTTGTTGGTAACATAGTGGTTTAAATAAAATAATTATTAACATGTTTTATTTTATGTTCCTCTTAAGATAAAACTCGTTATCTCACTCAGTGCCTTATTATTCTAAATGTTTATTGCACTTTCACTATAATTGAGTTCTCAAATTATACTCATCACCCTTTTAGATGTTTACCTTACTTAAAATTGTTATCATGTTTTTCTTTAACAAAATTCTATATTTAATTCATTAATTTAACTTATGTTTTGCTTTGTTTAAAAATGATACTTTTACTCAATTTTATTGATTTCTAAACCAAACTCATCTTATACTCTGTTTCGTACAAATTGGATTTTATATTACTTTACTTGATTTCTAAAATAAACTTATTATTTTATTTGATACCTTACTTTATTAAAGATTGTTATTATGTTTTATGGTGTCTAAATATATCTTTCGTTCATATAAATTAATATTTATCACGGTTGCAAAGTACATAAGAGCACGTGGGCTTTGCCGTGCTAAGGTGATTGTTATTGTGGGCACGAGGTGCCATATGTGTAAGATTTGGAAATTGTGGTTTATGACTTGTGATTTATGAGGTGTGGTGCGTCGGGATAATTCTTGTTGTAAGTCCATGCATTGGGAGCGATTTGATTATTTGAGTTGTCATCCGTTTTTTCCTTATTTGAGTTCATTTACAACTCATCGGTGTTTTGATTATGTTGTTTCTTTATTATTCGTTTACTACTTGCTGCCATTTACATTTCTATTACTTCATTGTTGGTTGTAAATTAATAATTTTTTCGCCGTTGGTCTTATATTGATGGTCTTTCCATTGTTAACTTATGTATATCTTGAATAGGTTTCTATGTCTAGTAGGTGTCTTGACCTGACCTTTTCACTACTCTACCGAGGTTAAGCTTGATACTTACTAGGTATTGTTGTGGTGTACTCATGCTACGCTTCTGCACATTTTTGTGTAGATCCAGGTATTCTAATCTAACGATCCGACCAATCATTTTGAGATCTAGCACGTTGTTCGACGCTTTGAGGCCTTAAGTAACTTTATTTCATGTCTTATGACTTGTACATGTAGTCGAATTTGAATTTCGGGAAGTTCAGACTTAATTTAGAAGGAAAATTCTAAGTACGGAAGCTTTAAGTTGAAAAAGTTGACTAAGGTTTGACTTTTGAGTAAACGACCTCGGAATCGGGATTTGAAGGTTCCAATAGGTTCGTATTATGATTTTGGACCTGGGCGTATGTTCGAGTTAAGTATCGGATGGTCCGGGAGTGATTCAGCGCTTATTGAGAAAAGTTGACATTTTGAATTTAATTCTTAGTTTTGATGTTATAATTCGTGTTCCGAGCCTTTGAACAAGTTTACATAGGGTATATAAACTTGTTAGAAGGATTAGACGGGGTTCCTCGGACCTCGAGTGAATTTTGGGGTAGTTTCAGACTACATTTAGGCCCTTTTGAACTGTTGATATCTGATGCCAGGGGTGCTCTAAGCAATCTCGGAGGTTAGGGCCGCGATCGCGAAGAGCAAAGTGTTTTTTGCGGGCCTTGTGAATCGCGAACTTGGAAGGAAGGTCGCGATCGCTTAGAAGAAAGTTTTGTTGTCAGTGGTCTGACTTCAGGAGCTTATATCTCGCAATCTATAAGGAATTTGGAGATAATCCAAAAATAAAAGTTGTAGCCCTTTGAATCTAGGTTTCAGAAAATCAAACTACTGGTTAGTTGGAATTTTGTACAAAGAGGAATAACCATTATACCAAAGGGTGTCTGTAAAGAAGAAAACATAAATTGTACATTGCGATCGCGGGAATTTGGCCGCGATCGCGATGAAGGAAACGTTGCTGAAATTCTTGTTAACTGCGATCGCATAGCTTATGACCGTCATCGTGAATAAGGATGTCTGGCAATTATATTAAACATCTAATTTTGGGATTTTGAGCTCATTTCTTCACTTTTATGGTTTTGGAGCACATGTGGGGTGATTTGTGTCACGACTCAAAATCTCACCTGTCGTGATGGCGCCTATCTGAATACTAGGCAAGCCAACAATCTTAATAAAATACCATATCTTTTAAATTTGAAAAACATAATACGTAATTTTAGCGGAAGAGATCTCACAAGTACAATTATAAACACTTCCAAAACCCGGTGTCACTAAGTACATGAGCATCTAAATAATAATAAAGTCTGACTACTAAAAACACTATCTGAAAATATAGAATAGTACAAAAACTGAAAGGAAAGAAAGTCAAGGTCCGCGGACACCAAGCAGCTACCTCGATAATCTCCAATAGATAAAACTCCGAAAAACTAGCAACCACCATGTCCGGAGGTACCTGGATCGGCACACGAGGTGCAGGGTGTAGTATGAGTACAACCAACTCAGCAAGTAGCAATAATAAATAAGGAACTGAAAGTAGTGACGATCTTCATAGTTGAGTCCAATTAAGTAATTTCTAACATAATAATGTAGGAATGCTTTCAAGTTCAACATTTAAGCCCCAAACAGTAATTTCATGTCAAGTTCAGCTGAAACATAAAATAACATCTGTCAGAAATTTTCAAACAGTGATATATGACAGCTGAAGTGCAACAATAATGAAATCATATGCATCCTCTCAGGACCACAGTCACTCAGCCATTTCATTCTCTCAGCACTCATCACTCACTCTCAGTAGGTACCTGCACTCACTAGGGGTGTGTACAGACTCCATAGGGGCTCCTACAGCCCAAGCGCTATAATCCGCACGGAAAACTCACGTGCTATAGTATCTATTTGGATCCGCACAGACAACTCACGTGCTATAGTATAATATCTAGATCTCCACGGACAACTCACATGCTACACGGACAACTCACGTGCTATAGTATAATATTTAAATCCGCACAGACAACTCACGTGCCGTACAGATAACTCACGTGCTATAGTATAATATCTGGATCTGTACGGACAACTCACGTGCTATAGTATAATATCTGGATCTGTACGGACAACTCACGTGCTATAGTATAATATCTTACAATCAGGCTCTTGGCCTCACTCAGTCATAAATCTCTCCAGTCTCTCGGGCTCTCAATGATCATGCAAATCATCCCAAACAACAATAATATGATGCATCAATAATACAAAATAGAGACTGAGATAAAATAAACAAGTAAACTGTGACTGAGTACAAAACAACAAATTAGCAGATAATTCAACTATGTGCACGACCTATGTGGGTCCCTACAGTGCCAACACATAATCTAAACATGATTTGTGTTTCAATTTCTCTACTACATGGAGAATCTACAGATAACCACAGATTATTCAACTACACAGTTCCATGAAATTTGATCAAGTCTCAATTCCTACGGTGCACGCCCACACGCCAGTCATCTAACATGTGCGTCACCTCCAAAACTGATCATATAACACATAATCCAGGGTTTCATACCCTCAGGAACAAATTTAGAACTATTACTAACCTCAAACCGTGTAATTCTCTATTCCGCTATGCCTTTGCCTCGTGAATTGGCCTCCAAACGCCTCGAATCTAGCCACAAGTAATTCGATTCAGTCAATAAAATTTATTGGAATTAATTCCATAACAAAATACTAATTTTCCAACAAAATCCAAAATTTAGCTCAAAAATCGCCCGTGTGGCCCATATCTCGGAACAAAACAAAAGTTACAATATACGAAAGCCCATTCAACCAAGAGTCTACCCATACCAATTTTACCAAAATCCAACCTAAACTCGACCCTCAAATCATCAATTTAAACCAAGAGGGCTTTCTAAATTTTTCAACTGAATTCGCTCATTAAATGTTAAAAACAACCATGAATTCGGGTAATTTAACCAATATTGAGTTAAGAGCACTTACCCCGTTGTTTTCTCTGAAAATCTCACAAAACTCGCCTCAATCCGAGCTCCAAATCGGCAAAAATGGAAACTTAAACTCTCTGCCCAGTCATTTGCTTTGCGCGATCGCGGACAAATATACGAGATCGCGAAGCACAATTTTTCACTACCCAGAAAAGACCCTATGCGATCTCGGTGTCCTTCACGCGATCGCGATGCATAGGATCCCAGCTCTATGTGATCGCAACCCTCTTCACGCGATCTCATACAGCAAACGCGTGGCCCAACTTCCTCTTAAGTTCCCCTATGCAAACGCGGCATTTCCCACGCGTTCGCGTAGCACAGACTGGTCCAACCTACGTGATCGCGATTGACCTCACGCAATAGCAAAGAACAAAAATCAACACTGCCTCGACCAGCCTACGCGATCGCGGGTGCCTTCGCGCGATCGCATAGAACAAATCTCACCTCTGCCCAAACAAGCCTATGCGATCGCGGACCTTCTCACTCGATCGCATTGAAGGAAACCAGTGATAGGAAACCAACATTTTCAGTAGTTTACCAAGTCCAAATTTCGATCCGTTAAGTATCCGAAACTCACCCGAGGCCCCCTGGACCTCAACTAAATACACAAAGTCCTACAACCTCATAGAAACTTAGTTGAAACTTCAAATTACATCCAGCAACGCTAAAACCACAAATTGCACATGGATTCAAGCCTAATGAACTTTAAAATCTCCCTATCGAATCACGTCCGATTGACCTCCATTTTTGCACACAAGTCATAAATGAAATAATGGAGGTATTCCAATTTTCAGAATCAGATTCCGACCCCGATATCAAAAAGTCAACCCCCCGGTGAAACTTCCCAAAAATTCGACTTTTGCCATTTCAAGCCTAATTCCACTACGAACCTCCAAATAATTTTTCGGACACGCTCCTAAGTCCAAAATCACCACATGGAGCTAGTGGAATCATCAGAATTCAATTTCGAGGTTGTTTACACATAAGTTAATACCCGGTCAACTTTTCCAACTTAAGTTTTCAATTAAGAGACGAAGCGTCTCATTTCACTCTGAAATCCTTCCAGACCCAAACCAACTAACTCGGTAAGTCATAAAACAAATGTAAAGCATAAATTGAGCAGTAAATGGGGGAACCGGGTTATAATACTCAAAATGATTGGCCATGTCGTTACATTCTCCCCCTTTTAAACAAACGTTCGTCCTCGAACGGGTTTAGAATCATACATGGAGTCTCAAATAGGCATGGATATTTGCTCTGAATCCCCTGCTTAATTTCCCAAGTAGCTTATCCGACTGGCTGGCCTCTTCACTGTACCTTCACTGATGCTATGTTCTTTGACCCCAGCTTTCGAACCTGCCGGTCTAAAATAGCCACCAGCTCCACATCATAAGTCAAATTACCGTCCAGCTGCACTGTACTGACATCCATAATATGAGACGGATCTCCGACATACTTTCGGAGCATGGATACATGGAATATTGGATGAACACCTGATAGACTAGGTGGAAAGGCAAGTTCATAAGCCACCTCTCTAATTTTGTTAAGTATCTCAAAAGGCCCAATATATCGAGGGCTCCACTTGCCCTTCTTTTTGAACCTCAACACACCCTTCATGGGTGAAATAATTAGCAGAACCTTTTCCCCAACCATGTAAGTGTCACGACCCAAATTCTAACCATGGTCGTGATAGTGCCTATCGTGTTACAAGGCAAGCCTACTTCCCAAAATATTACTACTAAACCGATTATAAGAATTTAATAAAATATTTCAACATTTAAATTTTTCATAAACTAAATCGACTCTAAATATAATATAGAAAAATACGGAAGCGAGCCCCAAACATCAGGGTGTCACTAAGTCATGAGGAACTAAAACTATAAACTAAGATATATAAACTGTCTAACTCTCCACAGATAGCCGGCCTGAACTCAACGACCATCGCGCTCTAACTCACCTGAATTTGCACATAAAGTGTAGGGTGTATTATGAGTACAACGGACTCAGTTGTAACAGAAATAACTAAGGAATTGAGCAGTAGTGACGAGCTAAGTAAAACAGACCAATTATTTATTTTCACAATTTAAATATAAATAGAAATAAATAGGTAAATTCCATAACTCAGTAAATGCCATAAAATATTTAACAGATAAATGCAGCAACAACACAAATAAATACAACCCCACAGCAGTGTCACCCCATCACTTATCACTCGCACTCAGCACTCAACACTCAAACCATTCAACACTCTGCGCTCACTGGGGTTGTGTACAGACTCCGGAGGGGCTCCCAAAGCCCAAGCGCTAAGCACAGACAACTCACGTGCCATTATATCAATACCTGGATCCGCACGGTCAACTCACGTGCTACGCGGACAACTCACGCACTATGGTATCAATACCTGGACCCACACGGTCAACTCACGTGCTACGCAGAAAACGCACATGCTATGGTATTAATATCCTCACAACCAGGCCCTCGGCCTCACTCAAACATGTACCTCACTAGCCTCACCATCATCAACAAATAAGGGAACACAACCCACATCAAGTATCATAACATATTAGCAAATAATAGAGACTGCGGTAAACATGTATAATAATTTCTATGACCGAGTACAAAAAATGTGAGCATGATTAAAGCCTAAGCATGATCTCTAACATGAAGGCAGACAAGTTCAACAACAAGTAACTACGTAAACACAGATGATGGCCATGAGGCCTCACGGGACGGACCAAGTCTAAATCCCTCGAGGTATACACCCACACGCCCGTCACCTAGCGTGGGTATCACCTCCGAACAGTCACACGATTTTTAGTTCTCCGGGTTTATACCCACAAATCCAGAGTTAAAACTATTACTTACCTTAACAACGTAAAATCCTACTCTGGGATGCCCTGTTTCTGGACTCGGTCTCCAAAAGCTCCAAATCTAACAATAATCAGATTAATGCCATCAACATAGGCTAACAAATCGAATTTCACAATAAAAACTACAAAATATGCCAACAATTCAAAACCGGCCAAAAACCGGCCCCCGGGCCAACATTTTGAAATCAGTCAAAGATGGCAGAATAATAAATCTTGTCTTCTCTCGAGTCTAACCATATAAAATTCATCAAAATGTGACTCCGTTTGGTCCTTCAAATCCTTACTAAAACTCTCCAAAACTCAAACCCTAACTCCCTTAATTTCACTTTGAAATCATCAATCAAATCCCAAAAACGAAGATGGATTCATGAAATATAACAAAAAATGAGTAGAGAACACTTACCCCAATCCTTATGGTAAACATCGCCCCCAGAATCGCCCAAATTCGAGCTCCCCAACTCAACATATGACCGAATGAACAAATCCTCGTTTTATATATTTTTCTGCCAGATATTCTGCCTTGTTTCTAATGACAAACGATCCTGAAACTCATTTTTTATGCGTCCAATGGATTCCTTGTGAAATATTAGTCAAGTTAGGCTTTTGAATAACTCAATTTGACCTTATAATGAAGGAGATATGTAGGTTTTAATATTTGCAAATCGTCCAGATTGTTAAATACACCGTAAGTGGCAATTTCGTAATTAAGCTTCAAAATCTAGCAACCTAATTATTAGTAAAATGACCAGACATTCCTCATACGATGTCCACATTCGACGATTCTTTTTGCTACGGGTCCGTAATTACGATACGGATCTAATGCTTCAAAAAAAAGAAATCGGAACTCATTTGTTCAATATGATATCATTTATGCTTGAAGAAACAACGTCGAAACATAAGAAAAACGAGCGCAATAGAATCCAAACCTATCCGAAACTCATTTGAGGCCCTCAGAACCTCAACCAATAATTCCAACAAGTCATATATCACTACCCGAACTTAGTCGAATCTTCAAAACACCCAAAACAACACCAAAACACCAAATCAACCTCAGATTCAAGCCTAAGAACTTCTAAACTTCCAACTTTCGCCAATTCAAGCCTAATTCTACCACGGACCTCCAAATTACATTCCGGACACACACCTAAGTCTAAAATCACCCAACGAAGCTAATCGAATCATAAAAATCCACATCCGAATTCGTTTACTCATAAGTCAACTTCCGCTTGACTTTTCTAACTTAACTTTCTAACTAGGAGACTAAGTGTTCAATTCACTCCAAAACTACTCCGGACCCAAACCTACCAACTCAACACCACTGAACAACACATAAAGAAGCAGGAATGGGGAAACAAGGCTATAACTCTCGGAATAACTGGCTGAGTCATTGCATCCTCCCCCTCTTAAACAAACGTTCGTCCTCGAACGTGCCAAGCGTTGTTCTCAAAACCATCAAGAACTCTCTCCGAACCCCAATGGCACAAAACTAATCCGAGAGGAATGGATCCTTCTAACTCAACCAAGCTACACAGACCACCAAAAACCCCAAGGACATTGCCACAAAACACCTGTAGAACTCATTACCTCATACACACCCAAAGAACTAATAATACCCATTACCATGCCGATCCAACCTACTACCAAGATGTCCTATCTATATGAGTTCCTTCTAAATTACCTTCAAATTGATACTTTGCCCCGCCATAACGCCACAATCCTCAATCCAGACTCACCACATGAGACCCAAGCATAAAACCACACCGCCTAAACGCTCATAAGCCGCTGAATACTCTCTTAAATATCCCCAAAAGTACCATAAGGATGCACTCACACAATCAACACCTCACTGCTCAAGCTACAGGCAAAACCTGGCCTCATGTCCTCCAGACTGGCCCGACATCAACAAAAAGAAATCACATATCGCACCTAATCCAGGGAATCACAAGCCGTCGATGCACAACTGATACCGAGCGCCCATGTGCGCATACGAATGCATGGAAGGAATTCAAAGATTTACACATCAAGCTGAATCAATACCGCACGAAAAGAATTCAAGAATGTGAAATATTCCTAAGGGTTCTGCAACCTCTCAAAGATAAGTACAGACGTTACCGTACCGATCCGCAAGACTCTACTAAACCTGCTCATGACTCGTGAGACCTATGTAACCTAGGCTCTGATACCAACTTGTCACGACCCAAAATCTAACCATGGTCGTGATGGCGGCTATCGTGTTACAAGGCAAGCCTACTTCCGAAAATATTACTACTAAACTGATTATAAGAATTTAATAAAACATTTCAACATTTAAATTTTTCATAAACTAAATCAACTCTAAATATAATATAGATAAATACGGAAACGAGCCCCAAACATCAGGGTGTCACTAAGTCATGAGCATCTAAAACTATAAACTAAGATATATAAACTGTCTAACTCTCCACAGATAGCCGGCCTGAACTCAACGATCATCGCGCTCTAACTCACCTGGATTTGCACATAAAGTGTAGGGTGTATTATGAGTACAACGGACTCAGTTGTAACAGAAATAACTATGGAATTGAGCAGTAGTGACGAGCTAAGTAAAACAGACCAATTATTTATTTTCACAATTTAAATATAAATAGAAATAAATAGGTAAATTCTATAACTCAGTAAATGCTATAAAACATTTAACAGATAAATGCAGCAACAACACAAATAAATACAACCCCACAGCAGTGTCACTCAATCACTTATCACTCGCACTCAACACTCAAAACATTCAACACTCTGCGCTCACTGGGGTTGTGTACAGACTCCGGAGGGGCTCCCAAAGCCCAAGCGCTAAGCACAGACAACTCACGTGCCATCATATCAATACCTGGATCCGCACGGTCAACTCACGTGCTACGCGGATAACTCACGCGCCATGGTATCAATACCTGGACCCACACGGTCAACTCACGTGCTACGCAGAAAACTCACATGCTATGGTATTAATATCCTCACAACCAGGTCCTCGGCCTCACTCAAACATGTACCTCACTAGCCTCACCATCATCAACAAATAAGGGAACACAACCCACATCAAGTATCATAACATATTAGCAAATAATAGAGACTGCGGTAAACATGTATAATAATTTCTATGACTGAGTACAAAAAATGTGAGCATGATTAAAGCCTAAGCATGATCTCTAACATGAAGGCAGACAAGTTCAACAACAAGTAACTACGTAAACACAGATGATGGCCATGAGGCCTCACGGGACGGACCAAGTCTCAATCCCTCGAGGTATACACCCACACGCCCGTCACCTAGCATGGGTATCACCTCCAAACAGTCACACGATTTCAAGTTCTCCGGGTTTATACCCACAAATCCAGAGTTAAAACTATTACTTACCTTAATAACGTAAAATCCTACTCTGGGATGCCCTCTTCTCTGGACTCGGTCTCCAAAAGCTCCAAATCTAACAATAATCATATTAATGCCATCAACATAGGCTAACAAATCGAATTTCACAACAAAAACTACAAAATATGCCAAAAATTCAAAACCGGCCAAAAACCGGCCCCCGGGCCCACATTTTGAAATCAGTCAAAGATGGCAGAATAATAAATCTTGTCTTCTCTCGAGTCTAACCATATAAAATTCATCAAAATTTGACTCCGTTTGGTCCTTCAAATCCTTACTAAAACTCTCCAAAACTCAAACCCTAACTCCCTCAATTTCACTTTGAAATCATCAATCAAATCCCAAAAACGAAGATGGATTCATGCAATATAACAAAACCTGAGTAGAGAACACTTACCCCAATCCCTATGGTAAAAATCGCCCCCACAAACGCCCAAATTCGAGCTCCCCAACTCAACATATGACCGAATGAACAAATCCTCGTTTTATATATTTTTCTGCCAGCTATTCTGCCTTGTTTCTCATGACAAACGATCCTGAAACTCATTTTTTATGCATCCAATGGATTCCTTGTGAAATATTAGTCAAGTTAGGCTTTTGAATCACTCAATTTGACCTTATAATGAAGGAGATATGTAGGTTTTAATATTTGCAAATCGTGCGGATTGTTAAATACACCGTAAGTGGCAATTTCGTAATTAATCTTCAAAATCTAGCAACCTAATTATTAGTAAAATGACCAGACATTCCTCCTACGATGTCCACATTCGACGATTCTTTTTGCTACGGGTCCGTAATTACGATACGGATCTAATGCTTCAATAAAAAAGAAATCAGAACTCATTTGTTCAATATGATATCATTTATGCTTGAAGAAACGATGTCGAAACATAAGAAAAACGAGCGCAACAGAACCCAAACCTATCCGAAACTCATTCGAGGCCCTCAGAACCTTAACCAATAATTCCAACAAGTCATATATCACTACCTGAACTTAGTCGAACCTTCAAAACACCCAAAACAACACCAAAACACCAAATCAACCTCAGATTCAAGCCTAAGAACTTCTAAACTTCCAACTTTTGCCAATTCAAGCCTAATTCTACCACGGACCTCCAAATTACATTCTGGACACACACCTAAGTCTAAAATCACCCAACGAAGCTAATCGAATCATACAAATCCACATCCGAATTCGTTTACTCATAAGTCAACTTCCGGTTGACTTTTCTAACTTAACTTTCTAACTAGGAGGCTAAGTGTTCAATTCACTCCAAAACTACTCCGGACCCAAACCTACCAACTCAACACCACTGAACAACACATAAAGAAGCAGGAATGGGGAAACAGGGCTATAACTCTCGGAATAACTGGCTGAGTCATTGCATCCTCCCCCTCTTAAATAAACGTTCGTCCTCGAACGTGCCAAGAGTTGTTCTCAAAACCATCAAGAACTCTCTCTGAACCCCAATGGCACAAAACTAATCCGAGAGGAATGGATCCTTCTAACTCTACCAAGCTACACAGACCACAAAAAACCCCAAGGACATTGCCACAAAACACCTGTAGAACTCATTACCTCATACACACCCAAAGAACTAATCATACCCATTACCATGCCGATCCAACCTACTACCAAGATGTCCTATCTATATGAGTTCCTTCTAAATTACCTTCAAATTGATACTTTGGCCCGCCATAACACCACAATCCTCAATCCAGACTCACCACATGAGACCCAAGCATAAAACCACACCGCCTAAAGGCTCAAAAGCCGCTGAATACTCTCTTAAATATCCCCAAAAGTACCATAAAGATGCACTCACACAATCAACACCTCACTGCTCAAGCTACAGGCAAAACCTGGCCTCATGTCCTCCAGACTGGCCCGACATCAAACAAAAAGAAATCACATATCGCACCTCATCCAGGGAATCACAAGCCGTCGATGCACAACTGATACCGAGCGCCCATGTGCGCATACGAATGCATGGAAGGAATTCAAAGAGTTACACATCAAGCTGAATCAATACCGCACGAAAAGAATTCAAGAATGTGAAATATTCCCAAGGGTTCTGCAACCTCTCAAAGATAAGTACAGACGTCACCGTACCGATCCGCAAGACTTTACTAAACCTGCTCATGACTCGTGAGACCTATGTAACCTAGGCTCTGATACCAACTTGTCACGACCCAAAATCTAACCATGGTCGTGATGGCGGCTATCGTGTTACAAGGCAAGCCTACTTCCGAAAATATTACTACTAAACTGATTATAAGAATTTAATAAAACATTTCAACATTTAAATTTTTCATAAACTAAATCAACTCTAAATATAATATAGATAAATACGGAAACGAGCCCCAAACATCAGGGTGTCACTAAGTCATGAGNCGCTAATAGCTACCTTGCAATATCCACAGATAACCTGCCTGAACTCAACGATCGCCGTGCTCTAACTCATCTGGATCTGCACATAAAGTGCAGGGTGTATTATGAGTACAACTGACATCAGTAGTAACAGAAATAACTAAGGAACTGAGCAGTAGTGATGAGCTAAGTAAAACAGTCCAATTATTTATTTTCACAATTTAAAAATAAATAGAAATAAACATGTAAATTCCATAATTCAGTAAATGTCATAAAGAAGTTTCACAGATAAATGCAGCAACAACACAAATAAATACAACCTCACAGCAGTGTCACTCCATCAGTTATCACTAGCACTCAACACTCAACACTCTGTGCTCACTGGGGGTGTGTACATACTCTGGAGGGGCTCCCAAAGCCCAAGTGCTAAGCACGGACAACTCACGTGCCATCATATCAATACCTAGATCCGCACGGTCAACTCACATGCTACACTGACAACTCACGCGCTATGGTATCAATACCTGGACCCGTACGGTAACCTCACGTGCTACGCGAATAACTCACGCACTATGGTATTAATATCCTCACAACCATTCCCTCGGCCTTACTCAATCATGTACTTCACTAGCCTCACCATCATCAACAAAAAAGGGAACACAACCCACATCAAGTATCATAATATATTAGAAAATAATAGAGACTGAGGTAAACATGTATAATAATTTCTATGACTGAGTACAAATAATGTAAGCATGAATAAAGCCTAAGCATGATCTCTAACATGAAGGCAGACAAGTTCAACAACAAGTAACTACGTAAACACAGATGATGGCCATGAGGCCTCACGGGATGCACCAAGTCTTGATCCCTTGAGGTATACATCCCTACGCCCGTCACGTAGCATGGATATCACCTCCAAATAGTCACACGATATCAAGTTCTCCGGGTTTATACCCTCAAAGCCAGAGTTAAAACTGTTACTTACCTTAACAACGTAAAATCCTACTCCGGGTTGCCCTCGTCTCTGGACTCTGTCTCCAAAAGCTCCAAATCTAACAATAATTAAATTAATACCATCAACATAGGCTAACAAATCGAATTCCACAATAAAAACTATAAAATATGCCAAAAATCTGAAACCGGCCAAAACTCGCCCCCAGGCCCATGTCTAGAAATTAGTCAAAACTGGTAGAATAATAAACCTCATCCTCTCCCGAGTCTAACCATATAAAAGTCATCAAAATTGGACTCTGTTTGGTCCCTTAAATCCTCACTTAAGCTCTCCAAAACTCAAACCCTAACTCCCTCAATTTTACTTTGAAATCATCAATCAAATGCCAAAAATGAAGATGGATTCATAAAATATAACAAAAACTGAGTAGAGCACACCTACCCCAATTTTTATGGTAAAACTCGCCCCCACAATCGTCCAAATTCGAGCTGCCCAACTCAAAATATGACCGAATGAACAAACCCTCCAATGCATTTCTTGTAAAATATTAGTCAAGTTAGGCTTTTGAATCACTCAATGTGACCTTATAATGAAGGAGATATGTAGGTTTTAATATTTGCAAATCGTGCAGATTTTTAAATACACAGTCAGTGGCAATTTCGTAATTATTCTGAAAAATCTGACAACCTAATTCTTAGTAAAATGACCATAATTTCCTCATACGATGTCCACATTCGACGATTCTTTTTGATACGGGTCCGTAATTACGATACGGATCTAATGCTTCAATCAAAAAAGAAATCAGAGCTCATTTGTTCAATATGATATCATTTATGCTTGAAGCAACGGCGTCGAAACATAAAAAAAACGAGCGCAACACAACCCAAACCAATCTGAAACTCACCCGAGGCCCTCGGGACCTCAACCAATAACTCCAACAAGTCATATATCACTACCCGAACTTAGTCGAACCTTCGAAACACCCAAAACAACTACAAAACACCAAATCAACCTCAGATTCAAGCCTAAGAACTTCTAAACTTCCAACTTTTGCCAATTCAAGCCTAATTCTACCACGGACCTTCAAATTACATTCCGGACACACTCCTAAGTCTAGAATCACCCAACGAAGCTAATTGAATCATAAAAATCCACATCCGAATTCGTTTACTCATAAGTCAACTTCCCATTGACTTTTCTAACTTAACTTTCTAACTAAGAGACTAAGTGTTCATTTCACTCCAAAACTACTCCGGATCCAAACCTATCAACTCGATACAACTCAACACCGCTGAACAACATATAAAGAAGCAGGAATGGGGAAACAGGGCTATAACTCTAGGAACAACTAGCTGGGTCATTACATCTTCCTCCTCTTAAACAAACGTTCGTCCTCGAATGTGCCAAGAGTTGTTCTCAAAACCATCAAGAACTCTCTCTGAACCCCAATGACACAAAACTAATCTGTGAGGACTGAATCCTTCTAACTCAACTAAGCTATGCAGACCACCAAAAACCACAAGGACATTGCCACAAAACACCTGTAGAACTCATTACCTCATACACACCCAAAGAACTAATCATACCCGTTACCATGCCGATCCAACCTACTACCAAGATGTCCTATCTATCTGAGTTCCTTCTAAATTACCTTCAAATTGATACTTTGCCCAGCCATAACACCACAATCCTCAACCCAGACTTACCACACGAGACCCAAGCATAAAACCACACCGCCCTAAGGCTCATAAGCCGATGAATACTCTCTTAAATATCCCCAAAAGTACCACAAGGACACGCTCACATAATCAACACCTCATTGCTCAAGCTACAGTCAAAACTCGGCCTCATATCTTCCAGACTGGCCCGACATCAACACAAAGAAATCACATCTCGCACCTCATCCAGGGAATCACAAGCCGTCGATGCATAATGGATACCGAGCGCCCATGTGCGCATACGAATACATGGAAGGAATTCAAAGAGTTACACTTCAAGCTGAATCAATACCGAACGAAAAGAATTCAAGAATGTGAAATTTCCTAAGGGTTCCGCAGCCTCTCGAAGATAAGTACAGACATCTCCGTACCGATCTCCAAGACTCTACTAAACCTGCTCATGACTCGTGAGACCTATGTAACCTAGGCTCTGATACCAACTTGTCACGACCCAAAATCCAACCATGGTAGTGATGGCGGCTATCGTGTTACAAGGCAAGCCTACTTCTCAAAATATTACTACTAAACCGATTATAAGAATTTAATAAAACATTTCAACATTTAAATGTTTCATAAACTAAATCAACTCTAAATATAAGATAGAAAAATACAAAAACGAGCCCCAAACATCGGGGTGTCACTAAGTCATGAGCGTCTAAAACTATAAACTAAGATATATAAACTGTCTAACTGTCAAAAAACAGTAATGACAAAAGGAGTAACAAGGTCCTGCAAACGCTAAAATCTACCTTGCAATCTCCACAGATAGCCGGCCTGAACTCAACGATCGCCGCGCTCTAACTCACCTGGATCTGCACATAAAGTGCAGGGTGTATTATATGTACAACTGACTCTGTAGTAACAGAAATAACTAAGGAATTGAGCAGTAGTGACGAGCTAAGTAAAACTGACCAAATATTTATTTTCACAATTTAAAAATAAACAGAAATAAACAGGTAAATTCCATAACTCAGTAAATGCCATAAAGAAGTTTAATAGATAAATGCAGCAACAACACAAATAAATACAACCTCACAGCAGTGTCACTCCATCACTTATCACTCGCACATAGCACTCAACACTCAACACACTGTGCTCACTGGGGGTGTGTACAGACTCCGGACGGGCTCCCAAAGCCCAAGCGCTAAGCACAGACAACTCATGTGCCATCATATCAATACCTGGATCCGCACGGTCAACTCACGTGCTATGCGGACAACTCACACGCTATGGTATCAATACCTGAACCTGCACGGTCAACAAACGTGCTACGCGGACAACTCACGCGCTATGGTATTAATATCCTCACAACCAGGCCCTCGGCCTCACTTAATCATATACCTCACTAGCCTCACCATCATCAACAAATAAGGGAACACAACCCACATCAAGTATCACAGCATATTAGCAAATAATAGAGACTGAGGTAAACATGTATAATAATTTCTATGACTGAGTACAAATAATGTGAGCATGAATAAAGCCTAAGTATGATCTCTAACATGAAGGCAGACAAGTTCAATAACAAGTAACTACGTAAACACAGATGATGGCTATGAGGCCTCACGGGACGGACCAAGTCTCAATCCCTTGAGGTATACACACACACGCACGTCACCTAGCATGGGTATCACCTCCAAACAGTCACACGATATCAAGTTCTCTGGGTTTATACCCTCAAAGCTAGAGTTAAAACTATTAACCTTAACAACGTAAAATCCTACTCCGGGATGCCCTCATCTCTGGACTCGGTCTCCAAAAGCTCCAAATCTAACAATAATCAAATTAATACCATCAACATAGGCTAACGAATTGAATTCCACAATAAAAACTACAAAATATGCCAAAAATCCGATACCGGCCAAAACTCGCCCCCCGAGCTCATGTCTAGAAATTAGTGAAAAATTGCAGAATAATAAATCTCGTCCTCTCCCAAGTCTAACCATATAAAATTCATCAAAATTGGACTCCGTTTGGTCCCTTAAATCCTCACTTAAACTCTCCAAAACTCCAACCCTAACTCCCTCAATTTCACTTTGCAATCATCAATCAAATGCCAAAAACGAAGATGGATTCATGCAATATAACCATAACTGAGTAGAGAACCGTTACCCCAATCCTTAAGGTAAAATTCGCCCCTAAAATCGCCCAAATTCGAGCTCCCCAACTCAAAACATGACCGAATGAATAGACCCTCGTTTTAGGTTCTCGAAGATAAGTACAGACGTCTCCGTACCGATCAGCAAGACTCTACTAAACCTGCTCATGACTCGTGTGACCTATGTAACCTAGTCTCTGATACCAACTTGTCACAACCCAAAATCTAACCATGGTCGTGATGGCGACTATCGTGTTACAAGGCAAGCCTACTTTCCGAAATATTACTACTAAACCGATTATAAGAATTTAATAAAACATTTCAACATTTAAATTTTTCATAAACTAAATCAACTCTAAATATAATATAAAAAAATACGGAAACGAGTCCCAAACATCGGAGTGTCACTAAGTCATGAGCGTCTAAAACTATAAACTAAGATATATAAACTGTCTAACTGTCCAAAAGAAGAAATGACAAAAAGAGTAATAAGGTCCTGCGGACGCTAGTAGCTACCTTGCAATCTCCACAGATAGTCGGCCTTAACACAACGATCGCCGTGCTCTAACTCACCTGGATCTGCACATAAAGTCAGTGAGTAGTATGAGTACAACCCACTCAGTAGTAATAGAAATAACTAAGGAACTGAGCAGTAGTGATGAGCTAAGTAAAACAGTCCAACCATTTATTTTCACAATTTAAAAATAAACAGATAAACAGGTAAATTCCATAACTCAGTAAATGTCACAAAGAAGTTTAACAGATAAATGCAGCAACAACACAAATAAATACAACCTCACAGCGGTGTCACTCCATCACTCATCACTCACACTCAACACTCAACACTCAAAACACTCAACACTCTGCGCTCATTGGGGGTGTGTGCAGACTTCAGAGGGGCTCCCAAAGCCCAAGCGCTAAGCACGGACAACTCACGTGCCATCATATCAATACCTGGATCTGCACGGTCAACTCACATGCTACGCGGACAACTCATGCGCTATGGTATCAATACCTGGACCCGCACGGTTAATTCACATTCTACGCGGACAAGTCACACGCTATGGTATTAATATCCTCACAATCAGGCCCTCGACCTTACTCGATCATGTACCTCACTAGCCTCACCATCATCAACAAATAAAGGAACACAACCCACATCAAGTATCACAACATATTAGCAAATAATAGAGACTGAGGTAAGCATGTATAATAATTTCTATGACTAAGTACATATAATGTGAGCATAAATAAAGCCTAAGCATGATCTCTAACATGAAGGCAGACAAGTTCAACAACAAGTAACTACGTAAACACAGATGATGGTCATGAGGCCTCACGAGATATACCAAGTCTCAATCCTTCGAGGTATACACCCACACGCCCGTCACCTAGCATGGGTATCACCTCCAAACAGTCACACGATATCAAGTTCTCCGGGTTTATATCCTCAAAGTCAGAGTTAAAACTGTTACTTATCTTAACAGCGTAAAATCCTACTCCGGGATGCCCTCATCTCTGGACTCGGTCTCCAAACTCCAAATCTAACAATAATTAGATTAATACCATCAACATAGGCTAACGAATCAAAATCCACAATAAAACTACAAAATATGCCAAAAATCCAAAACCGGCCAAAACCCGGCCCCCGGGCCCATGTTTCGAAATCAGTAAAAAATGGAAGAATAATAAACCTCGTCCTCTGCCAAGTCTAACCATATTAAATTTATCAAAATTATACTCCCTTTGGTCCCTCAAATCCTCACTTAAACGCTCCAAAACTCAAACCCTAACTCCCTCAGTTTCACTTTGAAATCATTAATCAATTCCCAAAAACGAAGATGGATTCATGAAATATAACCAAAACTTAGTAGAGAACACTTACCCCAATCCTTATGGTAAACATCTCCCCCAAAATCGCCCAAATTCGAGCTCCCCAACTCAAAATATGATCAAATGAACAAATCCTCGTTTTATATATTTTTGTGCCCGCTATGCTGCCTCGTTTCTCATGCCTAACGATCCTGAAACTCGCTTTTTATGTCTCCAATGGATTCCTTGTGAAATATTAGTAAAGTTAGGCTTTTGAATTATTCCATTTGACCTTATAATGAATGAGATATGTAAGTTGTAATATTTGCAAATCGTGCAGATTTTTAAATACACCGTCAGTGGCAATTTCGTAATTAAGCTTTAAAAATCTGGCAGCCTAATTCTTAGTAAAATGACCATAAATTCCTCATACGATGTCCACATTCGATGATTCTTTTTGCTACGGGTTCGTAATTACGATACAGATCTAATTATTCAATCAAAAAAGAAATCGGAGCTCATTTGTTCAATATGATATCATTTATGCTTGAAGAAACATCGTCGAAACATAAGACAAACGAGCGCAACACAAGCCAAACCTATCCGAAACTCACCCGAGGCCCTCGGGACCTCAACTAATAATTCCAGAAAGTCATATATCACTATCCGAACTTAGTCGAACCTTCGAAACACCCAAAACAACACCCTAACACCAAATCAACCTCAGATTCAAGCCTAAGAACTTCTAAACTTTCAACTTTAACTAATTCAAGCCTAATTCTACCACGGACCTCTAAATTACATTTCGGACACACTCCTAAGCCTAAAATCACCCAACGAAGGTAATCGAATCATAAAAATCCACATCCAAATTCGTTTACTCATAAGTCAACTTCTGGTTGACTTTTCTAACTAAGAGACTAAGTGTTCATTTCACTCCAAAACTACTCCGGACCCAAACCTACTAACTCGATATAACTCAACACCGCTGAACAACACATAAAGAAGCAGGAATGGGGAAACAGGGCTATAACTCTCAGAACGACTGGCCGGGTCGTTACAGTTAGCAACATCACGGACCTTCCTGTCAGTATAACTCTTCTGTCTAGACTGCGCCGTGCAAAGCCGCTCCTGAATCAATTTAAACTTCTCCAAAGCATCCTGAACTAAGTCAGTACCCAATAGACTAGCCTCACCCGGCTCAAACCAACCCATCGGATACCGACACCATCTCTCATATAAAGCCTCAAATGGAGCAATCTGAATGCTCGACTGGTAGTTGTTATTGTAAGCAAACTCCGTGAGTGGCAGAAATGTTTCCCAAGAACCTCCAAAATCAATGACACAAGCGCGTAGCATATCCTCTAATATTTGAATAGTGCGCTCGGACTGTCCGTCCGTCTGAGGGTGAAATATTGTACTTGGCTGAACCTGTGCACCTAATTCTCGTTGTACTATTCTCCAAAATTGTGATATAAAATGCGTGCCCCGTCTGAAATGATGGACACTGGCACACCGTGTAGGCGAACAATCTCGCGGATATATATTTCAGCCAACCGTTCCAAAGAATAAGTAGTACCAACTGGAATAAAATGCGCGGACTTAGTCAATCGATCCACAATAACCCAAACAACATCAAACTTCCTCAAAGTCCGTGGAAGCCCAACTACAAAATCCACGGTTATACGCTCCCATTTCCACTCCGGAATTTCAAGCCTCTGAAGCAATCCTCTCGGTCTCTTATGCTCGTATTTCACCTGTTGACAATCTAAACACATAGCTACAAACCCAACTATATCCTTCTTCATTCGCCTCCACCAATAGTGTTGCCTCATATCCTGATACATCTTTGCGGCACCTGGATGAATGGAGTACCGCGAACTGTGAGCTTCCTAGAGAATCAACTCATGCAAACCATCTACATTAGGCACACATAGCCTTCCCTGCATCCGTAATACACCGTCATCCCCGACAATGACTTCCTTGAACCGTGTCCTTAAGGATAAGCAGATGGGGATCATCATATTGGCGCTCTCTGATGAGATCATATAAAGAAGACCGAGAAACCACACAAGCCAAAACTCGACGCGACTTAGAAATATCCAATCTAACAAACTGGTTGGCCAAGGCCTGAACATCCAAGGCTAAAGGCCTCTCTGCTACCGGTAAGTATGCTAAGCTGCCCAAACTCTCCGCCTTACGACTCAAGGCATCAGCCACCACATTGGCCTTTCCAGGATGATAGAGAATGATGATATCATAATCCTTAAGCAACTCTAACCACCCTCGTTGCCGCAAATTAAGATCCTTTTATTTAAACAGATGTTGTAGACTTCGGTGATCGGTATAAACCTCACAATGGACACCATACAAGTAATGCCGCCAAAATGTTAAAGCATGAACAATAACTGTTAACTCAAGGTTGTGGACCTGATAATTCTTCTCATGTACCTTTAACTATCCGGATGCATAGGCAATCACCCTACCGTCTTACATAAGCACTGCGCCGAGACCAATACGCGCCGCATCACAATACACAATATAAGACCCTGAACCTGTAAGCAACACCAATACTGGAGTTGTAGTCAAAGTTGTCTTTAGCTTCTGAAAGATCTCCTAACATTCATCCGACCACCTAAACGGAGCACCTTTCTGGGTCAATTTAGTCATAGGCAATGCAATATATGAGAAAACCTCCACGAAGCAACGATAATGACCAGCCAAGCCGAGAAAACTCTGAATCTCAGTAACTAAAGATGGTTTGTGCCAACTTTGAACTGCCTCTATTTTCTTCGAATCCACCTTAATCCCTTCACTAGACATTATGTGTCCCAAGAATGCCACCGAACTAAGCAAGAACTCACACTCAGAGAATTTAGCATAAAGTTTCTCATCTCTCAGCCTCTGCAATACAATACTCAAGTATTGTGCATGCTCCTCCTGGCTACGTGAGTACACCAGGATATCATCAATAAATACCACGACAAATGAGTCAAGATACGGTTGGAATACGCTATTCATCAGGTGCATAAATGCTGCTGGGGTATTGGTTAGACCAAATGACATCACAAGAAATTCATAGTGACCATAACGAGTTCTGAATGCTGTTTTTAGAATATCCGAATCCAGAATTTTCAACTGGTGATACCCCGATCTCAAATCAATTTTGGAGAATACCCTCGCTCCCTGAAGTTGGTCAAATAAATCATCAATACGCGGCAAAGGATACTTATTCTTGATTGTAACTTTGTTCAACTGCCTGTAATCGATACACATTCGCATAGTACCATCTTTCGTTTTCACAAACAGAACTGGTGCACCCCAAGGAGACACACTAGGCCTAATAAACCCCATGTCAAGAAGTTCCTGTTGTTGCTCCTTCGATTCTTTTAACTTAGCTGGTGCCATACTATACAGAGGAATAGAAATGGGTTAAGTGCCCTGCACCAAGTCAATACCGAAATCAATATCCCTGTCGGGCGGCATACCAGACAGGTCTGAAGGAAATACATCCGGAAAGTCTCGCACGACCGATACTAAATCAATAGTAGGAGTATCTGCATCAACATCTCTCACAAAAGCTAAATATGACAAACACCCCTTCCCAACCATACGTTGGGATTTCAAATAAGAAATTACCCTGCTGGGAACATGATCTAAAGAACCTCTCCATTCGACCTTCGGCAACCCCGGCATTGCTAACGTCACGACTTTTACGTGACACTCTAGAATAGCATGACATGGAGACAATTAATCCATACCTAGAATTACATCAAAATCAATCATACTGAAAAGTAAGAGATCAACTCTAGTCTCCAGTCCCCCAATGGTTACCATACAAGACCGATATACACGGTTCATAATAAAAGTATCGCCCACCGGCATAGATACACGAACCGGTGAAACTAAGGACTCACGGGGCATATCCAGATAATGAGTAAAGTACGATGATACATACGAATGAGTAGAACCAGGGTCAAATAATATAGAAGCTTCCCTATGGCACACTGAGACAATACTTGTGATCAATGCATCTGAGGCAACCACATCTGGCCTGGCAGGAAAATCACAGAATCGGGCCTGACCACCACCTGATCGGCCTCCCCCTCTTGGGTGACCCCTACTTGACTGAGCCCCACTCTGAGCTGGCTGGGCGGGTGGCGTAACTGCTGGTGCCATCAAACGAGAACTCTGCTGTGGAGCCCCACTCAACAGCCTAGGACAATCTCTCTTGTAATGACCAAATTCTCCACACTGGAAACAACCCCTCCTCCGACGGAACTGCTGCTCTTGATAATCCTAGGAATTACCTATAGAAGCCTGAGCGGACGAGGCATGATGAGAGATCTGTGCAGGTAGTGCACTGAATGAAGACTGGCCTGAGTGAGCACTGTAAGAACTGTGGCTAGCTGATAAACCACGATAAGCTGGACGAGTCGTCTGCGCAGGCCTATAAGGGCGACCCCTGCCGTGATAGGACTGTCCCCCAGAATGTATCCCACCAAAACTGCCCGAACCTCGAGTCCCCTTAGCCTCCCTGTCACCACGCTCCTGGCTACGGACCACCTCTATCTGTCGAGCAATGTCAATAACCTCGTTCAAAGTGGCACCAAATACCCTCTCTCTTGTCATAAGGAATCATAGCTGATACGTGAGGCCATCAATGAACCTCCTAATCCTCTCCCTATCAGTAGGAACCAACAAATCTGCATGACAAGCTAACTCAGAAAACCTCATCCCGTACTGGGTCACAGACATGTCGTCCTATCAAAGTTGCTCAAACTGTCTGCGCAGCTCCTCCCTACGAGACTGCGGCACGAACTTCTCCAAAAAGAGAATAAAGAACTCCTGCCATGTAAGTGGCACTGCACCGACCGGCCTGCACCTCTTATAAGCCTCCCACCATCTGAAAGCAGCCCCAGAAAACTAAAAACTAGTGAACGAGATCCCACTGGTCTCCAGAATACTCGATGTCTGAAGCATCCACTGGCACTTATCCAAACATCCCCGAGCATCCTCTGATTCAGCACTACTAAATGATGGAGTTCGAAGCCTTCCAAATCTCTCAAGTCTTCTCTGCTCATCATCTGCCATAACAGGGACTACCGGGGCCTGAGCAACTGCAACTGGCTGGGCTGGTAGTGGCCCCAATATCTGAAGTCCCTGTACTACCTGATCGGGAGTACGGACAACAAGGGTATGAGTACCTCCCCCGGCCTGAGAATTGGCAGATGCGGCCTGAGCCGAAACCACCTAAGAAAGACCAGTGCAAACTGTCAATATCTGGACCAAAGTCTTCTGAAGACCTGGAATCTCAATGGGCACAGCTGGTGCCTGAGCTGGAGCAACTGGTGGTACTACAAGTGCTGGTCCCACTGTTGTACGAGCTACACCTCGACCTCTACCTCGTCCCCAGCCTCTACCACGGCCCCGGCCTCTTGCTGCCCTAACTGGTGGCACTGGTGGCTGACCGTCCGATCCGGTAGTATGTGTCCTCACCATCTGTGAGAGATAGAATAAGAGAAATTTAGTTTCTGGAATCAACAAATTCGCACGATAGAATACAAGAAAGTGAAAATTTTCCTAAGGATTCGGCAGCCTCTCGAAGATAAGTACAGACGTCTCCGTACCGATCCATAAGACTCTACTAAACCTGCTCATGACTCGTAAGACCTATGTAACCTAGGCTCTGATACCAACTTGTCATGACCCAAAATCTCACCTGTCGTGATGGCGCCTATGTCAATACTAGGCAAGCCGACAATCTCAATAAAATACCATATCTTTTAAATTTGAAAAACATAATACTTAATTTCAACGGAAGAGATTTCACAATTACAATTATAAACACTCCAAAAATCCGGTGTCACTGAGTACATGAGTATCTAAATAATAATAAAGTCTGACTGCTAAAAACACTATCTGAAAATATAGAACAGTACAAAAATTGAAAGGAAAAAAAGTCAAGGTCTGCAGACGCCCAGCAGCTATCTCGATAATCTCCAATAGATAAAACTCCGAAAAACTAGCAACCGCCGTGTCCGGAGGTACCTGGATCTGCACACGAGGTGCGGGGTGTAGTATGAGTACAACAAACTCAGCAAGTAACAATACTAAATAAGGAACTGAAAGTAGTGACGAGCTTCATAGTTGAGTCCAATTACAATAATTTCCAACATAATAATGTAGGCATGCTTTCAAGTTCAACATTTAATCCCCAAACAGTAATTGCATGTCAAGTTCAGCTGAAACATAAGATAATATCTCTCAGAAATTTCCAAACAATGATATATAAAAGCTAAAGTGCAACAATAATGAAATTATATGCATCCTCCCAGGACCACAGTCACTCAGGCATTTCATTCACTCAACACTCATCACTCGCACTCAGTAGGTACCTGCGCTCACTCGGGGTGTGTACAGACTCCGAAGGGGCTCCTACAACCCAAGCGCTATATTCCAGACGGACTACTCATATGTTGCACAGACAACTCACGTGCTATAGTATCAATATCTGGATCCGCACGGACAACTCACGTGCTATAGTATAATATCTAGATCCGCATGGACAACTCACATACTGCACAGAAAACTCACGTGCTATAGTATAATATCTCATAAGTGGCTCTCGGCCTCACTCGGACATAAATCTCTCCAGTCTCTCGGGCTCTCAATGATCATGCAAATCAACCCAAACAATAATAATATGATACATCAATAATAAACAATAGAGACTGAGATAAAATAAACAAGTAAACTGTGGCTGAGTACAAAACAATAAATTAGCAGATAATTCAACATATGCACGGCCTATGTGGGTCCCTACAGTGCCAACACATAATCTAAATATGATTTGTGTTTCAATTTCTCTACTACATGGAGAATGTACAGATAACCACAGATTATTCAACTACACAGTTCCATGAAATTTTACCAAGTCTCAATTCCTACGGTGCACGCCCACACGCCCGTCACTAGCATGTGCGTCACCTCCAAAAATGATCATATAACACATAATCCGGGGTTTCATATCCTCAGGACAAAATTTAGAATTGTTACTTACCTCAAACCGTATAATTCTCTATTCCGCTATGCCTTTGCCTAGTGAATTGGCCTCCAAACGCCTCGAATCTAGTCACAAGTAATTCGATTCAGTCAATAAAATTTATTGGAATTAATACCATAACAAATACTAATTTTCCAACAAAATCCAAAATTTAGCTCAAAAATCGCCTGTCTCGGAACCCGAAAAAAGTTATAAAATCTGAAAGCTCATTCAACCACGAGTCTACCCATACCAATTTTACCAAAAATTCGACCTCAACTCAACACTCAAATTTTCAATTTAAACCAAGAGGGTTTTCTAAATTTTCCAACTTAAATCACCCATTAAATGTTAAAAACAACCATGGATTCAGGTAATTTAACCAATATTGAGTTAAGAACACTTACCCCATTGTTTTCTATGAAAATCTCCCAAATATTGCCTCAATCCGAGATCCAAATCAGAAAAAATGGATTTTCAGAACTCCCAGTCATTTGCTCTACGCGATCGCGAATCACAATTTTCCACTGCCCAGAAAAGACCCTATGCGATCTCGGTGTCCTTCACGCGATCGCGATGCATAGGATCCCAGCTCTATGTGATCGCAACCCTCTTCACGCGATCTCATAAAGCAAACGCGTGGCCCAACTTCCTCTCAAGTTCCCTTATGCGAACGCGGCATTTCCCACGCGTTCGCGTAGCACAGACTGGTCCAACCTACGTGATCGCGAATGACCTCACGCAATAGCAAAGAACAAAAATCAACACTGCCTCGACCAGCCTACGCGATCGCGGGTGCCTTCGTGCGATCGCATAGAAAAAATCTCACCTCTGCCCAAACAAGCCTATGCGATCGCGGACCTTCTCACTCGATCACATTGAAGGAAACCAGTGATAGAAAACCAACATTTTCAGCAGTTTACCAAGTCCAAATTTCGATCCGTTAAGCATCCGATACTCAATAGAGGCCCCCGAAACCTCAACTAAATACACCAACAAATCCTAAAATCTCATACGAACTTAGTTGAAACCTCAAATTACATCCAACAACGCTAAAACCACAAGTTGCACATAGATTCAAGCCTAATGAATTTTGAAATTTGCAAATTCTACAAATGACGCTGAAACCTATCAAATCACGTCCGATTAACCTCAAATTTTGCACACAAGTCATAAATGACATAACAGAGGTATTCCAATTAAAAAGTCAACCCCCCGGTCAAACTTTTCAAAAATTCGACTTTCGCCATTTCAAGCCTAATTCCACTACGGACCTCCAAATAATTTTTCGGACACACTCCTAAGTCCAAAATTACCATACAGATCTATTGAAATCACCAGAATTAAATTCCGAGGTCGTTTATATATAAGTCAATATCCAGTCAACTTTTTTAACTTAAGTTTTCAATTAAGAGACTAAGTATCCCATTTCACTCCGAAATTCTTCCGTACCCGAACCAACTAACTCGGTAAGTCATAAAATAAATGTAAAGCATAAATTTAGCAGTAAATGGGGGAACGTAGTTATAATACTCAAAACGACCGGTCGGGTCGTTACAATTTGGGGTGATTCTTGAAGATCACTTTCGCCATATATGATGAGGTAAGTTATTCCCACTCATTGTAAGATAAATACATGGATTATATATGGATTTGAACATGGAATTTTGTCGAAGTTGGGAGATTTTGGAAGAAAACCTAGAATTTGATATTTTTTTGATTTTGACAACGAAATTAGACATGGAATTACGAATAAATTATATATTTGAGCTCGTGGTGTCATGGGTAATGTGTATCTTCAACAGAATTTGTAATTCGGGCAATTAAGACCAAGGGTTGACTTTGTTGACTTTTTCAGTGAAGTTGAAAATTATTATAATTTGCTAAGTTATGAGTATTGAAGTATATTTTGACTGGTTTGCACGTTGTTTGGATAGTTTCGGATCGATGGGCATCGGTTTGAGGTGTTTGAGAGGCGTCGAAGTCGGTTATCAGATTTCGGAGTGAGGTAAGTCTCATGTCTAATCTTATGAGGGGGAAACTACCCCTAGGTTATGTAATTGTTTTGTGCTAGTGCTACGTACGCACGAGGTGACAAGAGTCCGTACGTAGCTAAATCATGTTTATGTCCGGGTAGACTTAAGATCTTATCATGTAATATTTTAATGATTTGAACTCAATTTGCTAGCTTAATTAATTGAATTTATAATTGAAATTGATTTGGGAATATAGCACGCCGAGCTTTATCACTTTGAGTTGTTTGGCGAGAAAATTGATATACAGTAATACATCATGTTTAATTTATGCTCATGTACATGTGTTCTAAGCACGTGACTCGTAACTCGGTAAGTTTCTTCCTTTCATGTGGATCGTTCTGAATGCCTCGGCAGTAAATTGAGATGCATCTTCGGTTCATGCCGGTTGACCCTTGGCAATGTACACACCACTCTGGATCGGGCCATATGATCTCGGCATAATCGTGCGTAATACCGCTAGGAGTCCGAATGTTCTTGAGATGCCCCTTTTATTGAGACCAGGAATTTGTATGGTATTCTTTATCCATTTGAGATTACATTTGATATTTATGATATGCTGAGATAGCATATGACATTCGAGAGGTTTATATTGTCAAGAGAAAAGTTGGGGAATTATGTGAGTTACAGTTTTTATCTCATGGTTACTGCTGTGTTCTATACCTGTTTATAATCTATTATATTATTTTTTGGATTACTAGTAAGTGTCGATGTTGACCCCGTGTCACTACTTCTCCAGGATTAGGCTAGATACTTACTAGGTAGCATTGATTTACGTACTTATGCTACACTTCTGCACTAAATGTGCAGGATATGACAGGTTTATTTGGTGGTCATCTTGGCGCGTGACTTTATAGTGAGCTGCTTCCTATGCTACGCACCGTAGCCCACAGAGTCTCCATCTTATTTATTTACTTTATCCTGTCTATGTTATATTTCAGACAGAGGTTGTATTATTATTGCACTCTTTAGTAGACGCTCATGCACTTGTGACACAGGGTTTTTGGGATGTTATAGAATTTATTTGTTGTTTTGCTTAGCATTTGCACACTTTTATTATCTATTCTATTTACATTGTAAGTTTCCATGATTTTTATGCTTTAATTTCTTTATCTAACAAAATTCACGACTTCAAAAATAATAAAATAAATAATTAAGTTGGTAGTTCACCGTTGGCTTGCCTAACGACGACGTTGGGCGCCATCATGACCCATAGTGGGAATTGGGTCGTAACAAGTTGGTATCAGATCTCTAGGTTTATTTAGGTCTCACGAATCACGAGCAAGTCTAGTAGAGTCTTACGAATCGGTAGAGTGACGTCTGTAATTACTTCGAGAGGCTACAAGACTGTTTGGAGCACTTCCCTTCTTGATTCCTCATCGTGCGATTTGGTTCCATTAGAGCATATGCATTCATTTCCTTCCTACTCATCCCCATACGATGTTAAGTGCTTGTTATCAATTGGGCATCGAGGAGTTGTAGTGGTACTACAGATATGGTGCATGATGTTTCTTCTTACGTATTCAGGCATGCTATTATCGTCGGGTGTTCTATCGTTTCAACCAAGTATTAGTATTGCCTATGGTTTTGAGGCTATGCACAGATTATAATGATGCTCCTGCATTGTTATCGCGTAGTGTTGGTATAATGGTAGGGTGCTTATTTATGTGTCGAGGCATTGAATTACGCGAAATGAGGATTTCTCGGTGCATGGTTTAGAGGTTCAACATTTAATTCTAGAGGAGGAAAAGTAATTGGACTATGGATGTTCAGGACTTGGTTGACGGAGTAGCGAGATCAGATATTTTCAAACTCGGTGGAAATTCTCATTTGTGATGTGGTATCCTCGTCCTCGTTTGAACGTATTACGGCTCGTCGGTGTTATGGTATTCTTTGATTTACCTTCGGGGCAGGGTGTTGTGAAAGGGTGCCTAAGAAGCGGTTGTCAGAGATGGCGGTGTGTAGCAATTTCAGAGTCGAATCGGTGTTTCTAATGTTGATGGCTCAAGAAATATGATCTTCAAGGAGGCTTAGAGTTGGTAGCAATTTATTAGTTCGGGTGCTATATATATGGATTTTGATTTGAGGCAATATTTGGGAAGCGAAGGATGAGGAAGGGCATGGTGGGAGGTGTCTCGCGGAGGTTGAATTTCTAGAAGGTCAAGTACAAACAACAGAGGCTGAGAAGTTTCCTAAGGAGATGGTTTAACCAAAGTGGGAGTGGCAGAGTAGCGTATGGATTCTATGCTCGTATAGGCACATGCTTTGAGAACGTTTGGAGCAATTTGGGGATCATGGTGGTTAATGACTAAGCTTATGCGTTTCATTTGGGAAGGTGGCTACTGTACTGGGGAAGTTTGAATACGACGGAAAGGAGTTGCCTAGAATGAAGAGGGTGTGAAAGCTTGAGTATCGTTTTAGGATGCAACATGACTTCGAGTTTCAGAATGTATAGTTGGACCTTCATTTGATGGTAATAGAGAATGAATGAACTCTTATAGCCGGTGGACGCGCATGGGCTCAGGAGGATTTAATGATTTCATGGTAGTTGTAACCAGGACAATGTCGTTGGAAGATGTCGATATGGAATTACACATGTGGGCTATCTCCTGTGAGCAGGCTAGCGATTGCGTGATTTTGATGAAATTCCTATGAAGAGTTCTATTTTCTGCCCAGCGGGAGGCATGTACTGCAATGTGAGTTTGGATCGCTTAAAGAAGATAATACGACTGTCAGGAGGTCGAATGTGCGATTGTGGCTAATAATTCAAAATATTTTATGAAAATTTTAACAAGTGATTACGAGACATTTAGGGGGTTAACGGTGTGAGATTATGGTATTTGAGAAGGAGGAGTCATTGTAGATTCTAGATTTATGTGATTGTAGCTTAAAGCTAAGTGGGGGAGCCCACCGTCTACGATTGGGTCACATAGTGGTGCGCATGTACGGTTTCTGATTATCAGCGTATTGGCGGATTAAATATGACCAAGAAAAGAAAACATCAGAGGTAATTCTGGCAAAGAACTTGATGAATGTGTGTTATATTTCGCCTTATCGATTCATGTGTAGATTTTGGGATGACTCAAAGTTTATGCTTCTTATGGATATGATGTACAAGAAGAAGAATTCATCTGGTTGCTTCTTTGGAAGTGTTCATATGCTAACATCGCACTAGAGTTTGGTTATATATTCGGGACCAGGTTAGAGTGGGTGACTCTTAATAGTGGTTCTTGTAGGCTCAAGAATTTAAGCGCAGTGTCTAAGGATTATGGGTTCGTATGTGGCTGAAGACCGGGATTTCGCAGCAGAGTGTGAAGAATGCTGGGAAATTTCTATGTTATCAATAGGTTTGCAGTGCAGTGTTAGAAAAATGGGAGAAATAACTTCTGATTCATAGAAGATCTAATCAGCACATGTGTATCAATTGAAGTTACTATAGACTGCATAAAGAGGGTATGAAATGGCTTATAGGTATTGAGACGATGTAGTCTCGTGATTTAGGGTCATTCAGGGTGAGCGTTGTATGAGGTCCATTATGTGTTTGAATAGAACTACCATTTCAAAGGCAAGTCGAGAGTATAATGGGAGAAGTTGAGTCAGTTAATAATGGCTTGAATCAACATGGTTGTGGAAATGATCAGTTCCTTCGGTGTGTTAAGAAATACAAGGGATTCGTGGTTGTACGTGGGGGCTTGACAACCATCATAAATTGATTGATTTAGAGGTATTTGATTCTTATGGCCTTGTTATATGTAAATGGATCCCGAAAGAGTTATGGCGTTTTAGACCATGACTTGAGATTGACATTTTCTATGGTTATGTGAATTTGGTTGCGTTTGCAATTGTTCTTATAAAATAAGTGGAGTGAAATGGGTTCTACCCGACAAAGTGTTTATTCTACTGGTGGCTCAGGGGTTATGATAAAATTCTTGGACTCTTGCGTAACGACATGATAGGTACAGTGAGCAGTATGGAAATTGGAAGTTGAAGATCAAGGTTGAAGTTTGGTTTTGATAAGAATGTCATAAGCTCAGAGGAGCGGGGGAGGATTTTAGATATTTAGAGTATGCTGAAACTATTTTCGGGCAGCCTGAGGATGGTCTGTTTTGTGGAAGAAGTGTTGGGTATTGAAATGCGGATGCTTGACTAGCACTATAGAAATAACGTGGTCGATGGCCATTAATGTTCAGATTTTACTACATGGTGCGGAAGGTTGTGGGAGTATATCCCACGGGAAGATCGTATATGTGTAACGTGTTAGTCATTCGATTGTTAGAGATTGAAATTTGGTATGGATATTTTGGTACTATTGCCAATGAGAGAGGTTATGAACGAGAGGCGCTCTATTCCTTTAGTTGTGGACTGTAGGAGTTTGTTTCAGATGGGACGACTGCTTGTATGTGTCATGAATAGGATCATTGTGGATCTTTGAAAGGTTATTGGGCCAGTATGGGGTGATCGGAATCGACTTGAGGTTTGTTGGCAGATCTAATGTGGATGTATTCTCTATATTAGGTTGGATGTGTTCCTTCAGTCTAGCATTGCTTATGGAGGAGTCTTCGAGCGTTGGATGTTATTCTTATTGTCACCCATTCAATGTGAAACAGCTTTATTATTCAGACATGTGTTGTGGTCCTGTGTAACTGGTGGTGTTATATGAGCAATATGACTCTCAAGATGCAGGTCATTTATTGCACCTTAGTCATGCTAGGGTTTTTCTAGCGCATGGCTCTATCATCTTCCCAAGGTTGTATTTATGCACTTGGCGTGCTTGGGGTCGATATTAGGGCATTTCGTTGGTATGAGCACTATGGCTTGATGGGTATTTCTTTATTGATTATCATGTGTAGATTGGGTGGCACGCCACCACAGGGTATCATGTTTGGATCAGGTTGCACGCCGCAACAGTATCATGTTTGGATCGGGTTGCACTCTGCAATATTATCATGTTTTGGATCTGGTTGGACACCGCAATGGTATCGTATGTGGATCGGGTTGCGCGCCGCAACAATGAGGTGTTGAGTATGTTTCCTTATACTTATTTTGTGTGACTTGTTTCTCATCTGTGAGATAGGTTCATAGCATCCGTCGGGCCGTTGTATTCTTTATGCGGGCTAGATAACTCTTTACCCGAGTTCATTTTTCTTTAGTTGGTCGTATTCGAGTTGTGGCTTGTTGACGCATTGATGCCGCCGTATGAGATTTTAGACGGTGTTAGAGGTAGCTTATTGCTCGAGCAGCTTGTACTGGGTGGGACGAGGTTATTGGACCTAAGGTCAGTGCGATCAGATTTATAAAGTATAATAGAGGGAAAATGTCACTATTCAGTTCGAAATGAGGCAAATGTTCTTGTTGAGGGGAGGAATTCCATGAATTTTCAATTTGGCAGGTGGTTATGAGTTTCTCTTTCATCATGGCAACATTGCAAGGGTCAGAACCAGACTTATGTGTGTTATGAGATATACTACGAGTATCAAATTTGTGCGGTGTGACGTGTGATTACAGCATGGGTAGCTGCTCATGTTTTGGGTTTAGCATATTGAGATTGATACGATGTCTGTATGTTAGAATCATGTCTTGTAGAGAAATCTAGATGTTGGAGTTTGGTTATAAGGCTTGAGGGCTAAGGTAACTAGAAGAATCTTCAGTATGGCTCGGGGTAATGTGCTCATATGAGTTGTAGTGGCACGGGTAGGTGCACGAGGTATTAAACAATGATTTGGAACACCTCTGGAATGGTTCTTGGCACGTTCGAGGACGAACATATATTTAAGTGGGAGAGAATGTAACGACCTGACCTGTCGTTTTGAGCTCTAGCACATTGTTCGATGGTTTGAGGCCTTGAGTAGCTTTACTTCATGTATTATGACTTGTACGTGTAGTCGAATTTGAATTTCATGAAATTTGGAGCTGATTTAGAAGAAAAATTCTTAATTCGAAAGCTTTAAGTTGAAAGAGTTGACCAAGGCTTGACTTTTGAGTAAACGGCCTAGGAATCGGGATTTTAAGGTTCCAATAGGTTCATATGATGATTTTGGACTTGGGCGTATGTTCGGGTTAAGTATCGGATGGTCCGGGAGTATTTCAGCGCTTATTGTGGAAAGTTGGCATTTTGAAGGTTTTAGAATTTCCTAAATTCGAGTTGAAGTGTACTTTGGTGTTATTGATGTTTGTTTGGGATTCCGAGCCTTGGAAGAGGTTCGTATTGTGATTTGTGATTTATACGCAAAATTTGGCATCATTCCGAAATGTTTAAGTGTGATCCGGATGCGTTCGGGGAAGCATGAAGGTTTGAAAGTTAAGAGAGTTTAAAAAATTGAGTTTGATCTTTAATTCTTAGTTTTGATGTTATAATTCGTGTTTCGAGCCTTTGAACAAGTTTACATAGGGTATATAAACTTGTTAGAATGATTGGAAGGGGTTCCTCGGACCTCGAATGAGATTTGGGGTGGTTTTGGACCACTTTATCCTTTTGAACTGCTGATATCTGATGCCAGGGGTGCTCTTCGCGATCGCGGAGGTCAGGGCAGCGATCGCGAAGAGCAAAGTGTTGTTCCAGGCCTTATGAATCGCGATTGCGATCGCGGAAGGAAGGTCGCGATCGCGTAGAAGGAATTTCTACTGTTAGTGGTCTGAATTTAGGAGCTTATATCTTGCAATCTGTAAGGAATTTGAAGATGATCAAAAAATAAAAATTGTAGCCCATTGAATCTAGTTTTCAGACAATCAAACTGTTTATTATTTGGAATTTCGTACAAAACGTTAGGGCCATTATACCAAAGGGTGTATGTGAAGAAGAAAACACAAGTTGTACATTGCGATCGCTAGATTTTGGCCGCGATCACGATGAAGGAAACTTTATTGGAACTTTTATTAACCACGATCGCGTGGCTTATGATTGTGATCGTGAAGAACGAGGCCTAACAGGTGTATTAAACATCTAAGTTTAGGATTTTGAGCTCATTTCTTCACTTTTAAGGTTTTGGAGCACATGTGGGGCGATTTGGGGTTATTCTTGAAGATCATTTTCGCCATATATGATGAGGTAAGTTATTCCCAGTTGTTGTAAGATAAATACATAGAGTATATATGGATTTAAACATGGAATTTTTTAGAAATTGGGGGATTTTGGAAGAAAACCTAGAATTCGATATTTTTTGTTTTTGACCACGAAATTGGACATGGAATTAAGAATACATTACATATTTGAGTTCGTGGTGTCATGTGTAATGTTTATCTTCAAACAAATTCGGAATCTGGGTACTTAGGCCCGAGCGTTGACTTTGTTGACTTTTCGAGCGGAGTTGAAAATTATTATAATTTGTTAATTTATGAGTATTGAAGTATATTTCGATTGGTTTGCACGTTGTTTGGATAGTTCGGATCGATGGACATCGATTTGAGGTGTTAGAGAGGCGTTGAAGCCAGTTATCGGAACCTTGTGAAGGGAAAACTACCCTTTAGGTGATGTAATTGTTATGTGCTACTAGTTGTGGGTGCTACGTACGCACGAGATGACGAGAGTCCGCACGTAGTTAAAGCATGTTTATATCCGGATAGACTTAAGATCATATCATGTAATATTTGAATTATTTGAACTCAATTTGCTAGCTTAATTAATTGAATTTATAATTGAAATTGATTTGGGAATATATCAGGCCGAGCTTTATCACTCTGAGTTGTTTGGCGAAAAACTTGATAAACAGTAAAACGTCATATTTAATTTATGCTCATGTATATGTGTTGTAAGCACGTGACTCGTAACTCGGAAAGTTTCTTCCTTTCCTGTGGATCGGGCAAAACGCCTCGACAGTATATTGAGATGCATCTCTGGTTCGCACCAGTCGACCCTCGACAATATACACACAACTCTGGATCGGGCCGTACGACCTCTGCATAATCGTGCGTAATACCGTTAGGAGTCCGAATATTCTTGAGATGCCCCTTTTATTGAGACCTGGCATTTTGTATGGTATTCTTTATCCATTTGAGATTACATTTGATATTTCGGATATGTTGAGATAGCATATGACATTCGAGAGGTTTATTTTGTCAAAAGAAAAGTTGGGGAATTATGTGAGTTACAGTTTTTATCTCATGGTTACTACTGTGTTTCATACCTGTTTATAATCTATTATATTATTTTATTGGACCACTAGTAAGTATCGATGTCGACCCTTTATCACTACTTCTCCAGGATTAGGCTAGATACTTATTGGGTATGCGCTGATTTATGTACTCATGTCGCACTTCTGTACTAAATGTGTAGGATCTGACAGGTTCATTTGATGGCCATCTTGGCGCGTAGGTACAACTGCTGAGGGGACTTTATAGTGAGCTGCTTCCTTTGCTTCGCACCGCAGCCCACAGAGTCTCCATCTTATTTATTTAATTTATTGTGTCAATGTTATATTTTAGACAGAGTTTGTATTATTATTGCACTGTTTAGTAGACGCTCATGCACTTGTGACACCGGGTTTTTGAGATGTTCTAGAATTTGTTTGTCGTTTTGCTTAGCATTTTCACACTTTTATTATCTATTCTATTTAAATTATAAGTTTCCATGATTTTTATGCGTTAATTTCTTTATGTAATAAAATTCACGACTTCGAAAATAATAAAATGAATAATTAAGTTGGTAGTTCATCGTTGGCTTGCCTAACGACGACGTTGGGCGCCATCACAACCTATAGTGAGAATTGGGTCGTGACACTGATTGTGTTGTTGAGAGTTTCATCTGCACAGCAGAAAACTTCAAGGTATACCTGCTTGACGTTCGCAGGCCTCGAAGTCACCATCTTACTTCATTATGCTACTGTTAAATTATAATTTAAAACAGTATTGTGTTTAAAAATTCTAGTGTATTTTAGTGGTGCTTATGACTCCGTACTAACGGTTTTAGAAAAATATATAAATATTGGCTGCTTGTGGCTATGTATATCATTTAATGGTTTATGATAAATGATTAAATAGTTCAATTATGTTATTAAATCAGCATGTGTTAGGCTTAGCTAGTCTTAGAGAATAGGTCCTATAATGATATCCTAAGGTGAGAAATTGAGGTCGTGACATACTCTAACTACGATTGAGATCCAAACACAACAACAAATTGAGTTTGACAACTAACAATCAATAGGACTCGCAACTTTTAAATTCAACTTTGAAGATATGAACTCAAAAATTTCAATAATGGAGATTCTGAGATCCTCTCTGCTTTTCTCCTCCTAATCTGAATGCGAATGCAAAAACAAGGATGATGGCAGGAGGTGACTTTCTCTATTTGGGTCTATGGATTGGTGGAGAAGATGAAATAGCAGGCCACGTTACGTAAGGTCTGCTACAATGTAAATAAAAAAGGGACCAGGTTCAACTATGTAACAAAATGAGAAGAGTACGAAGTTTGATATATTAAGAATCTAGATAACATGCAGTGTAAAGATCTCATGTAAATATAACTCAAATCATAAAACTATACCCTTCTGAGACTCGGAATTGAGCTAGGCCGCTCAAGTTGGTAAAACTTGCATGGGGCGTCCTATTTGGTCGCTCCCTTTTAACTTATACCCGTTTTATTTTTTCGTTTTCATCCGTACCCATTTTTTTGTTAAAAGCATTTTAAAAAGATGATTTTGCCCTTCAGGACTATTGACAAAACTGTAAACTGCAGGACAACACTTCAGCATGCATCAGTCTGAAATTTTAGCAAATGAACTAAATAACTTAAGCATGTTTAGTCTAAAGTTTTAGGAAATGAATTAAATAACTTAAGCATGATAAGTCTGAAGTTTTAGCAAATGAACTAAATAACTTAAGCATGTTTAGTCTAAAGTTTTATCAAATGAACTAAATAACTTCAGCATGCATTAGCAAAAACTCATTAGAAAATTACATATTGCAAGACAAAAACTTAAGCATGTTTAGTCTGAAGTTTTCGTAAATAAACTAAATAACTTCAACATGTTTAGTCTAAAGTTTTAGCAAATGAACTAAATAATTTAATCATGTTTAATCTGTATTGCAAGACAAAAACTTAAGCATGTTTAGTCTGAAGTTTTCGCAAATGAACTAAATAACTTAAGCATGTTTAGTCTGAAGTTTTAGCAAATGAACTAAATAACTTAAGCATGTTTAGTCTAAAGTTTTAGCAAATGAACTAAATAACTTAAGCATGTTTAGTATGAAATTTTAGCAAATGAACTAAATAACTTCATCATGCATTAGCAAAAACTCATTAGAAAATTACATATTGCAAGAGAAAAACTTAAGCATGTTTAGTTTGAAGTTTTCGCAAATGAACTAAATAACTTCAGCATGTTTAAACTGAAGTTTTAGCAAATGAACTAAATAACTTTAGCATGTTTAGACTAAAGTTTTGGATAAACTCATGACAAAACTGTTGACTGCAGGATAAATAACTTTAGTATGCATTAGCATGAAGTTTTAGCTTCAATGTAAAATAATTTCAGCTGCTATTGTAATTGGCTGAAGTTTTATACCATCTCCCATGCTAATGAATAACCCCAGGTACTGTAAAACAACGTCATCTCCAAAGTCCAAACGTTAGCATGCTGCTATGTTTATCAGGGCTTATTTTACAGTATGCTAATGCGAATGAGGTCATCTCCAAAGTAGCATGCCAATGCTAATACTATCAGGGGTGTAATTGTCATATTATTACGGATTTTTTATCAACTGTCTATCAAATCAATAATTTTTAAAAATAGGGTACATGTTAAAAGGTGGCACAAATATAGGGTACGGGTGCAAATCCCCCTCAAGTTGCACTGCCCACTTTTACAGGTAAAGCCCATTTAAGCTAGCACATAATATAAAGTGGGTGGAACTACCGACTTGGTTTCTTATATATTCTCGTTAATAGCTCACCAAATCTTTGGCCCAACTTATATATTGTCACTTCAATTTAAGAGTCAATAGGTTTTATCTCTAGGATAATGTAAGAAAGAACGTAACTCCTAAGAGGAAGAAGCTTCACTGCTTTATTTGATTTTTCTCTTTTTTAACATTTATATATCTTTCCAAAATAAGGGACCACACACTAGGGAAAACTTAGTAGAGGGCCAAATCAATAACGAAAGTAGTAAAAAGAAATTCTAGCCATACATCATCTCTTTTAAAACAATATAAATAGACTTCCACCTTAATATTTTGGAAAAAGTAAACCAATCCATCGCCCTTCTTCTAGAGAAAAGAAATGTCAAATGTCCAAATATTGGTTTTGGTCACTTTGGCTCTAATTATAGTCCAAACAAAAGTAGATAAAATTGAATGTGATGATTTGATGCCGCGAGTGAGTTCTTGTCATGGGTTTCTGCTAAGTCAAAGTGCAACACCAAACTAAGAGTGTTGTGTTATACTGCAAGATTTGAGTAGAGATGCTGTTGCGTCCCAACCAAATCGTCAAGCTATGTGCCAATGCTTCAAAGCTGCTACGCTAACTTTCCCTATAGATATTCAGAAAGCTCAGAGACTTCCTCAGCTTTGCAACTTCACTAGCACTATGCCCATTGATCCCAATGTTGATTGTTCAAAGTAAGCTTCAATTCTCCCACCATTTTACATTAGTATTACTTGTTCATCATGAATTATGTTGCTCAAACGTTCCAAAAATGTCGTCGGGTGTGTGTCAGACCCTTCAAGAGTAGTATTATTTTTTTACGAGTGCTGTAACGTATTTGGCGAATTCGCACAACATAGTGCATGACTCACATGTTAAATGAGTAGTGTGTCGAATGTTTATCAAGTGTCCAATTATATGTTAAAACCCTCGATACATTTTTAATATGCTTTATTACTAGAGCGGGCAAACTAATTATTTATAGAGGGCAACTGGAAGTTAAATATGACAATTATTAATTCTTTAAAGGGAGCACCTCTCGAGTATACATGTTCTTTATTTGATATATTTCCTTATATACTTAAACAGTTCGTTTCGTGTTGTCCTTTTATTTGTTTGACCCTTTTTGGTCATGGTTCCAGGGTTTGAAAGAAGTATAAAACCATCAAAAAGTAGAAGAAATACAATCCTGTGGTGCAATAGCAATGATGCCTTCTGATAGGAAATGTCATTTCCCTCCGACAATTTGCAATTCTATTTTTAAATAATAGCTATCTATTGAATAGCTAACTTTGTCTTCAGTAATGAAACTCTCTCCTTTTATGCATGCATATATTCTCCAATTAATTTACTACTTTAACTCGTTTGATTTACTTTATTTATTTATTTATTTATTTATTATCTTTAATTCGTTTGATAATTACAAGAAATTGAACAAATTTGACGATGTCCCTCAAGCATTTCATAGTGGACAAACATGACAATGCACTTTAAAATTTATAAAAATCATGAACTTTGGTTGAGGTTAAAAATTTGGAAACACACTTATAATTCAGATACTTCAACGGATAAATTGTTGTGAGTTAGTTTTTCCTTTTTTGCAATATATTCTCTGATCGAATTGTAAAAATCCAGTAATAGGCGTGGCGATAAACACCTAGTGGCGATCGACACTATAATTGTTAATGCCCGGATCTGCACAAAACATATGTAGAAGTGTAGTATAAGAATGGGACAACATATACTCAGTAAGTATCAAGATTAACCTCGGTGAAGTAGTGACGATGTTCAGGTCATGTGATACCTATAATCAAATAAACCTAAATAGTTCATAATTATTCACAACAAGACTATGACAAGAATACAATATCGTCAATCATATCAAGAGATATCAACTCATCATGGATAACTCTATTTCTACTAATAAGTCAAAAACATATAACAAATGCTTAAAGTAGCATAAATTTCAACATAGAAAACATATAAAATGCATGATAAGGCATAAGCGATTTACTTGAATGGTCAAAGCTTCCACATTTATGCTCAAACTCACCATAATCGGATTCTATATCATAATCAACCAAACATCTGTCAATTTATCACAATCTATGTGTACGTCATCAAGAGAGAAACATGAGAGGACGACTCTAGAGGAATGAATCCAAATCTACACGTTGCACGATAGAGATCTTGTGGCATAACAGTAACACTATCACTATAACTGCACGGCAAAAACCTTGTGCCACAATAATAACAATATCACAATCACCGCACGACAGAAACTTCGTGTCATATCCAAAATCAATTCGCTCAACATGTCCAAATGTGTCGTAATCATAGTAATCTGAAATAACATTTCAACTTTAAAGAAGCATATTCTCATAAATAATCAATAAGGTGCACATGGACATAATAAATAAAAGTGCGGATGTGTGCCCACGATGTGAAGTATGGCTATGACTAAATCACGTATAACAATAATTTCACGAATAGCCCATCTTGTCCAAGTAAGAGGTAGTAATCCTAAACATGGTTACTATCATGAAAGGATAAGCTCACGTAGTCATATAATTGATTAATAATATGAATCATAGAAGGAACAAAACCAAACAAGGCATAAAGAAAGCCTAAAGTCTAATTCGACCATGAATCATATATAGCACCCATATATACACTCGTCACCTTGCATATATGTCACTTTTCATATATTACAAATAAGCAAACAAGGTCATATCCTAAGCGTTATTTTTCCGCAACAAGGTTAGGTAAGATACTTACTTTAACAAGTCAAATCAACTCTCCAAAATCACCTTTCCTTTAGAAAACACCTCCAAGCGGTTCAAATCTAATTAAATAATACTCAATAATATGCACCTTATTGGTTATTTTATGAGTATATGCATTCATCCTTGGTGGTGAATTGCTTCTTTCGGGTTGATATGATTATAGCATATTTGGACATCTTGAGCGGATTGATGTTGTTGTGGCACGAGATTTCTGCGGTGCGGTCATGGTTATAATGATATTGTTATGGCACGAGGTCCTTTCCGTGCAACTTGTGGATATAGATCCATCCCCTAAGGCGACCTTCCCATCTTTCTCTTTTGGTGGCGTACATACGGAGTTTGGGAGACACTGATGAGTATTAGATTATGATGATGTTGGATGATGAGTTAGACATAAAGATGGAAACCATGACATTCAAATGAATACTTTATGCCATATCATGCATACTATATACTTTCAGTGCTTATCTTTTAATATTTTGCTTGATGCGTCAGTTGTATGCTTTGGACTTGATAGTCGAGATAAAACGATTCATGTTAACTTGCTATGTCATGATACATTGTTCTACGATACTGCATCTCTTTTTCTTGTCTTTCTAATTATATGCACGAATTGTACATGTTTGTTTGTCAGTGAGTATTATATGACTTGAACCTCGCTACTATTTCACCAAGGTTAGTCTTGATACTTACTGAGTACATATTGTCCATGTACTTATACTACAGTTATATATATTGTTTGTAGATTCTGGCATTGGCTCGAGTGGACCTCAGGAGGGTTCCTAGTAGCAGATGTAAGAGACTTGAGGTAGTGCTGATTGATCGTCCGCATGCCGTTGAAGTCACCTTCTTTCATTTTCATGCTACTTATTTATGTTTCAGACAGTAGTTGCACGTCTCACATATATCTTTATCGTAGAAGCTCATGACTTCGTACTATCGAATTTTGAGAGTCATTGTGGTATTTTTTATTTTGGATGATGTTGTGAGATTTATTTTATTTTATCTATATCATGATTGTACTTTATCCTATATTTCACTTGTTCTAGTTGATTATGATTATTAGTTTACCTAGCAGGTTAGGTTAGATGTCATGACGGTGATGATGAAATTTTGAAGCGTGATCTTTAGAAGCGATATCCAGTGCATGTCTGCCTTTCCCGTAGTAGATATGCATTCATTCAAAGTTGTGCCAAGTATGCCTCAGTATAACTTTGTTTAAGTTATGCCAAGTATGCCTCCCATAATTTTGTGCAAGCTATGCCTCTCTTCTATAATTTTGAGCAAGTTATATCTCGTTAATCTCCCTTGAAAAACTTATTTTAACGGGAACGAAAGATAAAAAGTAATTCGAAATGATTCTATTTGGGCAAATCTCCAATGGCTATTATCTCGGGGAATTTTCAAAAATATACCGCCTACTACAATACTTTGCACCTACATAGTCATATTTTTTAGTTTACATCTGTATAGTCAATACTTTTATTGCAACAATTCACATACACCCTTATACATTACTATTATACAGTATTTATACATCTTTATAAATAATACATCTATCTTGACTATAAAAGTGTGTAATAGTAGTGTATAAAAGTGTATAACACATCACTAGCTACAAAGATAAAAAATTTATGCAATTTTAATTGTAATTCTTGTTCAAAACTAGTCCAAGTCTCCAGTAAAACACTTCAAATATTATAGACAACTATCTAAACTATTTCCAACAAGCGTAGCTAAATAACATCCACTCCAAATTTCTCACAAAAATTAAATTCGAAATTTAGAATCACTTCTTTAAGCTTGTTTAATAATTGTGATTTACTTTTTAAATCTAATTTCACCGTCCAAAACTCACTAATCGGTACTCTAACTACAATTTGAGATCCAAACACAACAACACATCGAGTTTGACAACTACAATTCAATAGGACTCACAACTTTAATGGAGATTCTGAGATTTTCTCCTCCTAACTTTATTATGAATGCAAAAAGAGGGATGATGACAGGAGGTGACTTTTTCGATTTGGGTCTATGAATTGGTGGAGAAGATGAAAATGTAGGCCATGTTGGGCAAGGCCTGCTACAATGTAACTAAAAAAAAAGAGAGACCAGGGTCAACTATATAACAATATGGGAAGAGTACGAATTTTGATATATTAAGAATTCAGATGACATAGAGTGTAAAGCGTTTACCCGTAAAATGGTACAGTTGAATTTATAGTGTGGTTTATAGACAAGCGAATTGACTTGATCCAAAAAATAATAAACAAATAGGAACAAAAATAGGATTAACGACTGAAATTAAAGGAGATAACAAGCCTGACTCTAAACTTAGTCTTTTCGAGAGCAAAAATAAAAGCAATAATAAAACTGTTTAGATCGTACGTAAAATAGTAGATTATAGCTTTTGTGTGCAGAATATTTCATGTTCTACAATGGTTGTTAATCTTGCTATTTATGGCCTCTATTTAGGGGGACAAGATCTTACAATCAAGCTCCTCTTGAATGAGAATAAAAACGTCATTGATGGGTGCATAATGGCCTTCTTTGAATGCAAATATTCTCTATAACAACTGTTCATTAAATGCTATCCGATGTCAAACATTTGAATCTTAATTACCGATTATGCTTCCTTAGGGCTCCATCCAGTACCGGTCACACACTTCGCACCCGATGTCAGCTACTTGCTTACTCATCTTTTACCTGTCTTCGGTTCCACATGTCACCTCGCCATTTGACCACCTGTCATCAACCAATTACACCCCATACAGATAGTCCCCCTACTTTTCGGTGACACAACTTAGTGTTACTGGGAAGCAGACGAAAATTTTTTTCTTGGCGGAGAAGTTCCTGAACGGTCTCTGATATTTAAAGGGACGCACGTCTCCTCACATTTAATACCCCGAACACGTGTTGGCCCGTGATTCAACGAGTATATTTTTCGGTTTTCGAGGTAATCATGACCACGAGTTTTGCCGTTTATAACTTCTCTGCTACTCATCATTTTAACTTCTTCACTTTCACTACTTTCACAACTTTTTCTCCCTCTCTGAATCTCCTTAGAGCTTTTCTGCAACACCTAACCCTTTCAGTAAAACCTCTTCACAAATTTCTTATCATCATCTCTTCTCGTACCGTGGTTTTCGAGAGTTCAGGTTTTGTCTTTGGTGGAGGTCCAAAGAAAAACAAGACCAAAGAGGTTGATGTCGAATCTGAATCTCTAATTGTAAACACCATTATACCACTCCATTATCACCACATCCTATCTCCAGGAGCAAATCGCACCTGCAAATTCCCAAAGTAACAGGTTTTGGACAGTTCGTAGGTACCCTTCCCCCATTCGTCCGTCTAGCATCCCTGTTGTGAAGGAGGATTGCAACTACTCCAATATCGAAATCCTCGCCCCAGATGGGGTAGAACGAGTTACCTACTCCAAAGCAGGCTTTATATATGTCTATACATATCTCTTTACTTTGGGTCCCTTCACCTTGCGGTCGATTGAAAGACTTGACCCAATAATTGTAAAATTTTTCCACCGGTACCGGGTCTGCTTGGCACAAGTAGGCCTATCCATATGGCGTACGGTGTCCTATCTTCATCATTTCTGCATCGAGACCGGGGAAACCCTAACTCTCACACATATAATGAATCTTTACTCCCCAAGATTTTTCGTGGGGGAGTGTTAAAGTTCAGTAAACGTGGTTACAATGCTCTTCTTTTCAACATAGATGATGACAACAATCGTGGATGGATGGAGCGATTCGTTGTTATTGCTACCAGGGACATCATCCCGATCACAACTCAAGCTTTCCCTGAATCATGGAATCTTTTCCGTAAGTGTTTGGGTGTTCGTTTCCTTTCTTTCTATAAAGATAATTTCTTTCTTTGCGGATATTTTTTACTCTCTTCATTTTAGCTACTTGCTGGGAACCACCACAGATTCATGGTCTGGATCGATAGGTTTAAAAAATTTTGGATATTACAACTCCAAAATCCCGACGGTGGAAAGAAATGGCTCCCATGTATGGGTGGAGAGCCAAGAACCATGGAGAGAAAACTTCCTCTTTCTTTCAATCTCATTTGTGTAAAATAGTTTAATAACAATTTAGTAAATGTGTTTCTGGTTGTATAGGGATTTTTAGGGGTTCCATCGTGTGCCCTGATGTCGACTCTCTTGATGACCCCGAGGAGGCCGAGCGGGTACTACATAATGCCCTTAACAAGAGTAGAGATCGCAGAACTGCTCGAGCCTCCGGAGAGGGTGCCTCCTTAAGGACTCCCCATGCCCAAAATAAGAAACCGAAGAGGAGACATTCCTCTTTGGCTGGGACACAATATAAAATAATAAAGAATGACAACCGAGCCGGCCATAGTGGTCCTCAATGATGAAGAGGAAGCCAGTGATGAAGAGTCTTATAATGACCCGATCAGTCATTTTTATTTATAGATCCTCGTTCCACTATTTAAGACATACCTCATGTGCTTTTACTTTTTTATGACTTGCGGTGATGGTTGGTTTGGTTTTGGAAGGGTTCGGGATGAATTCGAAACACTTAGTTCCATAATAGTGGCCTAAGATGGCCAAGTTTGACTTCAGTCAACGCTTTGAGTAAACGACCTTGAAATCGAGATTTGAACGTTCCAATAGGTTCATATGATGATTTTGTACTTGGGAGTATGTTCGAATTTAGCTTCGGGTGGACCGGAAGCGTTTCGGTGCTTATTGTTGAAAGTTGATATTTTGATGGTTTTAGAATTTCCTAAGTTTGACTTGAATATGATTTTGGTATTATCGATATCCGTTTGGGACTCCGAGCCTTGGAATAGATTTGTATTATGATTTATGATTTGTGCATAAAATTTGGCCTCATTTCACATTATCTAAGTATGTTTCGGCGCATTAGGAGTTGGTTGAAATGAGTTTGAAGCTTTGAAGTTGATTATTGAGGTTTTGAGGTGTGATTCTTGATTCTGATGTTGTTTTAAATCTTTCGAGGCTTTGAGCAAGTCCGAATTATCTTTATAGACTTGTTGTTGTATTTGGATGGGATCCCGAGGGGCTTGGGTGTGTTTCGAATCACCTGGAGCATGTTTGAACTTGGCTGAAATTGCGGGTGTGTTGGTGTGCTTTGTGATCGCGAAGGTTGTACCGCGATCATGAAGAAGGCTGATGAAGGCCCCCTGATTCTACTCTTTGAGGACACGAGGAGGCTAATGCGAATGCGGAGAAGGACCTGGTCTTCCTTCACGAATGCGTAGGGGCTGAGAGGCAGAAGGCCTTCGCGAACGCGACTGGTGGAACGCAAACGCGAAGGGTAGGGCTAGCTAGGCATTGCAAATGTGACCAAGAGGTCGCGAATGTGAAGGGTACATAGGCAGCTGGGAGAAGTTGACCTTTGTGATCACGAGACTTTTTTCGCGATCGCGAAGAAGAGCGAGCCTCAGCAGATTTGATTTTTATACGTGATTTGGCTCATTTTCTTTCATTTTCACTTGGGTTGGCCGGTTTGGAGAGCTCTTTCGAGAGGATTTTTATCAAACATCACAAGGTAAGTGAATTCTACCCATTTCTGAGTTAAATACATGGATTATGGGTAGATTTTAACATAGCAATTAATGCAAATTGTGGGATTTGGGTGAAAACCTAGGGTTTGGTAAAAATGGGATTTGACCATGAAACATATTATGAAATTGAGAATAAATTATATATTTGAGTTTTTGAGGTCATGGGTAACATTTATCTTCAAAAATATTCGAAATCCGAGCACGTGAGGCCGGGAGTGACTTTTATGGACTTTTCGAATTTTATTGGAAAATTAATTTAATAGTTAAATTATGAACTTTTGACCATATATTGATTATTTTATTCAAATTTTTATTAGTTTCGGATGCTAGGCGTCGTTTGAGGAGATCTAGCAAGGTTAAAGAGCCGGATAGTTAATTTGGAAGCGAGATAAGTCTCTTGCCTAACCTTGTAAGAAGGAATTTATCCCCTTAGGTGTATTAATTGTTGTGTGCTACTTGTTGCGGGGAGCTACGTACGCATGAGGTGACGAGAGTCCGTACGTAGCTATATTTATGTTACGTCCGTGTAGACTTAAATTCACATCATGCCTTAATTGTGCTATTTCTATTTATCATGTGTGTTTGATTTCCTTATTTTATGATTGAGATTGAGGTTAGAATAAAAATATTGATCTAGCCTCTTACTTTGGAAAATTGTGAAATATTTGATGAACTATGGATCCGTATCTTCTCGACTCGCATGTACTTCCGCGAGCGAGGAAATTCCTCCACTTTTATGGATCGACTCGTTCACCTCGACAGTGTTGTAAATTACTCTTATGGGATCGGGTCGCTCGCCTTGACAGTGTTGTAAATTACTCTTATGGGATCGGGCCATTTGCCTCGTCAGTATGGTAGCACTATTCTTATGGGATCCAGTCGTTCGCCTCGGCAATACTGAGTATCACTTTTCCTATGGGTTTGGGTCGTTCGCCTGGGCAGACTCATGCTTAGTACTTGAGATTTTATTTGATTTTGGTATCGGTTGCGTTAGCTCCTTCGAGGTCGGTTATGATATTTTAGTGATTTGATATAGATCCATGTTGGAAATTTACTATTAATATTTTATCGGTTTTGTTGCTACTTGTTGTACAACCTTCATGACTACTTTATGCATTTTATTACTTTTTGACCACTAGTAAGTGTCAAGTCGACCCCTCGCCTGTAAGGACCCGTAAACGTTAGCCTAGAATTTAAGTTTTTATGGTGCCAAGGTAAGCAAATATGCCACAACACTGATATTTGGATTGTGCAATGCATCGTGGAGTTGGTAGAAGAATTTGCAGAAAACGAAAATTCTGTGGTCCATTATGCTATATAGGTTTTGCTCCGGTGACCAAGGAATCACCACAGAATGAATCAGAAACAACTCAAATTTGATAACCATTTTGTGGCCATTTTGCTGGCCGCATAACCATTCTGCTACCGCGAAATTGCATCGCGGAATTGACCAAACCCAACCCAAAATTTGAAAACCATTTTGTGGCCATTCTGCTGGCCGCATAACCATTCTACTACCGCAAAATTGCATTGCAGAATTGACATACCATTTTGTGGCCATTCTGCTGGCCACATATCTGTTCTGCTACCATGGAATTGCGCCACATAATTGACATCGGGGGGTCATTTTTGGAAATTTTCTCATCCGACTCTATTTTGATATAAGTCCTTAGGAGTTCATTTTATAAGATATAACTTGATGTTTTAGATTGAGGATATCAATTTAGAGAGAGAGGGAGAAGCTTTATCAAACTATACTCACCAATCGTTGCTCAAACCTTACGAATTTAAGAGGGGAAACTCTTAAGACCTTCTACTTACAAGGTAAGACTTCATCCCTAACGATAATGCAATGTTTAATAATGGGTTTAAGTAGTATGTTATCATGGTTGGGATTGTGGGATGGTTACCGAAAGCCATAAGCCCTCAATCTCGAATTTGGGATTATGTGAAGACTGGGAAATTTGATTTTGGTGGGTTTGAAGCAAATGGTTGGGCATGCATATGACCAATGATGGTTGATGGGTGTTGTAGGGATATTTTATATTGGTTGGTTGCTTTAAAATCCATGGTGAGGGTAGAGGAATTTCTATTATGGGACCTTGTAGCTGATTTCGCATATTAGGTGTTCGATGAAATATCAGAATGGACTAAATCTAAGAACACCTTCCTAACTATGGTTAAATTTGGTTATGTTTCTATAGATAAAGGTTGCTAGGAGTGTGGGATGTTGTAGTAACTCTAAGGGAAAGCTTAATTGAGGAACCGAGGAAGGATGGGTTGTAACGGCCCACACCCGAAACTACACGTGCCGGTGTAGGAATTGGTATAGATTATTCCCCTTAATTGGGATGAGATCGATGTGTTGATATTATTCCCCTTGATTAGAATGAGATTATTGATGTCCTTGGATTGGATGTCAACTCACATGGCATATGTGTGGAGGCGACCTAGCCGATCGGTAGTGATCGGACGTCATGTCGCACGCATGGTGGTTCCTACTTCCTATTATCATATTTTCTTAACATCACCATGTCAATGCACATTGATTCGTGGAGAGATGTCTTAGCCGATCGAGTTTGTGATTGGACTCTATGCCTCGCGTATGGTGTGATGATCGGAGGATAATGATCTCCCAACCAAAAATTTTAATTTCTTATTTTGAAAATTATTATGTTTTGACTTGACATTGGATATCTTTGGTTTTTCCCTGGTTGCTTTTCATGATTTTTTCATTTTTGTATTGGCATTCTATTTCATGAGAGAGTATTTAGCTTTACATATTAGTACTATTCCATATGTACTAACGTCCCTTTTGTCGGGGGTGTTGCATCTTTAATGGATGTAGGTGGTTTCTTAGCAGGCGGTTCTGATCCTCGTTAGTGGTTACCCTCTACTCAGCAGACTTGGTGAGCCCTATTCTACTTTGGGGCCTTAGACATTTGATTTTGCATATTGTATTTTGAGGTATAGCTGGGGCCTTGTCACCGACACTTCCATACTACTCTTCTGTTATACTTAGAGGCTTTGTAGACATGTTGTGGGTGGTGTTCGGTTTGAGGTAGTGAACTGGAAATGTTGTAGCTGCCAAGCATGTTTTCCCTTTGTAAATATGAACTTGTAATATTTTGGAAATTATAAACGAAGCTTCTATAAGTAATGGATAAAGCATGTGGTACACTTTACTCTTCCTATGTCTATTTCCTGTTATCGATTCTTTAATTGTTCATGGGTAAGGTTGAGTAGAAGGCATCAAGTAGGCTTGCTCGACTGGGAAGTCTCGGTCGAGCGCCGGTCGCGCTACCCAAGGTCGGGGCGTGACATTGTCACTACTTCTTTAAGGTTATACTAGATACTTACTGGGTAAGTATTATTTTATGTACTCACGCTACACTTTTGCACTGAATGTGTAGGTACTGCGACATGTACTACCAATGGTCAAACATGCGCGTAGCTGCACTCCCACAAAGACGTAGTGGTGAATTACTTGCCTTGCTTCAATCTGCAGCACTGGAATCTCCCTCTACCTTGTTTACTGTTTCTATCTATTTTACTTTAGACAGTAGTTGTAGTAGTTTTATATATTATTTTGATTGCTCATACACTAGTGGCACCGGGTTTTGGGGGCTTCTAGCATTTATGCACTCTTGTACTTATTATTACTATCACCACGGTTTATGTATTATTCACACTTGATATTTTTGGGAAAGAAGTATGTACACTTGCATGAGATTTTACTTTTATTCGGTGTATTTGAGGAAACTTTTATTTTTAAGAGTTAAAGAAAATATATAATTAAATTGGAGGCTCACGTGTGGGCTTGACTAACAGCGGCATTAGGCTCCATTGCAGCCTATTATAGGTTTTGGTTCATGACGGATTGGTATTAGAGCTTTAGGTTCAGATAGGTCTCACGAGTCATGATCAAGCCTAGTAGAGTCTTGAAGATCGGTGCAGAGACGTTTGTACTAATCTTCACGTGGCTTCAGTGTGTTAGGAAACCTCTCTTTATTCATCTCCTATCATGCAGTCGATATTGTGCTAAGTATCTTTCTATTATTCTCTCACAGATGGTGAGAATGCATGCAGCATATGTACCCAGTGGTAGAGAAGCTGCTCCCCTCGTTGCTAAAAGGCCGAGGCAGAGGCCGGGGGAGGGCTCCAGCTCCTGTTTGAGAACAAGGGCGACCTAGAGTTGCTCTCATTATACCACCAGTGGATCCCGTGGAAGATCCTATTTTGGAGGAGCAGGATGAGGCACCTGCAGCTGTGCCAACCCCGTCAGATTTCATGACTGCACCGGTATTTCAGGAAGTCATGGGTTGTACGCTGCAGTTCATGGATTCTACGATGCAGGCTGTTTTATTTCCATCGGACCCAGCAACATCTCAGGTGGGAGAGAGAGCACATACCCATACTGCTCAGGCGTCAAGGCATGTTGTTGTCATTTATCAGACCCTAGGTGCACTATTTACGGGCAGCGTCCAGCTAGTTGCAGCAGTTGTGCCAGAGCCCAGACCAGTCATGACCATTAAGCAACAGAAGTGGCTGGATAAATGGACTAGGCTTAGTCCTCCTATCTTTGGGGGTGAGCAGTCAGAGGACCCATAAGATTTCGTTGATTGGTGCAAGGAAAGGCTACATAACATGGGATATTGGAGTCCAACAGGGTAGAATTTACCACATTTCAGTTTGAGGGCAAGGACCGCAGATGGTGGCATGCTTACCTCCATAGCAGGCCAGCAGGTTCACCTCCCTTGACTTAGGATCAGTTTATGGATCTGTTCTTGGAGAAATACATACCACCTTCAGAGAGAGGAGCTTGAGGGTTAGTTCGAGCGGCTCCGCCAAGGTCATATGTCTATGACCGACTACGAGGTGAGATTCACTAACTTGCAGATGCAGAGAGGGTGCGGAGGTTTATTGCAGGTCAGCACCTTGAGTTTGAGGTTTCTATGGCCCGTGAGGCAAATATGGGGAATTCCTTTCATCAGGATGTGGATATAGCTCAGAGGATCGAGCGTATCCGCAATCTCAGCAGAGAGTTTGCGCTGAAGGATAAGCGGCCTTGGCAGTTTGTGGATTTAGTGGCACCCTGCCTATGGTCATAGGTCAGTTCATGAGGGGCCAGTACTGTAGGTCCATGCATTCAGCACCACCGCCTACTCAGGGTGCTCTAGAACGACCCTATTTTAGTGCTATTATAGAGAGTATTTATCGTCTTCCAGCTATTCAGGGTTCCTCCAGTGTGTATTCAGGCCATCAGGGTCAGACTTCAACTCAGTAATTCACCACTCCGAGGGGTTGTTTTGAGTGCGGGGAGTTGGGCCACATGAAAAGGTTTTGTACGAGACTTCGGGGCAAGGAAGTGCAGCAGGACCATCGGCCCATGATTACCGCACCATCTACCACACCGCTTGGACGGCCGGCCAGAGGCGGAGGGCAGGTGGGTAGGGATCGCCCTATAGGTGAAGGCTAGTTTGTTGGCGTTCCGGCTAAATTCTATGCTTTCCCAGCCAGGCCAGAGATAGTCATCTCCGATGCAGTGATCATAGGTACTAT
>AWOL01S0000445.1:0-25424 GCA_000715115.1 Nicotiana otophora
CTCTTTAAAATATTTTTGTCTTTAAATTTGAATTAAAAAATTTAGGTGACAATTCTATAATATTACTTACAAGGAATTGCCTTAGATATTTTTATTACCATTTTTTTATCTAACTTGTATAAAAAAAATTTAAAAAATAGAAAGTATCTGTTGGGCGCACTTAGGCCCGCTTGGGCCCGGGACTGGCCCACTTAACCCGGGACCGTTAGTTCGTGGTCCCGGTCCCAGGCCGGTTCTAACAAGAAGCCCGCGAAGCCCACTTAGGACCGGCCCCGGCCCACATGCCACCCATAGGTTAACGTGTGAAAGAGTATAAAATAAGGCAAAATCAATAAAGGATTATTTTATTGGTTTTTTGTAAAGATAGTAAATGGCGTGGCATATTTTATCTGATGTAGATTCTGATATCAGCGCGATTGAGAGGCACGCAACATCAGAGGGATTTAAAACACCCAATTTTGAATAAGTTCAAGTGTCTAAATGAAATTCCGTGGAGTAAAGGGGTCAGGATGTCAAAACGGAATAAGTACAGGTGTCTACTAGGCTACTCTGACTTAGAAATAAGAAAATTTTAGATTACAAGAAATAAGAAAAGTTATTTGAATAAGAAAACTTATCTAAATACCGAGGTTCCTAGTTTCGACTAATTAGAGAAGAATATTTTGTACTATAAACCTAAACATATAGAATGTGGTCATGAACCTTAAAATTTCTAGCATATAACTGCAGTAGTTATCTTGAATTTCAAATTACGATAAGATTATGCATTGGGAAACCTCCAATATAACCTGAATGGCCGAATGCAACCAGAGAGTTGCACTTACTATATGAAGAATAATTAAGAGAGAGGGAGAGAAGCAACATAGTGTACTAACGAGGATAAAAGATAAGTTTGATTCTCCAAATTTTCTACCTCCTGAGGATTTGTTAATGCACGGTCTCCATTCTCCACCTCTGTAGGAGTTTTTCCATATTGTTGATATCTACAGGAAATTTGCACCTCTAGTTAGTAGGATTGTAGAACATAAAAGCAAAAACAATATTTACAAAATTGTTTTCGCTGCAAGTACATTTCACAATGAGCTTCATTACCAACATTAACATCATGAAATAATGGACAAGCTTCACCATCTTTGTGAGAATTTGAATTAAAATACCAGGAATCACAAAATAACATCAAGTTACAGAGTAACACACTTATTGACAGATGTACTGCTCTGAATTAACAGATGATGAAGAAGCAAGGATGAGGTGATAAAAGAAGAGAAAATCTATAGGGTAACAGTAAAACAACTATGATCAATGGCATTGATCCACAACAGAGGAGAGCCACATACACTCAGTATTACAGATCTAGACTAAACAGGAGCAATCCTAATTGAATAAATTTGCACTGGAACTAACTCAGTAATCCCCAAAAACCCACAAGTCAGGTCAGGAAAAGATAAAGCTTTTGTTTTTCTAGATTTTCAACTATCAACAGAAACTGAAGCCATCATTACTGCATCTCATAAAAGTCTAAAAATCATCACTACAAGATAGAATTTTTATTATTAAAAAAATTAAGAGTCTAACCGCATGAGCAGTGGAATTATCGGAGTCCATTTCGGGTCGAAGCTTGGCATAAAGCTGGGGGCTCCGGTAAAGGGACCCGGGAGCAGGGTGGTGCCTGATGTTAGGAACAACATCAAACGATACTGTCCCCATGTAAAACAACATCCCCGCTATGTAGAGCAAAGGAGCAAAGAGGAAAATCCCCTGACGGCGAAGCAGAACCGATAGAATGACCCAAGCAAGACGATGGGCGAGGGTTCTCGGTCCGGGTTGACCCGGGGTAAAACGGGCGCTGGGTTTGACCCGGGATCCACCACCACTATTACTATTACTAGTGCTGCGTAAACGAGGCGAGCGGGAGCGGGGGGATGAGGGCGTGGATGGGCTGCTGTGTCCACTGCTCGGTAACCTATTGTAAGCGTGCATATCGACAATACAATAACGCTCAATTACATTGCATTCTATAATTTTCACGAATTTCCCAATCCTTTATCTCAAAAGGGTTTTCGAGATTTACAACAACATTCTTCAAAATTATTGTTTTTCCCCAACCCTTTGTTCCTCTCTCTCTCTGAAATTGGATTTGATACTGGGTAGAGAGAGGGAGGACGTTGAAGAAGAGAAATACAGCCAAGAGGGAAAAGGGTTAAACAATGGTGAAATTTGCGAAAGAGAAAAATCGCAGAACTGAGGAGAGGTGCGCACGTGACCTGATCAAAAAGGGATGCAATTGTGCTGTGATGCAAGGAGGAATGCACGTGCCTATCATTAGTGACGAGAGAGAGAGAGATAAACAAGTATTATATCATATATGTGTGTCAGGGCGGCATGCTGGAATAGTGGGACCCACTGGATGAGTTTCTAGAAAATAGCGTAAGTTAGTTTGTTTTGGGCGGATAAACGAAAAATAGTATCGTCTTAAAAGTTATTGAAAAATAATTACTAGCTTAACTTAAACAAAACGTTTCAGCATAATATGTTGGATTATAGAGCTATTGCGTGCAAACTTCTAGCATATTATATTGGAACTCCAACATATTCTGAAATTATGCTGGAATCTTATACGCAAAAAATTTTAAATCCAACATATTATGCCGAATTTTTCGGAATTTTAAATTTTTGTTCATATTTTATCTTTATATAAAAAGGTGACTAAAATTCGATTACTTTTGAAACTGTGACTATTTTTCAATTATACGTTGTAAATTAGGCTATTTCTAAAAAAAATCCGGTTTAATTCCTTGCTCATAAGTATGACAATTACGCTTTTATAAAGTTAAACGTTTTACTATCTTATTTATTAAAATATGATTAAGAATATATTGGCTAGACTCTAGAGGAAGGAAAAAGGATAATACTGTGCTTAATGAAAGGAGTTGAAATCATAGAATAAATTTTCCACTCATTATCCTTTCAAACATCTTTTTCCAATTGTATGCTTTAATTAATCAAGATATGGATTTAGCCCATGTGTATTTTTACAAAATTTTTCAAGACCAAACTCAAAACCAAAATAGGGTGGTGCTTAGTTTCAATATTTCAACATATATAGAGTGGGTTATCGGATTGGTTTAGATGCTGGGAATTAGCCAAATGACACAATTTAGCTTTGGTTTTTGATTTCAGAATCAGATTCCCCCTATTTCCCCAAACACACTAACCTTGGATTTAGGGGCTAACATATGAAAGCAGTTAAATATATTTAAGTTGAGAATTTTTGTAGTTTATATTATCGTATTATATTGTTTATTTTAAAGCTCTAGTAATATTCTTCTAACAAGTTTGTAATCCAACACAACAAGTTGTCAAAACCAATTATTACAAAATAGATCGTACTCTTACGCTTTTCATAAAATTGTTATTTTGCTTAACAAAGATCTTTACCGTGATTTGACAAGTCCATCAATTACCATAAAAATAAAAAATAAAAGGGGCCGCAAGTGCACATATAGCCAATTCTCAGAGATGCTATTTAAAGATTAGTCTATCCTTATTTTTGTCCTGAAATTTTAAACTAAATTTTTAACTTCAGGACAACTCATGATATTTTTGTTTTGAAAAATTAAAATCCAGGAAGCAATGACTAATTCTAAATAACATACCTTTAAAGTGGCTAATGGTGTCATTTCTACAAAAAATAAAATGAGGCATTTATTAAAGTGACAATTGGAGAAATTTTACATTAGGGGGAACGAGGGTGGGCCTAAATGCATGAGAAGCCCATTAGTGGGTTAGCCTATGTCCAACACACAACATCCAAATTACTGGACTTTTAAAAGACAAACTTTAGGGCATTAATTGGCCCAATATAAGAAAAAAAAAGGGAAAATTAACCTAACTGTCACTCTATAAACAACTTTTAGATTTTTACATGGTTGATCTCTTCTTAAAAATTATTGTCGTAAATAATAGCCTCTTTTGTTTATTCCAAAAATAACAGATTCTTTTACCTTTCTAGCAGTTTTGATAAATTATGTGGTGGTTTAAAATTTTAACCGACCCGCAAATTAAGGGATAGTTTTGATCATTATTATTTTTAACGAATTTACAACTTTAACTAAATGTGGAATCTAATTAACTATTACCTTGCGGCTGCCACCCTATTTTCTGATGCATTGTGTCCTTATCCTCACACATTTTGTATCTCTCTCAATCTTTCCTTTATTTTTCTCTGTCCAGTGAGTCACTAGAACATCAGAAGCATTTTTCATATTTCTACTCGACCAAAACATAAATGGTATTCTAGTCTTGTTCTTCTTCAATGTCTCCTGTTCTTCGAGAAAGAACATCGTTGCACTTTTCCGCACAATTTTTCTTTCTATTTTGCTATTAAAGGAATAACATACGGATATACATGTATAGTCCGAAATTATACATATAATATTATGTATAATATAGTTGGTAGTGGTTTGATAATCCTTGTATATTATTAATATAAATTTGGTATAATATGTGTATATAAATTAAAAAAATATCACACACACACATATATATATATATACACACACACACATGGTTTTTTTCTTATAAATACATGGTTTTGATATATATATATATACCGCATACATACGTTAAATTTTTTCACGAAATATATGCATATTCTTTTTCAAGATATGCAAAAAACATGATCATTAAATAAATATATAAATGGTATAATATACTCTCTCCGTTCACTTTTACTTGACAGGTATACTAAAAAAAGATTTTTATTTTTACTTGTCACTTTACGCATATCAAGAGAACATAATTTTTTTTTCATGTTTTACCTTTAATTCATTAACCAATATTTCTTGAATAAATAGTGGTCAATTGTAGTTTTCCAATGCTCAATATTGAAATTCACAGAGAACTCTTCATTATCACTCTTTGTTAAACACAAAAATCCACTAAATTCAATTATTGAGTATCAATTAATAGGGTTATTGTGGTAAAATTATCATGTCAATCATTGTTTCTTAAGGGCATGAAAAGTCAAAACGTGCCAAGTAAAAATGAAAGAAGGAAGTAGTACTTTACATAAAGAAAGACAAAATATTAGATTTTGTACATAGAAAGTAGTATAATTTTACTAGGGTTACATTTGTATAAAAGAGTCCATATACGGAAAGGAAAAAGATCTGCTATGGAATGATTCGGCCTCCAACGAAAGAATAGGAAAAGATATTTCCATTTAAGTATGTTATAAAAAATCGATTTACAGAACCCCCCCGACCCGGAAAAAAAGGAAAGGATATTAAATATGATTGGGCCGTTTTTGCCATTGTAGCTTGTTGTTGTTGCTTGTTAATCATTAACTGATGCCAATCTTCCGTGACATCTCTTTAAAAGTGTGCTAGTAATGAAAATCTCCCAAAAACTTTCCCAACCAAAAAAATGGGGATTTGCATCTATACCCAATTTTTGGGTCACATTTTAATCTATACCCGCTTTGCAAAAAAAATTACAAGCGTACCCACTTTTTAGGTAACTTCAGGTATACGGGCCTGGAGTAGCAAAAATTTATGTCTGAAGTTTGAACTTCAAAATATTTTGCCTGAAGCGTAGCCTTATCAAAGCAACATTTCAGATATTTTTGCCTGAAGTTTGACCTGACTTGCAAAGGCAATCGCGCAAATTTCAGTTCATAGTACAGTGGAAAACTTCAGTTCAATAATTGCTGAACTTCAGTAATTTTGACTGAAGTTTTTGTTTTGTAATTGCTGAACTTCAGCATTCTAGGAGCTGAAGTTTGTTTAGTATCTGCTGAACTTCAGCATTTTAGGAGCTGGAGTTTGTTTAGTATTTGCTGAACTTCAGCTCCTAGAGGATGCACTTCAGTTCAATAATTGCTGAACTTAAGCAATTTTGGCTGAAGTTTTTGTTTTGTAATTGTTGAACTTCAACATTCTCGGAGCTAAAGTTTGTTTAGTATCTGCTGAACTTCAGCATTTTAGGAGCTGAAGTTTGTTTAGTATTTGCTGAACTTCAGCTCCTAGAGGAAGCACTTCAGTTCAATAATTGCTGAACTTAAGCAATTTTGGCTGAAGTTTTTGTTTTGTAATTGTTGAACTTCAACATTCTCGGAGCTAAAGTTTGTTTAGTATCTGCTGAACTTCAGCATTTTAGGAGCTGAAGTTTGTTTAGTATTTGCTGAACTTCAGCTCCTAGAGGAAGCACTTCAGTTCAATAATTGCTGAACTTCAGCAATTCTGGCTGAAGTTTTGTTTTGTATTTGTTGAACTTCAGCATTCTAGGAGCTGAAGTTTGTTTAGTATCTGCTGAACTTCAGCATTTTAGGAGCTGAAGTTTATTTAGTATTTGCTGAACTTCAGTTCCTAGAGGCTGCACTTCAGTGCTTGAGTCCTTTTGGGTAATATTCCAAATAGTCAACTTGAACTTCCCGTCGTCCATCCTCATACAAGGAAGGAAGGTATCAGTGGGTTCATCAAAACTTTGCCATAGTGGCTTCCCTGACAAATCATCANGAGACAAGATATATTTGCGGTTATTTTCGTCTGATTCCTGATAATTTGGTGTAAAAAATCTCTTGTTTTGTATATTTTTACGGATTGCATGTGTTTTTGGAGAAGCGATGTTGCTTTTTTTTAGGCTTTTGCAACTGGATTGTTTAGTTAGAGTTCATCGTAGGTATCTGTTATAGATGATTTTGTTAGTTTTGATTGAGTTTTGTATCAATTTCTTCACAAAATTCTATAACCGTTTGTTTGTAATTTTTTTTTTAAATTTTCTCATTGAACCTAGTTTCAATTGTGAAACAGAGCAATATGACAAGACAAACTCGTTCGATGANTTTCACTTTATGTGAAAAATAATAATATGAATAATAATATCATCTAGAGGAAAGAATAATATCACCCGAAGAAGAAGAAGGAGGAGGAGGAGGAGAAGGAGGAAGAGAAAGATGCCTGAAGTTGTTTAAAAAGTGGATACAAGTTAAAACTTTTTTTTAAAAATGGGTATAGGTTAAATGGGGGCGACCAAAAAGGACGCCCCATGCAATATTTACACCAAAAATAGCCTAAAACAAAATATTTACTAAGAAAGGCCCAAATGTCATTTTGGGCCCAAATAGTTTCAATTAATGTCAGTTTTTTGTGTCCGTTATTTTTGTAATGCAGACATCATTCTCTCCTCTAAGTTTTCACTATCTCTCTATCTCTATCACTCCCCCCNGTTAGTTTTGATTGAGTTTTGTATCAATTTCTTCACAAAATTCTATAACCGTTTGTTTGTAATTTTTTTTTTAAATTTTCTCATTGAACCTAGTTTCAATTGTGAAACAGAGCAATATGACAAGACAAACTCGTTCGATGAGTTCATCACCTTATTCAAAGTCGGTTTCAATTGAGAAATCGAGCAACATAAGAAGAGAAACTAGGTTGATGAGTTTATCTCCTCATTCATCCCCGGTTTTAGTTGAGAAATCGATTGATGAACGAAATATGGGAAGACAAAATTGTTCCGACAGTGTTAAAATATTAGAATCTCGAAATAATATTGTTAGATAATTTGAGAAAAAGAAGAGCAAAAGGGTTAGAGTGCATGATGTTGAAGGTAAGAGAAAAAGTGTCGTGGAGGACGAAGTGAATTTGGGTGTCAAACCAAAAAAAAAAAAAGTAAGGTTTAGAAGGCAGAAAAAGTTAAAATTCCTGACAAAGTTTATAAGGTACATACAATTTCAGTTATATTTTTTTCTATTGTTGACAAGATGTATTTGCGGTTATTTTCATCTGATTCCTGATAATTTGGTGTAGAAAATCTCTTGTTTTGTATATTTTTATTCCTGACAAGATATATTTCTATTCCTGACAAGATATAGAAATATCTTGCCGTGTCATTTATTGGATCTAGTTTGAATTATTTTGAATTGGATTTAGTTTGAATTTGTTTGTTTTTAATCTGTGTCATTTATTTGTAGCCTTGGAAGCTTTATATTCCAGCTGATGAGCCTTTTCATGTTACTCATTAGATATCATATACTAATGTGGACATCGTATCAGTTTTACAGTCAAAGTTGACTGATGTCCAGCTTTGGATATTTAGGGAAAGTTGTTTTGGCTATTTCCTTGATTTACGTCGAGTTGCTATCCATGCACAACTGATTCGTTCTTTAATATTTAGGGAGTTGGTTCAACACAAGTATGATCAATATTATGTGAAATTGAATGACGAATGTGTTTTACATTTTGGTCTTCGGGAATTTGGTGTTGTAAGTGGTTTAAACTATTTTTGAAGCAGAGTCAAAGAAGTCGCTTATTGATTGTTTTGAGAAGAAGAAATGACAGTCTGATGAAGACACAGTTAAGATTGCAATCATTTATTTCAGAGTCCACGCAGGCTCAAAAGACATTTATAAGTAAACGTAATTTTCATCTTGTCGAGAGTGGTGAGTATGTGTCATTTTCCTGGGGTAAGATTGTGTTTCGAGCTTTAATGAAGTCGATGAGGGATATGTTGAGGGGAAAGTCTGAGTTTTATAGGATTGGTGGATTTTCTCTTGCACTACAGGTGTGGTTCTATGAATGCTTCATTGTAATTGATAAAAAGTTTGTTGTTCACGTTCGAGATCATACACCACGCATATTGAATTGGGAAATGACAGACATGCCAACGCGTGAGGACTTCTCTACTGGTTTCTTCACCAACACAGGGAATAAGGTACCATATTTTATGTATTGATGGGTTATACATATATGATACACTATAATTCGTTGTGATACATCAAATATATAGTTTTTATACATCTTTGATACATCTAGGACTGAAGCACTTTTTGTTACATTTGCAGTTTAAAAATATTTATCCTACAACTGAAGAGCTAAGGAGATTTACTTTGCCTATTGAAGTTAACGATGAGTATCAGAAATATTTTAGATCACGTAATAGGGAAAAATAGTTTGGTGCAAGCGAAGACAAATATGGTGCACATCCAGAGGAAGACATCAGTGGTCATCAAGACAATAAAAATTTTGTAAGCATTATGGAGTTTGGTGGCAATGGAGATGTTGACATGGATGGTTGTAAGGTGTGTTTAGTTGTGCATTCTGCACTTTTCTTTTTCTTTTCTTTGTTGTTTTTGATAATTCGATTCTTTTTATAAAAAAAATAGGTCAGTGGAAGTGAAGGCAAATATGTTCCACATTCTCAAGGAAATACCAATGCGCATCATCGTAATAATATTGTGCTCGATGCAGCAGATCAGTTAGGTGTCAATATTATGGAAGAACCTTCTGGTGTGAAAGTTAACATATTTGTTGCAAAAGTAACTTTCACACCAGATGTAGCGCATGCTGGCGCTATTGGTGAGACTGCAGATGAGGCGGCAGATGAGATGGAGGAAGAATCTGAGAAAGAAAAGGTTCCTGAATCTCTGACTGGCATTGTTTGTGTGACTGCAAGTGTTGATGAGGCGGCATGGGAGATTAAGGAACAATTTGAGAAAGAGGTTCCTGAATCTCAAATTGTTCTGCACCAGCCTAAATTACTTCCTGAAGTTTCGCCGCAAATGAAAAAAGGAAAGAGATGTCGTGCAAAGGCCGCGCAGTCTCCGTTCATTACTGTATTTGATTCAGGATCCAGTACTAGTGTTGTTGCAGCGAACGAAAAAAAACAAATTTATGCTGTTAAGCATCCTTTTCAAAGCAAAATCGGAACTGGCGTTAACAGCTCTTTGTTGAATGTATTTGATGTGTGGGTCAAAGAAGGGAAGTACATAAAGAAGTATATTTCCAACTTCTAAGTTTTGTTCAGATTTATATTTTAATATATTGTCATTTGTAGCATTATTTTACATCAAATCACTGTATCTCTTTTGTGTATATCTATAACCAAGAATGAAATTTACTCAAACCATGTTAGTGAACTCAATCTTGCTTATGATCTTGGTGTATATCATGTTGAAGACAAAAAATAATTTTACACTGTCATATAATGGTCAGCCTTTGGATGACTCGGTATGTAAGAAGTTACTTTTACAGTTTTATTTTTTAATTTTAGCCATTGTACACATGATTGGGCCTCTTAAGTAAGAACATGTTATTAATTTCTATCTTGCCTGGCACAAGAGAAGTAGTGAGCATTCATTTTCCTTTGTTTTTTATAAATTTGGTTTGAAAAAGCGTAGCTGCTTAAAGCTTACGAGCCTTCAAAGATTAATTATTTGTTATATTTTATTTCAGCAAATTGATATTTTGTTCTATTATTTGATGAAGAAGGGGAAGTATGACAAAGACCTAGTTGTAACATTCACCATCACATATTGATACTTCGACGAGAAAATTAATGAGTTGTGGTAGGCATTTATTGATACAGATGGAGATAGTGAAGTGTGCAATCCAAAATATATCATTACAGAGTATATTCAGGGGTATGTATTGGATTTCAATGTTCTATGACACACTGTCGAGCACGTCTTAATGCCAATTAATGATGCGTAACAATGGCATTGGATACTGATTGTGATGTCTTTCAAGAAAAGCTGCATATATGTGTATGACTCTATGCGTGGTGGAGTTGCTCACCAAGACAAAGTTCATAACACAATGCACAAGTATTCTGTGTTACTGCCTCATTTTTTCGTGCACACGCATATCTATTTAAACAAAAAAGATATCAATTGGCGCACTTATGTTTACAAATCAAAGGACTTGATTACCCCTTTTGATGTAAAACTGATTGAAAGACTGCCTCAACAAGTCGAAGCCTATGAATTTCTTTCAATACAATTTGTTTTGTTTTTAGATTCTGCAGTTTGATAATTGTTGTTATTTTTATTTTTGTAGAGATTACAGTGTATTTGCGGCATCATTTGTCGAGTATTTCATTGAGGTCAAGACGCCTCCTAAAATATTCAATATCTATGCACACCGACGCAGATTTGGTGCTCTCTTGTGGGATTATTTTAGAAAGAAGATGAAATTGAACGCGCAAAGTAATGATGAGATTATTGGTCAACGGAATAAGTCGCGAAAGCGGAAGAAGTAGTTATCTTTGTCATTGCTGTAGGATGAACTCAATAATTTTATTTTGTATTATATTCTGTTATGTTGTCATTGTTGTAAGACGGATCAGATTTGTTTGTGTTTGAATTTTATGAATACTTTTAAGATTTGTACGGCAAATGAGATGTCTGCTATGTTATAAAGGTTTAATGAGTTTTAGTGTAATATTGGAGTATTGCAGTTTAGTTTATTTTGGTGTTTTCTCCCTTGATTTTGTATTGTGAATTCAAGATATGAAAAATATACGGTAGTTTGTGATACACCGTCTCTTCCAGTTACACATATGATACATATATGATATACACATGATACATAGATGATACTGTCGTTTTGGATTACTGCACAGTTAGCTTCACAATGAGTTCTGCAGTTTGTTTGGTTTCGAAATATGTATTGATGAAGCCACACTCTTATTAGCAAATTTCTAAAACTATTTGCACAGTTTTCTAGCTGCTACGACTGTTTTCCATTAGTTAGGTTTGTTATTACACAAATACATACATGAGTAAGAGCCGATACACAACGATACATAGGTGATACACAAGAGATACATAGATGATACATGACGGATACAACTTCTTTTGTAATCAAATAGATGTATAATTTACCGATACACAAAGATACATAGGTGATACACAACAGATACAAATATGATACATAACTGATACAACTTTGTTTTTAATTAAACAGATGTATAATTTTAATAATAACATTTGCAACACAATTTTAAATGATAGATCAAATATTTATTTATATCTAAAATTCAAATGACATTGATACAATTCTTGATACATTGGATTCTTTTAAATCTCTATGATATTCAATAAAGTAAAATAACAAGTAATTCTATGTTTGACATATTTCATCCTCTCTTTGGATTATTTTTACAAGTTTTCCTGTTGTGACCTTGTTCTTCACACTGTCCACATGAAATTGACCTTTTTTGTTCCCTTTCAGATAATGGCTTGCACCTCCCCTTCCTTGGACTTCCTATTGATTTAGTCACGTCTAGTGGCAAGACTTTTTCATCTAGAACTTCTGCAGGAATTTTCCATGTGCTTTCATCAGGAACCGGATAAATTGGAATTTCATAGGTTTTAAATAGGTACTTTCCGGTGTAGTTCACCTAGAAATACTCAATGTGATCAATGCATTTATATTTTAATACTGACCAAGCATGTGCACATGGCAGCTCATCTAACTGAAACCTTCTACAACTGCATGTTCGATCTTTTAAGAACACCATTCTCTGCTTAACCTTGTCAAGTACTGAATATAAGTAACTCGTCGAAGGGGTCACCTACAAAATTTATCAACTATCATTTGTGGTGACAAAGCAGATGTCCTCAAAACACATATACTGGAGAGCCTACAAGATTCAAAATAGCTTAATACCATGTCAAACCAACCAATATTTCAGCAGTGGGGTAGGCATAGATGCTACATTAAATTGAAAGCCTTATATACATGCTGGTAGTCGCCTAAAAGTTGAACAATTTGCTTACATAATGACTAATTTCTTGCATGCCCCAGAAGAAATAGAGAATAGAGGTAGACCAACCAGCTTTGAAAAGAAACAAAAAACCTGAAGCCGCGGGTAACAGAGATAAAACCCTCTATTACTTGAACACTATAATATTGCATTTGTGCAAACAATGAATATTAGAAAACGTTCGCTTTAATCAATTTTGTCTCCCTGTGCCGTGCAGGTAGACACCAGTTTAACAGAATCACATAAAGGGTTCAAGATATAACAAATCCGTGTTTTCGGCATGATTACATATTATATGCACAAATATCTACAGATTCTAGTCATACCTTCATCCGATGTGACAATTCGAGATTGTCCATCAACATTGTATCATTTATTTTCCCAAGATCAGTAAATGACTCTATTGCATTCTTTTGGTTTGTAACGTTCCATCGTCCGATCAATTGCCTTATGTACTCCAGCAAAGGCAGTGTTGTGAGTTCCCTAGCAGCCTTGAGCGCTGCATTGATCGACTCCACAATGTTTGAAGTCATTGTTAATGTTCTGTTGATAGTGGAATGTGCTCTGGACTACCTTTCATACCCAACGTTGATTAAGTAATCTTTGACCCTCTTATCAATTCTCTTTACCTCTGCCATGTGGTAATCAAACTTCTCAACTGTGCATGCTTTGGCCATAGCAAAGAATATGTCTTTGAGCGGCAAATGGTTCTTCTTGTAATTTGTTTACATTATTCCATAGATGTCATATGCAGACATAATGAGGTACTTGCGGATACAATGTTGCTGCTGTATTTTCAATGCCTTCATGCCTGTCCGAGACTATGCACATTCCCTCCTTTCCCCAAATGCATCCCTAAACCTCGTAAAAAGGCACTCCCATGAAGCATTATTCTCTGAATCTACTATGTCATATGCGAGTGGTAGGATACTACGTAATAAATTGAATCATATAAACATATTTGAGTATATACATGAATAATATATATACATTATTTTTCTTATTTTTACCTGCTGGATCTTGTGTGGATGCTATCAATAATGTTCCTCTGTATGTCGATTAAAGAAAGGTTCCATCTACAAGAACAACCAGTTTGCAATACTGCCATTCTTTTATAGATGGATGTAGTGCAACGAAAGCATACATGAACATGTCTTCCTCTGTTTTTTTTAAAATTACCACCGACATAGGATTTGTAAGAATCAACATATAAAAATAGCTTGGTAGCTTTTCATATGATTCGCTCGGGTTCCCACTCAGTAGTTTAACTGCATATTCCTTCAATCTCCATGCTTGCATATATGTCATTTGAAGACCATACTGCTTGTTCATGTCTCCAATTATGTCATTAGGAATGTATATTTTTGGGTATTTATACTTGTCTATCAGAAGACTGCCGATGTGTTTTGCAGTAGCTTGACGTTCTGCGTAAGATCTGTCTTTCAGCGGTGTCACGACCCAAAATTCAACTAGTCGTGATGGCACCTAACCCAACCCGCTAAGTAAGCCAACTTTCAATTATCCAATTCCAATAACAATTATTAAAGTAATTTAAGTAAATAATTATCTTAACCTTATACATTTCCCAAGAACTGGCAATACAAATCATGAACTTCTAAGAATAGAGTATACAAAGAGGAAATGAAATAAATACATAGTTTGTTTGAATAATACATAAACAGAGCTTTTATAAATCTAAGGCTACCCTGAACAAGAGGAAGCTACAACAGGAATGCAGGTACATCTTCAAATCCGGCAACCATCGACCACATCAACAACAACAGCTAACATCTGCACGCAATGTGCATAAGTGTAGTATCAGTATAACCGACCCCATGTACTGAGTAAGTAACAAACCTAGTCTTAGGTTGAAAGTAGTGACGAGCTTCTACCATGGTCGGGTCCAAAACCACTAGTCCACAACCGTCCATAACAACATAAAGCAAATAATACCAGAAGTAACTCAGAAATAAAATGCTCAGCCAAATCATGATTTCAATAATAACAGTTCTTCCTTTCAAGTACATCAGTAAAAACCCAAATCGTTTACCGAAATTTCCAAAAATGTGAATAAGTTTGAAAGCAATAATTTTCCCAAAATCCTTTCAACAATAAATGATATGTTTCATTTTCTTTCCAGATAACCCGTGTAAAACAAATACATCGCTATGTCCATCTGTCAAAATGTGTGAGAAATCATGAATAATGTGATACCGTACAAGATGAGAAAAACACATCTCTATGCATATATGTCATGTGTGCATGTCAATGCAATGTATCTCAGAGATTGTACTCATGTACTCACACTCTCAGAGTATTCAATCTCACTGTCTCGCATTCTCTCTCACTATGCTCAGCACACTCAATCACTCAGCGCTATACAATACTTGCTGCGGTGTGCAATCCGATCCCTGTTTATAGTCGACTGCGCTTACTGGGGATGTGTAAAAACTCATGAGGAGCTCCTACAGTCCAAGCGCTATAAGCACGGACAACTCACGTGTTGCACGGACAACTCACGTGCTATAATATCATATCTGGATCCGCACAGACAACTCACGTGCTGCACAGACAACTCACTTGCTATAATAATAGCTGGATCCGCACGGCCAACTCACGTGCTGCATGGTCAACTCACGTGCAATAGTATAATATATGGATCCGCACGGCCAACTCACGTGCAATAGTATAATATATATAAAGCCAACATGGCCTGTTGCGGGCGGGCAACCCCATATAATAATCCTCACAATCAGGCCCTCGGCCTCATTCAGTCATCAATCTCTCTAGTCTCTCTCTCATGGGCTCACAATGTCATGAAAATAGCCCAAAAATAGTGATATGATGTATCAATAAATAATAACAGAGACTGAGATATGATATGTAATGACATGAATATGACTGAGTATAATTTTCAATTTAAAACAAATAATTCACAGCAATATGACCTCTGTGGGTCCCAATAATACTGGCACATAGCCTCAACATGATTTTTAATATGCTTTTCAGCTCAATTTCTTTAACACAAAACTGCATGGAAAATGCCAAGAATATTTAACTATAAAATTCCACAGAAACAATTATGTCATAATTTTTATAGTGCATGCCCATGCCCGTCACCTAGCATGTGCGTCACCTCCCAACAATTCACATAATACATATATTCAGGGTTCATACCCTCAGTTCCAAGATTAGAAGAGTTACTTACCTTGAACAAGCCAAATCCAATGTCGAGCAAGCTAAGCAATGCTCCAGAAATTCTATTTTGCGCGTATCAACTTTCAAATGGCTCGAATCTAGTTACAATTAATTTGATTCAGCTCACAAAAATTATAGGAATTAATTCCATATCAAAATATTAATATTTTCTAAAAATCTGAAATTATGCCCCAAAAATCACCCGTGGGGCCCACGTCTCAGAATTCCGTAAAACTCACAAAATCCGAACCCCCATTCAACCACGAGTCCAACCATACCAAAATTACTCAAATCCGACCACAACTCGGCCTTCAAATTCTCAATTAAAGTTTATGAATTTTTCTACTATTGTCAACCCAAAACACTAATTTGTTGATAAAAACAATAATAGATTCATGTAATTTAACCAAAACCGAGTTATAATCACTTATCCTAATCCATATGGTAAAAATCACCTCAAAAATCGCTTCAATCCGAGCTCCATAGCTCCAAATGTGTTAAAATAGCCGAAACCTCAAAATATATCTTATGTCAAGGCATTTACTCTTCGCAATCGCGAAGCACAAAAATTTTCAGCCCCAAAATTGCTCTTCGCGATAGCGGAAAACCAATCGTGATCGCGAAGAATAAACTCCCCAACATCTTCCAGACAACCTCCAGTATAATGGTCATATCCTTTTGTACAAAACTCCAAATTGCAAAGGGTTTAACTTTCTGAATACTAGACACCAAGAGCTATAACTATTATTTGTTTCTCATCTCCCAATTCTTTATAGAGTTCGAGATATAAGCTTTCAAAGTCAGCCCTATGCAATAGAGATTTCCAAAATCTTCCCGGACAGCTTGTAGTGTATCTACCATAACCTTTTATACACAACTCCAAATGATAATTGGTTTACATTTCTGAAAACTAGACATCAAGGTCTACATCTTTTATTTTTAGATCATCTCCAAATTCCTTATAAATTGCGAGATATAAGCTTCCAAAGTCAGGTCAGTGCAACAGAGATTTTGTTCTACGCGATCGCGAAAGAGCTTCCGCGATCGCGATTTACAAGGTTCCAAACTGTTGTTTGCTCTTCGCGAACGCGACTCAATGTTCGCAATCGCGATGCACACCTCTGTAGGCAGAAACCAACAACTAAAAATGGCCTAGAAATGGTCAGAAACCACCCCGAAACTCACCCGAGCCCCCTCGGATTCTCAACCAATTATACTAACAAGTCCTAAAACATCATACAAACTTAGTCGAAGCCTCGAATCATATCAAATAACGCTAAAACTATGGATCGCAACTCAATTCAAGTCTAATGAACTTTGAACTTTCAAATTCTATATCTTGTGCCGAAATACATCAAGTTAATCCGGAATGACTTCAAATTTTTTACACAAGTCATAAATGACATAACGGAGCTATTCCAATTTCCAGAATCGGATTCCGACCTCGATATCAAAAAGTCAACCCCCCGGTCAAACTTCCCAAAATTTCAACTTTCGGCATTTCAAGCCTAATTTCACTACGGACCTCCAAATAATTTTTCAAACACGCTCTTAAGTCCAAAATCACCATACAGAACTATTGGAATCATCAAAATTAAATTTCGATCTCGTTTACACATAAATCGACATCCGGTCACTATTTTAACTTAAGCTTTAAACCTTGAAACTAAGTGTTCCAATTTATTCCAAAACCTCACCGGACCCGAACCAATTATTCCGGCAAGTCACACAACAAGTGTAAAGCCCAATTTGAGCAGTGAATGGGGAAACATGGTTGTAATGCTCAAAACGACCTGTCAGGTCGTTACAAGCGGGCATGATTGCAGTTTGCTAAAATATCTGACCTTGAAAAGTTTTGCCTTTTTCAGGCTCGAAGACTTAAAACACCAATCACAGTTGTTGTTGATAAACACTAGGCAGTGCTATGACATGGATATAAACTTTTCCATCAATAAACAGAGCGACATGAAATACAATGATATATAGTGATACACGCTGCCATCAACAACGCTAGATGAAAACATACAACGACTATACAATACTACACGGTGACAACCACCACTTAAAGGTGTACAGTCACAGACTTATAAGCAACAACTTATTTTCTGCATAATTATGTTTCTAACATCAACTGCGATATATATTGAGATACATAATTATATAGTAAATATTTTGATACATGTTTTCACTTGATCTATGTACCTTAAACTAGAATTTTTTCTTTACTGCCAAGTGCTTCATGACTTTGACTATCGTAGCCTTGTCTTTATAAATTTTACCTTCTTCTACATCTATGTGTTGAGGGTCAGTTATTATTGTATTTTCATAAGATTATGTATCCTGCCAGTCTTCTCCATCCCCAAACTCAATCATATTAATTGTATCGCCATTGTGTCTCTCCTGTATAGCTGTGCTTTGTGCACACTCTAAGGTAATCACAATAGAATTTGAATTGTAGCATATCATATCCATATCCTTTTCACTCGATGTTATACAAAGGGGATACATTGTAAATTTCGAGCTTTTTTCAGCTCAAGATATACACATACACCCATATTATTGTGTATCACTATTGGTTGAGAACTGTTTTGGATAATGTATTTGATTTCAATAACATTCAATGAAGTATTTATCATAAGTTGTTTCAAAATCACGTCTACAAAATCTTCAAAACTTATATTTGGAGTAACTATTACAAAATCGAAATTGTAATCTACAAAACTGTTGTCAACATTCCATCGGCCACCATATTGAATAAAAATTGGTAAATTTGCCATTGAAGTAGCTGAAATTAGGTCAAAACTCACTAATTCCTTGATTGATTTTGATTATAGTTCGTAGTTCCTTCATCAAATACGTATCTACAGAGAAATTGCGAAAGGAAATTGTTGCTTCTACAGTGAAACTGATCAATATTTGAGTGAAATTTAGAGCTCCTTTTAAGAAGTATTTGGGAGAGAATGCCTTGATTTATAGAATGTAGGTCTCTGTGAAATTAATAAGCTTGAAAAATAGGGAAGGAAGGAAGATCCTTAGCGTGATTCTCGGATGAAAGAATCCTTCCTTGTGTATATCTCTAATTTTTGCCTACTTTTGGTAAATGTCTAATTTTGGGCTAGAGGTTGGTAAGTTTGAGTTTAAACTGGCTATTTCTATACTTTTCCCAGAAACAAAAAGCAATTTGCGAGGTTGGTCCATATTAAGGAAATGAGAACGAGAAGAAGTGAAGGGTAAAGGAAGAGAGAAAAGTGAAAATTAACTCCACATCCCGTTAGTCTCACTAGGTAATTAATAAACTTTGATGTTGTATACAGGTGAAACCGAGCCCGCGGGATGCCTCGGTTTTTGATGAAGTAAACGGAGCAAGAGACGTGACTGCAAGGAACCAAAATCGAGGCAAGGAGCCCTCGAGTCGGGGTCTGGGCAATACGCCTCGCCCCGGAAGCATCGAGGCCACGACCCCCAGGTCCGATTCGAATCCCAAAAGAATTACCAAATAATCAGGTACGACTAACAAAGGGCCATGATATCCGTGACCAGTCAGATGTCATAACGTGAATCTCGACACGTATCAGCAGAAAATCGGTGATTAGTAAAACGGAAGATTTTTACCTTTTATGGAATTGTACTTAGGGTAAAACTCCCAAACTATATAAAAGGGGGTCTGATTATTCATTAGCGACATTGAACACGCATATCAAGGCACTATACTTTTATTTTCTCTGTTATTCAAAGTTCTTACTTTTGTTCATCAGTTCATCATTAACGTGAGCCCGGGATCGAAGGCAGGCATTCCATTAAAGCTGCTACTGAGTCTGGGATCACTTCCCTTAATTGGTTTGACAATTTATTACGTCCTTTATATGTTTAATCTAACGCGATTCATCATTTGTATTGAATTAATCTGGGTATCCTTAAAGCCACTTATAAATTTAATTGTTATCCGTTTTTTAGGGTAAACAGTTTGGTGCCCACCGTGAGGCTAAGGATAATAGTGGCAATTTGATACAAATTTCCATAACACACTCTATTTTACACTTGTTCTTTGAGTTTTTAATTTCAGGTCAAAATTAAAAATGTCGAACTCCCAATCTGTCCATTTGAAAGTGGATACTGATTTCGATCACCATGGCGAGAACAACAATGTGGTACCCAGCAACGAGGTGACCCCTGTTGACCCCAATGGAGTCTCAGTCGCTGATCCGGTCGATGCTAACTCACACATAGCTATCGAAGCAAACTTGCCTAATGACCCCGAAAACAACATTCGCGGGGGAGCCTGGTCGATAGCCCGGAGTACACACGATGGCGAAGGTGATGAGATCAATTTGCGTGTGATCTTCAAAATGTTACAGGCTCAACAGGCAATAATAGCCCAGTTGCAGAACCAAAGTCGCGCCCCCAGCAGGGTTGAGCCCGAATCATCCGGGGAAAATACTCGCAGTAATGAAGCCACAGAAAGGCCGGGTGAAGCAGAACCCGGGACCAACCCCGAGATAATAAAGATGCTTGAGGAACTGACAAAATGGGTGGAGGCGGGAGAAAAGAAAATCGAAGCAAACGACAAAAAAATGGAGACCATAACTCCAGGGTCGATCAAATCCGAGGAGCACTACCGATACTGAAGGGCCTGGATTCCAAGAAATTTGTCCAAAAGTCTTTCCCTCCGAGCGCAACTCCGAAGCTGATACCAAAGAAGTTCTATGCAAATTCTGAAGTATAATGGGACAATTGATCCAAATGAGTATGTGACTTCCTACACATGCGCCATCAAGGGGAACGACTTGGAAGATGATGAAATCGAGACCGTTCTGCTTAAAACATTTGGAGAGACCTTTTCAAAAGGAGCTATGATATGGTATCACAACTTACCCCATAATTCTATTGACTTGTTTGCTATGCTTGTAGATGCCTTTGTAAAAGCACACATCGGGACCATCAAGGTCGAGACCAGGAAGTCATACCTTTTCAAGGTAAAGCAAAGAGATAACGAGATGCCCAGGGACTTTGTATCGAGGTTTCAAATGGAACAGATAGATCTGCCCCCGGTTACAGACGATTGGGTTGTTCATGCCTTCACCCAAAAACTCAATCCTCAAAGCTCACTGGCTTCACAACTGTTGAAGCAAAATTTGATAGAATACCCCGTGGTAACTTGGGTCGACATCCATAACAAGTACCAATAGAAAATCAGGGTTGGAGACGATCAACTCAGGGCCCCTTCCGCGTCCGTCTATCCCGTCGGGACTAGTGACAGATCCAAAAGGGCCATCGATCATGAACCAAGATCGAACAGAGACCGATATCAACCATACAATGGATATCGAAGGGGTAATGGGTCCAGATGCAACACTGTGAGATTTGAAAGAAGAAGTGACCAAGGTCAAAATAATCAGGCACTCATGAGCAAAAACGATTTTGACAGACCCATCGAGTCTAAGGAAGCACCAAGGTTATCGGAGTTCAACTTCAACGTCGATGCTGTCGGTATCGTATCGGCCATCGAATGCATCAAAGATACTAAGTGGCCTCGACCATTGCAATCCGATCCTGCCCAAAGGGACCCCAACCTAATGTATAATTATCATGGCACTCACGGCCATAAAATTGAAGACTAGTGACAACTGAGAGAAGAAGTAGCCGGGTTATTTAATAACAGACACCTCCGAATATTTCTGAGTGATCGAGCCAAAACTTACTTCAGGAATAGGGATTCTAACAAGCAGATCGAGCAAGAGGAACCACAACACATCATCAACATGATCATTTGTGGGGTTGACGTCCCCTAGGGGCCGATGTTAAAGCGCACTAAAGTGTCCATTACAAGGGAAACGCGAACTCAAGATTATGTATTAGAGGGAATCGTATCTTTTAGCGAAGAGGACGTTGAAGGCATCGTGCAACCACACAATGATGCACTGGTAATATCTGTACTCATAAATAAATCTCGAGTTAAGCGTGTGTTAATTGATCCAGGTAGCTCGGCCAATATCATCAGATCGAGGGTCGTGGAACAGCTGGGTCTACAAGACCAAATTGTGCATGCAGTTCGAGTTTTAAACGGGTTTAACATGGCATGTGAGACCACTACAGGGGAGATAACCCTGCCGACAAACACTATTGAAACCATTCAGGAAACAAAGTTCTACGTGATCGAAGGAGATATGAGATACAATGCCCTATTCGGTAGGGCATGGATTCATAACATGGGGACAGTACCCTCGACACTACATTAGGCATTGAAATTTCCTACACCGTGAGGGATCAAAACAGTTTATAAAGAGCAACCAAATGCAAAAGAGATGTTCACGGTCGATGAGGTGGTCCCGATGTCCGCACTGTCGATATCAAAGAACCCAAGTTTGGTCACCAAGGAAGAAACCAAATAGCAATCACCGACACCAGCCCCGATCAAACTAGAAAAGCAGGGGACGGGTGAGGATGATGATTATGGAGTCCACAGGTCTTTCATAGACCATGACGATTCCGATGCCACCAAGTCAATAGTTGAGGAGCTGGAGCAAGTCATATTGATCAAGAACCTACCCATCGAAAGGTATACCTGGGCACGGGGCTAACTCCCGAGCTTAGGAGAAAACTCATTAAATTCCTTATAGCTAATATAGACTGTTTCGCTTGGTACCATCTTGACATGACAGGGATCTCGCCTGAAATAACTACTATAAGCTGAGCTTAGATCGAAAGTTTCACCTGGTTAAACAGAAGAAGAGGCCTCAGTCGAAGTCAAACACGCATTCATCAATGATGAGGTATCCAAACTCCTTAAAATAGGTTCAATTCGGGAAGTTAAGTACCCAGACTGGTTAGCAAACGTAGTGGTAGTGCCTAAAAAGAGAAATAAGTTAAGAATATGTGTAGACTACAAAGACCTGAACAAGGCATGCCCTAAGGACTCTTTTCCTTTACCTAACATCGATCGCATGATCGATGTGATGGCCAGCCACGAGACACTCAGCTCTCTTGATACCTATTCTGGGTACAACCAGATCCGGATGGATCTGGGTGACCAAAAGAAAGACTTCATTCATCACTAAATACGACACCTATTGTTATAACGTAGTGCTATTCGGACTAAAAAATGCTGGTGCCACTTACCAACGCCTAGTAAATCGGATGTTCGAAGAGGAAATAGGAAAATCAATGGTGGTTTACTTTGATGACATGTTAGTTAAGTTCCCACGAGCAGAGGACTATTTGGAACATTTGCAACAAACCTTCAACATACTGAAGAAATATAATATGAAGCTGAACCAGGAGAAATACGCGTTCGGGGTCGGGTCTGGGAAGTTCCTTTGATTCATGGTGTCTAATCGGGGAATCGAGATCAATCGTGACAAGATCAAGGCCATACCGTGGTGGATAACTTCAAGGCCATTCAAAGGCTAACCGGGTGCATAACCGCCCTGGGTCGGTTTATTTCGAGGTCCTCCGATAAGAGCCATCGGTTCTTCTCGTTATTGAAGAAGAAGAATAGCCTCTCGTGGACCTCGGAGTGCCAACAACCTTTGGAAGAACTCAAACGTTACCTTTCGAGTCCACCTTTGCTTCATACTCCAAAGGCAGACGAACAGTTGTACTTGTACTTAGGGGTATCCGAGATAGCGGTAAGTGGAGTCTTAGTCCGGGAAGAAGAAGGTACATAATTTCCTATATATTATGTTAGTAGGACTCTAGGCAAGGCCGAAATGAGGTATCACCTGGAGAAATTGGCGCTCGCTTTGCTAAGCGCCTCCAGGAAGTTAAGGCCATACTTTCATTGTTATCCCATATGTGTCATGACGACTTACATTAAGGAACATAATGCACAAGCCCGAGCTCCCGGGACGATTGGCCAAATGGGCCATGGAAATTAGTGGGTACGATATTGAATATCGACCCCGAACCGCCATCAAATCTCAAATTTTGGCAGACTTTGAGGCAAACTTCACGCTAGCCTTAATACCCGAAGTTGAAAAAGAATTTTTGTTAACCTCGAAGACCTCCTCGGAGATCTGGACCCTCTTTACGGATGGTGCTTCAAATGCAAAGGGGTTCGAACTCGGCATTGTGTTGAAGTCGCCCACGGGTAACATAGTTAGACAATCTATTAGAACTGTGAAATTGACTAACAATAAGGCCAAGTGTGAGGCCATGATTGCAGGTCTCAAACTAGCTAAAAGACTGGGGGCCAAAATGATCAAATCTAAATGTGATTCCCTCATTGTGGTGAATCAAGTCAATGGGACGTTTAAAGTGAAAGAGGAATGAATGCGAAGATACTTAGATAAACTACAGGTAACACTACACCAATTCAAGGAGTGGACCCTACAACATGTACCCCGGGATCAAAATAGCGAATTCGACACTCTAGCTAACTTGGAGTCGTTGGTTGATGACGATGAATTCAGTACGAAAACGATCGTAAAACTCATGAAATCGGTAGTGGAAGAAGGCCACGCCGAGATAAACTCGACAAGCTTAACTTGGGACTGGAGAAACAAGTATATAGATTATCTGAAAACTAGGAAGCTTCCCTCGAATCATAAAAAACCGAGAACTCTATGTATGAAGGCGGCCAAGTTCAGCTTGTCCGGAGATAACACCCTTTTCAGAAGAACCAAGATCGAACAGAGACCGATATCAACCATACAATTGATATCGAAGGAGTAATGGGTCCAGACGCAACACTGTGAGATTTGAAAGAAGAAGTGACCAAGGTCATAATAATCGGGCACTCATGAGCAAAAACGATTTTGACAGACCCATCGTGTCTAAGGAAGCACCAAGGTTATCGGAGTTCAACTTCAACGTCGATGCTGCCGGTATCGTATTGGCCATCGAATGCATCAAAGATACTAACTGGCCTCGACTATTGCAATTCGATCCTACCCAAAGGGACCCCAACCTAATGTATAATTATCATGGCACTCACGGCCACAAAATTGAAGACTAGCGACAACTGAGAGAAGAAGTAGCCGGGTTATTCAATAACAGACACCTCCAAAAATTTCTGAGTGATAGAGCCAAAACTCACTTCAGGAATAGGGATTCTAACAAGCAGATCGATCAAGAGGAACCACAACACATCATCAACATGATCATTTGTGGGGTTGACGTCCCATAGGGGCCGATGTTAAAGCGCACTAAAGTGTCCATTACAAGGAAAAAACGGACTCAAGATTATGTATTGGAGGGAACCGTATCTTTTAGCGAAGAGGACGTTGAAGGCATCGTGCAACCACATAACAATGCATTGGTAATATCTGTAATCATAAAACAATCTCGAGTTAAGCGTGTGTTAATTGATCCAGGTAGCTCGGCCAATATCATCAGATCGAGAGTCGTGGAACAGCTGGGTCTACAAGACCAAATTGTGCATGCAGTTCGAGTTTTAAACGGGTTTAACATGGCATGTGAGACCACTACAGGGGAGATAACCCTGCCGACAAACACTATTGAAACCATTCAGGAAACAAAGTTCTACGTGATCGAAGGAGATATGAGATACAATGCCCTATTCGGTAGGGCATGGATTCATAACATGGGGACAGTACCCTCGACACTACATTAGGCATTGAAATTTCCTACACCGTGAGGGATCAAAACAGTTTATAAAGAGCAACCAAATGCAAAAGAGATGTTCACGGTCGATGAGGTGGTCCCGATGTCCGCACTGTCGA
>AWOL01S0000445.1:25474-100921 GCA_000715115.1 Nicotiana otophora
GCGCACTAAAGTGTCCATTACAAGGAAAAAACGGACTCAAGATTATGTATTGGAGGGAACCGTATCTTTTAGCGAAGAGGACGTTGAAGGCATCGTGCAACCACATAACAATGCATTGGTAATATCTGTAATCATAAAACAATCTCGAGTTAAGCGTGTGTTAATTGATCCAGGTAGCTCGGCCAATATCATCAGATCGAGAGTCGTGGAACAGCTGGGTCTACAAGACCAAATTGTGCATGCAGTTCGAGTTTTAAACGGGTTTAACATGGCATGTGAGACCACTACAGGGGAGATAACCCTGCCGGTAAACACTATAGGAACCATTCAGGAAACAAAGTTCTACGTGATCGAAGGAGATATGAGATACAATGCCTTATTCGGTAGGGCATAAATTCATAACATGGGGACAGTACCCTCAACACTACATTAGGCATTGAAATTTCTTACACCGTGAGGGATCAAAACAGTTTATAAAGAGCAACCAAATGCAAAAGAGATGTTCACGGTCGATGAGGTGGTCCCGATGTCCGCACTCTCGACATCAAAGAACCCAAGTTCGGTCACCTAAGAAGAAACGAAATAGCAATCACCGACACCAGCCCCGATCAAACTAGAAAAGTAGGGGACGGGTGAGGATGATGATTATGGAGTCCACATGTCTTTCATAGACCATGATGATTCCAATGCCACCAAGTCAATAGTTGAGGAGCTGGAGCAAGTCATATTGATCAAGAACCTACCCGATCGAAAGGTATACCTGGTCACGGGGCTAACTCCCGAGCTTAGGAAAAATCTCATTAAATTCCTTATAGCTAATATAGATTGTTTCGCTTGGTACCATCTTGACATGACATGGATATCGCCTGAAATAACTACTATAAGCTGAGCTTAGATCGAAAGTTTCACCCGGTTAAACAGAAGAAGAGGCCTCAGTCGAAGTCAAACACGCATTCATCAATGATGAGGTATCCAAACTCCTTAAAATAGGTTCAATTCGGGAAGTTAAGTACCCGGACTGGTTAGCAAACGTAGTGGTAGTGCCTAAAAAGAGAAATAAGTTAAGAATGTGTGTAGACTACAAAGACCTGAACAAGGTATGCCCTAAGAACTCTTTTCCTTTACCTAACATCGATCGCATGATTGATGTGATGGCCTTCCACGAGACACTCAGCTCTCTCGATACCTATTCTGGGTACAACCAGATCCGGATGGATCTGGGTGACCAAAAGAAAGACTTCATTCATCACTAAATACGACACCTATTGTTATAACATAATGCTATTCGGACTAAAAAATACTGGTACCACTTACCAACGCCTAGTAAATTGGATGTTCGAAGAGGAAGGAAAATCAATGGTGGTTTACTTTGATGACATGTTAGTTAAGTTCCCACGAGCAGATGACTATTTGGAACATTTACAAGAAACCTTCAACATACTGAAGAAATACAATATGAAGCTGAACCAGGAGAAATACGCGTTCGAGGTCGGGTCCGGGAAGTTCCTTTGATTCATGGTGTCTAATCGGGGAATCGAGATCAATCCTGACAAGATCAAGGCCATACCGTGGTGGATAACTTCAAGGCCATTCAAAGGCTAACCAGGTGCATAACCGCCCTGGGTCGGTTCATTCCGAGGTCCTCCGATAAGAGCCATCGGTTCTTCTCGTTATTGAAGAAGAAGAATAGCCTCTCGTGGACCCCGGAGTGCCAGCAACCTTTGGAAGAACTCAAATGTTACCTTTTGAGTCCACCTTTGCTCATACTCCAAAGGCAGACGAACAATTATACTTGTACTTAGGGGTATCCGAGATAGCGGTAAGTGGAGTCTTAGTCCGGGAAGAAGAAGGTACACAATTTCCTATATATTATGTTAGCAGGACTCTAGGCAAGGCCGAAATGAGGTATCACCTGGAGAAATTGGCGCTCGCTTTGCTAAGCGTCTCCAGGAAGTTGAGTCCATACTTTCATTGTCATCCCATATGTGTCATGACGACTTACATTGAGGAACATAATGCACAAGCCCGAGCTCCCGGGACGATTGGCCAAATGGGCCATGGAAATTAGTGGGTACGATATTGAATATCGACCCCGAACCGCCATCAAATCTCAAATTTTGGCGGACTTCGAGGCAAACTTCATGCTAGCCTTAATACCCGAAGTTGAAAAGGAATTGTTGTTAACCTCGAAGACCTCTTCGGAGATCTGGACCCTCTTTACGGATGGTGCTTCAAATGCAAAGGGGTCCGGACTCGGCATCGTGTTGAAGTCGCCCACGGGTAACATAGTTAGACAATCTATTAAAACTGTGAAATTGACTAACAATAAGGCCAAGTGTAAGGCCATGATTGTAGGTCTCAAACTAGCTAAAAGCCTGGGGGCCGAAATGATCAAATCTAAATGTGATTCCCTCATTGTGGTGAATCAAGTCAATGGGACGTTCGAAGTAAAAGAGGAACGAATGCGAAGATACTTGGATAAACTATAGGTAACACGACACCAATTCAAGGAGTGGACCCTACAACATGTACCCCGGGATCAAAATAGCAAAGCCGATACTCTGGCTAACTTGGGGTCGTCGGTTGATGACGATGAATTCAGTACAAAAACGGTCGTAAAACTCATGAAATCGGTAGTGGAAGAAGGCCACACCGAGATAAACTCGACAAGCTTCACCTGGGAATAGATAAACAAGTATATAGATTACCTGAAAACTAGGAAGCTTCCCTCGAATCATAAAGAACCGACAACTCTGTGTATGAAGGCGGCCAAGTTCAGCTTGTCCGGAGATAACACCCTGTTCAGAAGAACGTTTGATGGCCCACTCGCCATATTCTTGGGACCGGGAGACACCGAATATGTTTTGAGGGAAGTTCATAAAGGCACCTGCGAGAACCATTCGGGGGCCGAATCGTTGGTTCGTAAGATAATCAGAGTCGGCTATTATTGGATCGACATGGAGAAATATGCGAAGGAGTTCGTATGGAAATGCGACGGCTATCAGAGGCACGCACTGATGATCTATCAGCCTGGGGATCTGCTACATTTGGTCTTGTCACCTTGGTCATTCATGAAATGGGGAATGGACATCGTCGGTCCCCTGCCCTAAGCGCCCAGTAAGGCTCAATTTATATTATTTATTACTGACTATTTTTCTAAATGGGTTGAGGCTCAGGCAGTTGAGAAAGTCAGAGAAAAATAAGTTATTCATTTTATTGGGACCACATAATATGTCGGTTCGGGATGCCGTCGAAGATCGTATGTGACAACGGGAAGCAGTTTATCGGCATCAAGGTAAGCAAATGTTTCAAGGACCATAAGATCAAAAGAATCTTGTCAAAACCCTACCACCCTTGTGGAAACGAGGTAGTCGGAGTCTACAAATAAGACCATACTCCAAAACCTTAAGAAAAGGTTGATCGATGCCAAAGGAAAATGGAAGAAAGTTTTGCCCGATGTCCTGTGGGTATACCGTACGACCTCAAAGTCTAGTACCGGGGCCACCTTATTTTCGTTGGTCTATGGTGCCGAAGCACTAATGTCGATCAAGGTAGTATAACCGAGTTTCAAGTTTCGATATGCGACCGAAGAGTCAAACAGTGAGGCCATGAGCACGAGCCTAGAACTATTGGATGAGAGGCGCTAAGCCGCCTTCATCCGGTTGCCGCCCAGAAATCGCGGATTGAAAGGTATTACAACTAGAGAGCCAACCTCTGACACTTCAATATCAGGGACTTGGTGTTAAGAAAGGTGACACTGAACACCCGGAACCTGAACAAAGGGAAGCCGAGATCGAATTGGGAAGGTCCATATCGAATTATCGAGATTACCTATAAAGGTTTATACAAACTCGAAGTAGGGAATGTTGAGCGGCTACCGAACAATTGGAACGTGACCCACTTAAAATGATACTATTGCTAAGGTACGACCCCATTCATTCTCTCTTGATATATATTGTGAATTGGACTAACACTTGCAGGCAACATCCAAAGGATGATGTAATTGTTAGGCCTGAAAGCATGCGTTGCACTCTTTTTCCCTTGAACCGGTTTTGTCCCAAATGGGTTTTCTGGCAAGGTTTTTAACGAGGCAACAATGGATCATGCTAATTTAGAATTGAATACCGGTTTTGAATCGGAATTAATGGTCACCTCGACAGTATCCAGGCACTCTCGTCGATTGACCTCAAATACTAGGGTCCATCACCCTCGGGTAATGATGTTTAGCAAGGAAGAAAACTTTGTGCTCGAACAGTCTAGGCTCGGTGGATAGGATTTATTGTAAGTGCCAAACAGTCAAATGAACCGTGACTGCATAGACCACCTAAGCCATAACACAAAGTTTGTATTCACTTACAATCTTGTATATTACGCACAAGAATGAACGAAAGTACCTTGCAGATACATATTTTGTCCCTTAAGACTATTACATTTTGTTCCTTAAGGATATCGAGCCCAAGGGATGCCTCTATCCGGATCCGATAGATTTCCCCCACTAGAGGACTGTCATCCAAGACAAACTCGGATGGCTCGGGCTATCGAAGCCCGAAGGTACAGAGCCTATTAGGTAGTGCCTGAACTTAAGAGGCTACGACCACCCCCACTCGGGGACTGTCATCCAAGACAAACTCGGACGACTCCGGCTATCGAAGCCCAAAGGTACAAATCCTATTAGGCAGTGCTTATACTTAAAAGGCTACGTCCAACCCTAAAAACAGCTTGGAGACGTCCAAAGCCCGTAATTAAAATATAAGGCCTTCAAAATTCCAAACTGGATCAAAGGTTACCCTTGGCAAAATTATAGTCTAAGAACATTTAAACAAGCACTTTGGGGAAAACTTCTGGTTATATCGAGCCCCCACAAGTTTTAAACAAAACTTACATCAAGAACAAGTGTTGTCCGGACCTTCGAACAACAACTTATTACTATGTTTTACTCCATGCTAAAGTATTTGAAATCTTTGCAATCGTAAAAAGGATGCTAAAGGTAATAGACTGGAAAATTGCCAAAATGGGAAAAAACTTATATATATATACGTTCCAAAATATCTTTACAAAGGCCAATAAAAACAGCCTTAACAAAATAAATGTACAAAATGCAAAAACAAGGTAAATATTCCTAAGGCACATATGCCTGATCTCTACCGGAACCTGCCTCGTCACTAGAGCCGTAGGGGTCTTCTCCATCTTCGGGTTCACCGGAGCCGTCAGAGCCTTCTTCACCCTCGAGTTCAGCTAACTTCTTGGCCTCTACCTCGAGCCTTTTCGCCTCTCGATATTGGACGACAGGTCAAAACCTCAGGTATGGATCTCCTCGAGAGTCTCCCTTTGAGACAACCGCTTCACGTACTCAACAGTAACTTTCAGGCGGGCTCGACTACCTCAACATCAGCCCTATACTGGGCCATCATCTCTTCAGCATCAATTATGGTTATTTCTGACTCAAAACTTATTATTTTGAGCTTCTTGCCAAGGGCATCCCGTTCAGCAATGGCCGAGCCTAGTTGAGCTTCGAAGTCCTCGATTTTTCGAGCCCGTGCATCAACCTTATTTTTCGCAACTCAGAGTCGGACCTCTACCGATGCCAGCTGCTCCTGAGCGGTCTACTTCTCCTAAGCCAGTTAGTCCATTTTCCCTTCCAGACATCGACCATAGCCTAGACCTCATTTATTTCAGCCCAGAGCTGGTCGATCCTGTCAATTTTCTACTGGACCTGCGAGGTTTGGTCGTTAGTCGCCATGGCTAAGTCGTCATTGCTAACTTTGAAAATCTTTACTTGTTCTACCTAGTCGGTATACTCCTTCTGATTCGCATCTAACTCGGCCCGGAGACTCTTGACGGCTTCTTCATGTTGCTCGCTGAGAAGCTTATACATGTCCCTCTTCTCGGCGAGCTCCCTGGCCTCAGCCTCGAGCTGGTTAACCTCAGCCCGGTACTGGAGAAAACTTTCATGATGGAGTACCTAGGCCTACAGAAAGATAAAATAGAGAGGGCATGAGAGATATAAAAAACTAAGTCAGAGGATAGAAGAGCGTAATAATGCCTTACCCGGTTCAGCGCCTGCTGCGCTTCGTTGAACAAGCACGGCACATCCACCTCATTCATCTTCGCCTGGTCTTCTTCGGGCCAGGCACTGAAGGTAGCTCACTACTCCAACGAGGGCAGAAGGAACCCGGGCATCCTCCAGGATGGTGATGATTATTGACCACTTTCGGTTGGGATCCATGCTTGGGATGGGGAACTTGCTGATTAATTTTGGGATCGAGTTCAGCCCGCATACCTCTGAAGACGGTCTTTCCTCAGCACCTCCAAGTCACCTAACCCAGAGAAGTCTTCCAAAGAGGTCAAGTCCACACCTTCAAATAAAGAACAAAGCGAATTGTCTGCTCCATAGGACCCTTCGTTGGATCACTCCTTCGCCGCTCGGGCTTAGTCAAGCATGGACTCGATGAATGAAGGCGACCTCTAAATCTCTATGACACCGGGTAGAGCGGAGTCATCATCTCGATATATCTCAGCCCTCATCTCTACATCGACCTCCCGAACCTGAGGGGGATCAGCCTCGGTTTTTCCCCCTCGGCTGCCGCCCGCTCTTCGGGGGAGGTTGGCTCATGGGCCACAAAAATATCATCTTCCTCAGGCTAATCCCTGAGCTGATAAAGCGAGTCCGAGTCGGGTGCTCGAAAGCTAGAACTCTCCTTTGGATTACGGGCCAACCTTCTCCTTGGCTTCTTTTTCTCTGAGCTCAAGGAACCCACAACCTTCCTTTTCTTCTTCTCTCCTGCTGTAACCCCGAAATTCCCCAAAGCAGAGGGATCAACGGACAATTCCTCGTCCGCTACCGAAGGCCTAAGCTCAATGGTCTTAGGTAAACCTGAGAAAAGAAAAGAGAGGAAATGAGAATATGATGCTAAAAGGGGATCCTAATGTTACTTATTCAGGAGAGAGATCTTACCGTGAGAACAGGCCTCCCAGCGACCCTTCGAAAGATCATGCCATGTGCGCTCGAAATAAGGCATCTACGAACAAATGCCCTCGATCTACTCCTTGAACAGAGGAATGGCGTTCGGGACTCGAGCAGCAGCTGCACCACCACAAATACTGGTGAGGAAAAAGGAGATGAACGTAAAATCGACATTTAAAGGAATGTTGTGCTTATGTGATACATTCTACTTCTTGGGGAATGACATAAGCTCGGAAGGGACCAAGTCTGCGGTCTTCACCCCGACAAAGTGTCCCTGCCAGCCCCGATCCCGATCCTCATCGATGCTCGAGAATGGGGATTTGCTAGCCCGGTGTGTGAGCTTTATCAGTCCCCCTCGAAAGATTCGGGGAATGTATAGGCAGAGAAGGGGATCGATGGTTAACCGAAGTGATTCTGTCTTGTTCATAAAGTATCGAAGAAGGATTACGATCCTCTATAGCGACGGGTGGATCTGACCAAGGCATACTTCATACCTCTTGCAGAAGTCCAGAATAACCGGCTCCACCGAGACCAATGTGAAGGGATAAGTGTAAATAATCAGAAACCACTCCACATGGGTAGTAATGGCGCCCTCGGGCTCGGGGAAAACTACGTCCTTATCCGCCCAGCCGCAGTTCTTTCGAAACACAGGAAGGACGTCTTCGGTGATGGAGAAAATATACCTAGATACTGCCTCACAACGGCCATGCACCGACGAGGGCTTTTCGACCTTAAAGCCATCGGTGACCGAGCACCCCCCGGGGACGAACATTTTCAAGGATGCTCGACAGTCGTTTATCGATAGCCGCACCCGGAGCGGATCTCTTGAGGACGACCATATCGGGAGTGGTCTCCTCGACTTCGGCGGTCGGTTGTAAAGAAGAGGAAGTAACCTTTTGGGGAACAATTTTGGAAGTTTTATCCATTGTTATCCGGAGAAAGCTTGAAAAATATAAAGAAAGGTTGGAAAATGAAAGGTCAAGTGCGCTGGTTTGGGTAGAAAATAAGTAAAATCTTGCAATTTACTGATAAATTTTGAAGAACGGAGGTAAAAATGTTAGAGTATGAAGAAGCGCACTGATATCCTGAAGACTCGAAGGTATAAGCTTGGTCAAAAGGTAAAAACATGAACGAAGGAGGGGGTATTTATAGAGGCTTCACGTTGTTTCACATCTAGGGATGACCTGCCGATGGCTGACACGCGTTTGAAGTCATAATGACACGATTGATGGGAAATTTCAGATTCTTTGTCGTTTCTGTCACGGCATATTGAAGAAAGAATCGAAGTGCATATGTTGTTTCCGTAAATTTACTCTCCGAGAAACGAGGGAACTATCTGTATACGGGTGAAACCGAGCCCGCGAGAATGCCTCGATTTTTTATGAAGTAAATGGAGCAAGAGACGTGACTGCAAGAAACCTGAATCTAGGCAAGGAACCCTCGAGTCAGGGTCCGGGTAAAATGTCTACCCTAGGAAACATCGGGGCCACGACCCCCAGGTCCGATTCGAATCCCAAAAACCACGGAGAGCATTACTAGATAATCGAGCAGGGCTAACAAAGGGCCGTGATATCCGTGACCATCCGGATGTCACAACATGAATCTCGACACGTATCGGCAGAAAATCGGTGATTAGTAAAACAGAAGATTTTTATCTTTTATAGAATTGTACTTAGGGTAAAACTCTCCTACTATATAAAGGGGGGTCTGCTTATTCATTAGCGACATTGAACATCATATCAAGGCAATATACTCTTATTTTCTCTGTTATTCAAAGTTCTTACTTTTGTTCATTAGTTCAACATTAACGTGAGCTCGTGATCAAAGGCAGTCATTTCATTAAAGCTGCTCACTACTAGAAATTCGGCAAAAAACGACCAAGGTCGACCGACCAACTTTGGTCGGTCAAAAAACCGACCAAAGTTGGTCGATTTTTCAAAATATTTTATTTTTTAACTTTTGTTTACAAAACTGACCAACTTTGGTCGGTTTTCTTTGGCGCAAAAATGCGGAAAACTATTTTTGAGTCCCGCGAAATTTATTTTTCAAGAAACCGACCAACTTTGGTCGGTTTTTCAATTAATATAAATAAAAATTAATATTAAAAAAACCGACCAAAATTGATCGGTTAATTCGGCCGGTCATTTAAAAAAATCGACCAACTTTGGTCGGTAATTTTACTTTTTAATAAAACCGACCAACTTTGGTCGGTTATTTTTGTGCGCAAATACAATGAAAGAGTATAAATCAAATAAAAGACATTCTTAAAACATAATGTACCAATGGTCTAGTGGTAGAATAGTATCCTGCCACAGTACAGACCCCGATTCGATTCCCAGATGGTGAATCTTTTTATTACATAATTAAAATACCGATCAACGTTGGTCGGAAAAAACCGATCAACTTTGGTCGGTTTTTTTTTTGCAATATTTGTTTTTTGAATTTAATTGGCTGACCAAAGTTGGTCGGTAATTTTCGACCAACTTTGGTCGGTATGCTTTTCCGACCACAAAAATACCGTCCACACGTAAATGGTCGCGTTTTGGTCGGTGTTTGGCCATTACCGACCAAAGTTGGTCGATATTTTTGGTCGATTTTTACCAAATTTCTAGTAGTAGCTATTGAGTCCGGGATCACTTCCCTTAATTGGTTTGACAATTTATTACGTCCTTTATCTCTTTAATCTAACGCGATTCATCATTTGTATTGAATTAATCCTCGTATCCTTGAAACCACTTATAAATTTAATTGTTATTATTTTTTTAGGGTTAACAAAATGTCAATATTGATTTCATTATCCATTCCAAACAAAGCAAAACCACTCTTTTACTTTATCTCACATTCACTAAAACTTATATTTATTTTCCTTTTGACAAACTTCGAAGAGGGGACGACATGGATCACGTCTTCTTGGACTACTCTGAATGTACATTCAATCGAAATTGCTTGGCTCTTGCTTCTACTTTCTTAAGTAAGAACGAGTTTCCCGAATTGTTAAATAGTGTCGCCCTCATATTCTCTCCAAGAATTGGTAAAATTATACATTTAGCGAATGACCAAACTCAAAATAAAGTAGTAGAATATGCAAATAACAATCTCGGATTCCTAAAAGTGAAAGAGATTGTCATCAATCAATCAAGAATTTAATGTACTTCTTGATTTTGAGGTTTTAGCTTCGTTATTAGACAAGTTTCGTATTGTAATAACAGATGGGAGGGAGAAAGCTATAATTCCTTTTCGTAATTTTGAACGTGAGTTCTTATTATTGGAACTTATCTAAAGAATCGTGGTTGACGTAGCTATTAGAAAACTAATTCAAAGTTGTAGTAGTAAATCTTAATTGTTTAGCATTTGGTTTATTTAATTTATTTCTAAATAAGATTTGTAGTTAGAATTAATATAGGAATTGTTACACCCTGCAGTATTACGTCGATATTACACCACACAGTATTACGTTGATGTTATACCCCGTAGTAAAATGAGGGTTTGTTATCATGTTAAAATAACATATGCTTGCATGTAAATATGGATAATACACATGATTAGTGTTACATTTCACATTTTCGTACGTTAAAATTTTGTCGTAAGTTGATCAAAGTAAGCTCGGGAATGAGATTAATTTTGAGGATATAGGTAATTATGTTATTTATAACATGTGATAAGTAAGTGGCGTGAAGGTTAAAGGGTAAATAAATCGAATAAAATGAGTTTCGTTAACCATGATACCCCGTAAATAATACCCCGTATTTATGGACTAGTGTCATACAAGGTACCACATGACCATGATAGTAAGATATATAAAGTATGTTAAAAGTGATTAGTATTTTAAGTAAATTAAGATAATACCTAATTATGTGGGTAATGGGTTAATTAATAGTTTTAGTAGGAGATTAACAAATTAATTAGGAATTTGTGCCTAAAAAATTAGCGGAGATACCATCTCCATGTGGCAGCAAATGAGAGTATCAATCAAACCTAATAGTAACTAGATAAGTTAGGTAGCTAGGTGGCATATTTAGGGGACTAGTTAGCAAATTAATCACATAAAGTGGAGCCCACAACCCACTATGATAAAGAGACCTCTGTATTTCATTAAGAGTGATATATTAGAAAAGTGATATATTTCATTAAGAGTGATATATTAGAAAAGTGACAGAGGAGGAGCCACAAAAAGAATGCATATGAAATCATATAATTCTACTCTTGGATTAGTATTAACGTGATTTCCATGTATATAGCAGCAACACAATTTTGAATTATGTAATAGCAACGTGACTTGTAATTCTAAGGGAGCACGATATAACATTTCTCAAGAATATCATATAGATTTTTTCCTACATCGATCTCGCCGTTACATGTTTTGTCGCATTTGACGTGTGTTGGAAGGATTTTCAAGAGAATCGGCTCAGGTATGTTAAGGCTATCCCTTCTTTTCTTTTGGCATGATCCATATGATATAAACAAAACGAGAAAATGCGCAACTTTCACAAATGACACTATTCTTAAAAGTACTAGGGGTTCCTATGTTCTTGATTCCCCATGTGTCCTATTATTCTATCATCTGTTCATGGGTCCTAGAAAATACGTAAGTTGATAAAGTTTATTTCATGATATTAATCGAAGGCATACTGATTTTATGACATCTCGAGAGATCTTATTGACTTACTTCTTATGCATTGCATTCATTTATATATGTACATTGACCCATGATCAGATGGCGTTATATACGCGTATATTATATGTATATGGGATATGGGGAAAGGTTATGGCGTTATATACACATTACCACCTGATCAGTTGATATACGTTGATGGTTTCACCCACAGAGGTCGAGATGATATGATGGGATGCCTTCAGAGGCTTGATGATGTTATGTACTCATATACCTATGCATGGTATGACATTTACACACATATGCACGACATTATAAATGTTTCACGATTCATAGAGATATTCAGACTTACATGTTGAGTTCTTTACACCATGTTTCTTTTATGCCTTACATACTCGCTACTTTAATTGTACTGACGTTCCTTTTGCCTGGGGACACTGCGTTTCATGCCCGCAGGTCCTGATAGAAAGATTGACAGTCCTACTAGTAGGCTATCAGCTCAGCGGAAGGCGTTAGTACACTCCACTTGCTCCGGAGTTGCCTATTTGGTCAGTATGATTTGGACATGTATTGGTTGGTATGGCGAGGCCCTGTCCCGACCTTTATTATGTTTATGTACTCTTAGAGGCTTGTAAACAGATGCCATATATATGGATACTTGTATGGCTTTATCGGCCTATATTTTGAGTGTATAAATGATCATGTCGGCCTTATAGGCCCGTATGTCACGTGTATAAGTTTCTATATCATGTTGGGTCGTTTTATGTCTAGTATTCCCTTATGTTTTATTCTAGTTATCTCATGATGACCCTTCTGGCCCATTTACCTATGATAGTGTGATAAAAAAGATATGTTATGTTGGTACTCGGTTGAGTAAGGCACCGGGTGCCCGTCGTGGCCCTCCGATTTGGGTCGTGACACGGATAGACTTTCGTAGTTTTAATTGAAATAGGTTTTGTACTATTATAAATAGTGGTATTACTAGCTTTGTTTACCCGAAAAATAGTACAATTGAATTTGTTCGTGGTTTCTAGACAGATGAATCAGTTTGATCCCATAAGATAATGAATCAGTCAATTTGGATGCAAGATACTTAGCTCAAATGTAGATAAAACGATAGATATGGAGAGCCCGGGGACAGAGTTTCCGTGTACGATGATGATAAGAACAACAAGCTATAGAGAGAAAAATAGTATCAAGATGCTGTATTAGAATGTATCTTTTGATGTCCAGAAAATTGTGTGTTACAATGATCGTTGAGCCTATTATTTATAGCTCAGTGGGTGTAATGGTTGGGTCCACCACTAATGACAATTATTGAAGTGCGATAATGGAAACCTAACGGTAAATATAAATGCCCGAATTCTTGTAATGGACCGTTATTCTTTAATGCTGTAAAATATTCTTCATTAAATGCCACCGGATGCAGCATGCTTAATGCCTTTATGGACTTGCCTTTCTTGATGACACACGAGGTAGATGTGCCCGGTTTTTTATCCTCATAGCTTTGATTCCACGTGTCCCCTTCTTTGGTGGCCATGTATCGTAATATATTTTACCCAATCCAGATAGTCCCCCTGCTTTCCGATGACATAACTTTGTGTTATCGGGAAGTTGATGAGAATCTTCTCTTGGCGGAACTTACTATAATTCCTTTTGAAGGTTACTGACGGTTGATTAGACGCCTGTCCCTCCGTATTTAATGCCTAGAACACACGTCCTCCTTTGATTTAGCACGCATTTTGCCGGTTATCGAGGTAATTGGAGCCAAGTATTTTAGCCGCCCAAAAGTTTACTTATACATATCAACTCGCTTTTCCTTTGGGTCTCACCAGTCGATTGAGCTTCCAAACTACATTCCTGTTCTTCATCTCTTCTCCAATTTTCTCCCAACACACAACGTTTTCTTTCTTTTCTCCAATGGCTTCTTCATCTAAACGTGTTGGTTCTTCGAAGAGCAAGATTAAGAATGAGGATTCCGTTCCTCCAACAGTAATTTCCATAATCCCTAGAAGGCTTAGTACTTTGAAGGATTTGGAGGAGAAATTTCCCACTGATAACCCTCGTACATGGGCAGTTAGCAGGTACCCATCTTTCATTCGTCCTTCTAGTATCCCTACTATGAAGGAAGACTGCTGCTGCCAAGTTTTAAGTATCATCGCTCGTGATCTATCGGAGCGAGTGACCCTTCCTAGAGAGGGTTTCACATATTTTTATACGTACCCTTTTACTTTGGGTGCATTTTATTTGGACGGAGAACTTAATACTGTGATAACGAAATTTTGTCTCCGTTACCAGAAGTGTTTGGCACAAGTAAGTCCTTCTGTGTGGAGTACGGTCGCTTGCCTTCAACGCCTGCATCTGGAAACTAAAGAAGAGCTATCATTGGCTCATATGATGAATTTGTACTCCCCCAAAGTCTTCCGCGGGGGAATGATAAATCTCTGCAAGCGTGGTCACCATGCTTGATATCTAGCATGGATGACAACAATGACCGAGGGTGGATGGAACGGTTCGTTGCAGTTACCTCCGGTAACATTATTCCAACAATGGCTTAATCCTTTCCGGTTGCTTGGAACCGCTCTCGTAAGTTTCTTTCAATACGCTCCTCCTAAATGATTTTCCTCGTTTGTATTAATCATTTAACTCCTATATGTTATAGCAACCCGATGGGTCCCACCGGTGGTAGAAGGCTTGGACCGGTGGGTTTAAAAGATCTTGGATATCACTACGCCCAAAACCCGCTTGTGGAAAGAACTGTCCATCAAATACGGGTGGAAGGCCAAAAATCATGATAACTTAATTTTACCTCGCTCTAGCTTTTGTATATGAGGACTTTGGTTGAATCCTTCTGATTCGTTAATAATTCATGAAATTAGGTCCACCTGCAGGCTCGGTTGAGGTCCCCGAGGAGGATGTTTTAGCTGACCCTGTTGACGCAATGAGGTTGCTTCAAGAGGCGCTTACTCGCACTGGTGCCTCCGGGTCCGCTTCGGGTGCAAGCGTATCTTTACAAAGCCCCCGTCCAGAAAACAAATAATCGAAGAGAAGGCGTTCATCTGCTTCCAGGGAAAAGAAAAAAAGGACAAAGGTTGATGCCCCCGAGTCATCCCTGGTGGCGATGATGGCTGGTCCTCCTTCCGGGCTGGTCATCGACATTGTAATGATCGACGATGATGAAGAAGTTAGTGAAGATGGAGCTTATTTACATAGAAGACAATGATCCTTATCCTCTCAACAGGGTGCTCAACCTGTTGATGCAGTCACATCAACCAAGGATGATGTCTCGGCGCTTTGGGGAGAGTTTGATTTGGTGGAAAATGCCAACTCCCATTCTCGACCCCCATTTGCTGTGCCCGGTACTGTGAGGTAGAGTACCGAGTCCTTGCCATCTTCGGTTGGTGAGCACCCAATGCCTAGTGCTGCCTTCAATGCAGTTGTTTCCCGATCTTCCCCTTTATCAGCTTTATCACCACCTTCTTCGCCACCAACAACTGTCACATCATTTCTATCTTCATCCACGCTTCCAGCAATAACATCATCTCCAACGGCCGCACTTGACCGTGCTGAAGGCGTTCCTCTTCCTCAGTCCCTTGTTCACGGGAATTTGGGACAAAATTATGCTGCCTCTTCTGAAGATCCTCAGAGGAGGAGTGTTACCCTTTTAGTCTCTACCGGTGCAAACTTCTTTCCCGGCTGGTAGAGCTTGCAAATTATCTGAAGCCCTTGGCTTCCGAGAAGGATTGGGAAAAGATTCAGACACTCTCGGGAGAGTGTTTGTTGAATAATGCCATGCATAATGCTGCAACAATATGTTTCTTTCTTTCTCCGCTATTTTTTCCAGCTTCTGAATGAGTGCATTTTAAGCTTTACCTTTTTTTATAACGCATGCCAATTTTCTTGCTACAGAGGGCCTACAAAGGTTAATCCGCGAGAAGGAGGAACTCTCTTCTGAACATGATCAGCTTTTGGTAGAACGAGACCAGACTGTTCTTTGCCTGTCGAAACTGGAAACCAGGGCCACTAAGACCGATATTTTGGAAGCCCATTTACAGCTAAGTGGGCAGGAAGTGGTAACCCTCAGCCAGGAAGTTAGGTCGTTGAGGGACGGTTTTGATGAAGTCAAGGCTAAATGGACTGAGGTCCAAAATGCCATTCTTGCTGCCAATGATCGTGAGGCTGCTGCTGCTGAAAGGGTAACTAATTTAGAAGTAGCCTTGAATTCTAAGGCCGAAGAACTTACTGCCGTGGGGACGAGACATGTCCAGTTGAAGGAGAAGTATAATAAACTATCGAGCACAACATGTTCTATAGTTCCACTATTCATGATCTCGATGTCAGTCTCCGATGTGCTGGGTCCGCTCGGGACAATCTTTCTGCAGAGATCACTCAACTCAAAGAAGAACTCAGGTGCCGAGAGGCTTCCCTCATTGTTGAAAAAACTTACTCCATGCACTACATGAGGAGAAAGACCTTGGAAGGAGCCAAAGCTGGCGTTTTTGATATTGATGCCAAAATTGCTAAGGCACGCGAGCTTGAGTTGGCTGCAAAGAAAGGACTCCCAGTACGGCCTGATGCTCCAGGTTCTTCTGATTCTGGTTCCGAGATTTCGGACACTGAAAAGGAATCGGAAGGCGATGATGCTGAAGATCAAGTCGAGGAAGATGTTGTGCCATCGATTGAACTGGCTACTGCTCCCGGGGATATGGATACTTCCTTTTCCTCCTGATTCCAGTGATGTTGTAGCTTAGCTTTTTCTTTCCCTATTTTGTATTTCCTTTTGGTACATCCTTGTAAATAAAGACGTATTGTTGATCAACTATTTGGCTGAGTCTTACTTTGTTTGGATATCTGTTCAAGGTTTTTAACCCTTGTGCATGTCTTCCTGCATGTGTTCTCGGGTGCACTTTCTTCGACGCACTTCTGTCTCCGAGAATTATCCCTTTTACATGAGGGTTTCAATAAATATTTGCGCAAGTTTAGTTTTTGCATCTTTTTCATATGTGGCTTCGGGTGTATTTTTCCCCGATAGCATTTTTGGTTCCGGGGATATATTCTTCCGGAACTAACCCTTCAACAGGAGGGTTTTTATAAGTGTTTGCGTAAGTTTGGTTTCTGCGTCTTTTTCATATGTGGCTTCGGATATATTTTTCCCCGATAGCATTTTTGGTTCCGGGGATATATTCTATTGGAACTAACCCTTTAACAGGAAGGTTCTTATAAGAGAGGACCCTCTTATATTTACGGTGCTCTTGAAGATGACGTCTCCTGTTCATTATGGCACTAGCATGTGAAGTACTTGTTTAACTTTCAAATGACAAAATTAGCCCATCGTGTAGACAAGAAACAAGATAAAAAAAAAGGATTTCATTTCATTCCTTCTATTTTCATAGTTTACATAAGCATTTTGCTATGTAGAAAAGAAGTTGTCATGATTTGTGGCTATCTTGTATAACTTGTTTCTTCAGGGATGGTTGTGCAGTCTCTGGTCACGATGATGTGTGGCATTTAGTGTTGCCTTGCCAGATTTTTGTTCTTGGTTGATGTGGCATTCAGAGTTGCCTTGCCGAATTTTAGTTCCCGGTTAACGTGGCATTCAGTGTTGCCTTGCCGAATTTCCGTTCCCGGTTGACGTGGTATTCAGTATTGCCTTGCTAGATTTTCGTTCCCAGTTGACGTGGCATTCAATGCTGCCTTGTAATCATATCATTATCCCCCCGAGTGTTCTAATGCGAAGAATGCGAGTTGGAACACTGGAAGTCTTGTATCTTCGAAGGTTCCACCGATGAATTGCTATGTAACCTTTCGCCTGGTAACATATTTCGCTTTCCCCTTAGGAATTCATGCTGTCAAGCGAAAGAATACCTAATAATCCTCTGGTGGTTTGTGCTCGTGAATGATCGTGTAACCTTTGTTTGGCAGAAAACTTAACATCCCGGTGGGAATTTGCTACCGAAATAAAGATTACCTTAGCATCCCCGAGTGGAGGCTTGTTTGTTTGCCTTGTCATCAAAGGTTTTATTACTGTTGTTTTTGTAGTATGCATGTGGTCGCTGCCTCATTAAAAACCTTGCTGAAAAAATCCAATTGGGATAAAAAGTGGAACGAAGGATAAAAGAGAGCAACACATACTTTCTGTTTGACTGTTGTTTGTCAGCAGTACTATTTTTTGAGATGAGTCACGTTCCAGTTGCTGGGCAACTTGTCTCCGTTGCGATTTTCCAACTCGTATGACCCTTTACAGGTGATAGCCGAAACCCGGTAAGGGCCTTCCCATGTAGAGCCTAATTTGCCGGCGTTGAGTTCTCGAGTGTTCTGAGTCACCTTCCTCAAGACCAAGTCTTTCACTTTAAAATAACGAAGGTTGGTTCTTTGATTGTAATATCACTCCATTCTCTGCTTTTAGGCTGCCAAACTGACATGTGCTAATTTCTTGCGTCCCTCGAGCAGTTCCAAGTTGATTAGCATTGCCTCGTTGTTTGATTATTCGTCTGCCTAGAAATACCTTAAGGTTAGCTCCCCTACTTCCATCGGTATTAAAGCTTCTGCGTTGTACATAAGGGAAAAAGGGGTTTCTCCTGTGCTTGACTTGGCCGTTGTCCGGTAGGCCCATAACGCTCTCGATAACTCTTCGGGCTAGTGACCTTTTGTTGTTTCTAACCTTTTCTTTAGGTTTTGCACAATTATTTTGTTTGTTGACTCCGTTTATCCGTTTGCGCTCGGATGGTAAGGTGAAAAGGTAATCCTTTTTATCATCAAATATTCAAGGAATTTTGTAACTTTTGAGCCGATAAACTGTGGCCCGTTGTCGCATGCGATCTCTTTCAGGATTTCGAACCTACAAATTATATTTTCCCACAAGAAGTCGACCACTTCGCGTTCTCCAATCTTTTGATAAGGACCTGCTTCCACCTATTTAGAAAAATAATTAGTCAAAATTAAAAGGAACCTTACCTTTCCGGGAGCCGGTGGTAGTGGTCCGATAATGGCCAACCCCCATTTCATGAATGACCACGGGGACAAAACTGAATGCATGGTTTCTGCCGGTTGATGTACTAGTGGTGCATGGGGTTGGCACTTATCACATTTTCGTACAAAGTTTTTGGCATCTTGTTCTATACGGGGCCAGTAATACCTGCTCGGACTAACTTCAGCACCAGAGAATCTGTGCCCGAGTGGTTGCCGCATATTCCTTCATGGACTTCTCTCATGACATAGTTGGCTTCTGATGCTCCTAAGAACCTGGCCAACGAGCCTTGAAAATATTGTTTGTACAACTGGCCTTTCCTGAAGCTATATCGCGTAGCTTTGGTGCGCAGTGCTTTCGATGCTTTGGGTTCCTCGGGCAACTTTCCATGCTCGAGATAATCGATTATCTCATTTTTTCAGTCCCAGACCAGACTGGTCGAATTTACCTCGTAATAACCCTCTGTGTCCAAGGCTGAGTTCATTAGTTGTACAACCGTACCTGATTTTGGTCCTTGGATTTTTGTTGATGAGCCCAAATTTCCTAATGCATCCACTTTCGCGTTTTCTTCCCTCGGGATGTAGGTTATTGACCACTCCTGGAATATTGTCAGTAAAGCCTAAGTTTTTACTACGTATTGTTGCATACGCTCATCTTTGGTGTCAAAAATTCCATAGATTTGATTTACCACTAATTGTGAATCACATTTTACTTTGATGGCTTCGGAGTCAAGTCATCGGGCCAATTCGAGCACTGCAATCAAAGCTTCATACTCTGCTTCATTGTTAGTTAGAAGAATCGTTCTGATGGCTTGCCTTAAAGTTTCCCGCGAAGGCGTGGTCAAGACTATTCCGAGCCCGGACCCTTTCACGTTTGAAGCTCTATCCGTGAATAAGGTTTAGACTCCCAATGTCGGTTCTGACACCATTATTGCCTCTTTGGCGGCCAGAGGCAATAGTCCTGGGCTGAAATCGGCCACGAGGTCATCCAGGACCTGTGCTTTAGTCACTGTCCTTGGCTTATATTCTATGTTGAGCTCGCTCATTTGAATGGACCATTTGGCCAATCTACCCAAGAGCTCGGGGTTTTGGAGTTTATTCCTCAAAAGAAAAGCAGTCACCACCGTTATCGGGTGGTATTGGAAGTAGGACCTCAGCTTTCGGGCGGCTACCACGAGAGATAATGCCACTTTTCCAGATGTGGGTAGCGAGTTTCTGCTCCCGTTAAAATTTTGCTAACGTAATATGTAGGGAATTGCGTACCTTCTTCCTCTCTGACTAAAACTGCGCTTACCGCAACTTCTGAGACCGCCAGGTAGACCAACAATGTTTCTCCTTCTTCAGGTTTCGAGAGCAATGGAGGGCTTGAGAAATATTTCTTCAATTCCTTTAAGGCTTGTCGACACTCTGACGTCCACGCGAAGCTGATTTTCTTTTTTAGCAGTGCGAAGAAGCGATGTCACTTTTTCGATGATCGGGAAATGAACCTGCTCAAATCCGCTAATCTGCCTGTGAGTCTTTGGACTTCATTTACATTGAATAGTTGATCTGGGATGTCCTCTATGGCCTTGAGTTTTTCGGGATTTACCTCAATTCCTCTTTGTGAGACCAGAAATCCTAAGAATTTACCTGAACCGACCCCGAACACACACTTCTCGGGGTTAAGCTTCATATTATGCTCCCTCAGCGTGTCAAACATTTCTTGCAGATGCCTCAGGTAGTTACCTGCATCCATAGACTTAACGAGCATATCGTCTATATATACTTCCATAGGATTTCCTATTTATTTTTTGAACATCTTATTCACGAGCCATTGGTAAGTGGCTCCGGCATTTTTTAGTCCGAAGGGCATTACGTTGTAACAATATGTACCATAATTTGTTATAAATGAGGTGTTTTCCCGGTCTTCCAGGTTCATCTTGATCTGATTGTACCCGGAATAGGCATCGAGGAAACTCATTAACTCGTGCCCGGCCGTAGCATCGATCATTTGATCGATATTTGGTAATGGGAACAAGTCCTTTAGGCATGCCTTATTAAGATCTTTATTATCTACGCACATGCAAAATTTATTGTTCTTCTTAGGAACTACTACCACATTAGCTAGCCAGCCCGGATATCTTACCTCTCGGATTGAATCAATCTTAAGTAAACGGGTTACCTCTTCCCTGACGAACTTATTCCTTGCTTCGGCAATAAGGTGCTTTTTTTGCCTTATCGGAGGTATGCTGAGGTCTAAGGTTAACTCGTGCACGTCTATTTCTATTGGGATTCCTCTCATATCCTCATGCGACCATGCAAAACAATCAGCGTTAATTTTAAGTAATTCAATAAAATCTGACTTGAGCTCTAGGTATAGTCCTGTTCCCAAATGGAATTTCCTTTCTGGGAATTTTTCAAACAGTGCAACCTGCTCTAGTTCTTCTGCCGTGAATTTCGCTGCGTTCGTTTCTTCCGGTACTTGAAAATACCTTGGTACATGATGTTGCTCCGACTCTCTTGCCCTCGGGGAACTTCCTTTGGTTCGGGGTCAGAAGCCGGTTCCGATAACTGCTATGCCGTATGTTCCTTTCCCTTGCTATGAGAGACTGAGATCGCATTCATCTCTCTTCATGCCGGTTGATCACCTCTTATCTGCTTGATCCCCTCGGGTGTCGGGAATTTCAGCAATTGGTGGTACGTCGAAGGCACAACTTTCATATCATGCAGCCACGGCCTTCACAGGATGATATTATAGCCCATGTCTCTATCTACTACTTCGAAGAGAGCCATCTTTGTTACGCCCTCGGCCTCTGTGAGCAGTAAAATTTCCCCTCGAGTTGTCACGCTTGCGAGGTTGAATCCAACAAGGAGATTTGTCGACGGGATGATACCCCGGTGAGTTTAGCTTGATCTAGAACTCTCCATTGTATGATATTAGCAGAACTTCCTAGATCTACTAAAACACGTTTAATTTTAAAGTTTAACACATTTAAGGAGATTACCAGTGCGTCATTGTGCGGAAGTAGTAGTCCGTCTGTATCTTTATCCGTGAACGTGATATCATCTTCCCGGAGCCTCTTGCTATGGGTTGTTGAAATATTTGTCTTCTTTGCGGACGAGAAGGAGATCCCATTGATCTTATCCCCTCCAAAGATCATGTTGATCATTTGGCATGGAGGTTCCTCTCCTTTTTTTGAGTTTTGCTCTTCGCCCCTGTCACGGCCATAATTGTTTTTGGCTCGGTCACTCAATATTTCTCTGAGGTGACCATTCTTTAGCAGCGTTGCCACTTCTTCTCGGAGTGCCAACAGTCCACGGTCTGATGGCTATTAGTGCAGTAGTATTCACACCATAAATTTGGGTCTCTCTGACTGGGATCGGACCTCATCGGTCTCAGGAACCGTGCCTCTTTGATTTCTCTCATAGACGACACTAACTCCACCACGCTGACGTTGAAGTTATACTCTGATAACTTTGGATAAGAAGAAACTCGTGGTCCCGAGGTTTCTCTATCCCGCAGTGCTCTGTTGTTCCGCCCACGATCGGTCCTCGTGTCAACGATGAACTTGTCCGATGTCCGGAAGCTCCTGTCACGACCTTCCGCCCACTCGTAGAGCAGAAACTGGCCCCTTAAGGTCCGCCTATCCGAGTCAATACCATCCTTCATTTTTTCCATGTTATTCTCCGGTCCTTTGATCGATGACGCAAAGCCAACCTGATCATCTTCGATCCTTATTTCGACTCGTATCAGTTGTGTACATCCTCCCAAGTTGTTGCTTGAAATGCGAGTAGGCTTTCCTTCAGCTTCCGGGAAGCATCTGAACGCCTTGGGTTTAAACCCTTAGTGAATGCTTCAGCAGCCCATTCATCCAGGATGGCCTGTAACAACATCCTTTCCTTTTGGAACCGGCTAATGAATCTTTGTAATAACTCAGATTCTCCCTGTGCAATCCTGAATATGTCGGCCTTTCGGGCTTGTACCTTTGTGGCATCGGCATGGGCCTTGATGGACAAATCCGTGAGCATTTCGAAGGAATCTGTGGAATGTTCGGGCAATAATGAATACCATGTCAAGGCTCCCCTCGTGAGAGTCTCACCAAATTTCTTAAATAACACATACTCGATTTCATGAGGAGCTAGGTCATTTCCTTTCACCGCCATTGTGTAGGTGGTGATGTGCTCCTGTGGATCTGAGGTCCCGTCATATTTTGGTACTTCAGGCATTTTGAATCGCTTTGGGATTCGTTCAGGGACCGCAATCAGTTTGTATGGTAATTGGATGTATTTTTTCGAGCTCGGGCCTTTCAATAGTAGAGGTGCTCTCGGGATTTGGTCGATGGGGGCATTTACTCCCTTCATGAACCGCAAGAGTTCTTCCTTGAATAGGTCGTTGTCACTATTGAACCAGATCTACTCCCCTAGCCCCGTCAGAGCCAACTTCGCCCTTGGGAGTGCTGTTGTCGACTCTCTGCGTTGTTTGATTCATAGGAACAAGGGGAGGAAATGGATCTCGCCTGTTTGCATTATTTGAAGCGCCTGATAGCGCCTATTTTAACTCCATCATAACCTGATCCTGCCGCGTGAGGTGTCCTAGGATGATTGCATGTTGCTCTTGTAGGATCCTCACCACGTGTGCTACGTGCCCCTGGTCAGCATCATCTGGAGTCGCTAATAAGTGGGGATTTTGACTATTTATTTGCGCCCTTTTTACTTTCGTTTTAGCTCAAAAATTGCTTAAAGGTATTCCCAGAAACTGATAAAATATGCTTTTTTGCAGGAGTATTGGAAAATGATCCAACGTGATGAAATTCAACTCAAGAAGGAGTATTTTTGGACAAGGACTAAAACCAAGCGAAAAGGGTAAAGTGCGGACCGCAGACTTTTGTCTTTGACCGCAGATCATGAAGGGATTTATGTCAGAGCTTCTTTGAAAAGTGCAGACCGCACAATAATTGTATGGACGCAGAAGAGGAAGATCAGAGAGTCCCAACTTTAAGTCCATCAAGAAGTGCGGACCCTACTATTATTGTGCGGCCGCAGAACTCAAGAGTGCGGCCGCACTCAGAAACTTGTGGTCCGCAGAACCTGAAAAAGTGCGACCGCAATTCAGAATTGTGCGGTCGCAGAAATCCCTCCTGTCAAGCTCTGCATCAAAGTGAGGACCGCACACAGAATTGTGCGTCCGTAGAACCTCTGAAAGGGCAGTTTTGTCCGAAAATCTCAGATATGTATAAATAGTGTTTTTTGACAAAATTAGGTTAAGTTTGAACATCTGAAAGTTGGGAGCCGTTTTTATTTACTGCTTTAGGAACTTTTATGATAGTTTGTCTATTTTACATTGGATGTTTATCTCTTTATCATTGAATATGAGTTTAATCTTCTATTCTTCTTTAATTTCTTAATTTTCTTCTATGAGTAGCTAAATTTCTAGCTAGGGTTGTGACCCAACCCTAGTGTGGGTACCTAATGGGTGTTTGCTTTAGGTCTTGTTTATGGTTGGGTGTGTAATATTTAGCCTAATTCTTGCTTTAATTATAAAATTAATGGTTGCAAATATTGATTCAAGCCTATTTGACTAAGTCTCTACTTGAGAAAGAGAGACCGAGTCTAGAAAACTTGGCTAACAAGAAATTGGGGTGAACTCAAGAAATTAATAGTACAAATTAAAGGGTTGAATCTAGAGATAGTAAAACCCGACTTGAGCATCTATCAATTGTTTTGTGAATTGCCCATTTGAACTTGAGAAAGCCAAATTGGGAAAAACCACTCTATTACCCAAAGGTATTGAGTGGGTAAATGTGTGTTGATTGTTATATTACACCCTGACCTACCAAACATGCCCTAAAGCCCACAACCCGTTAGGCAAACACCTAGGTGGAAGTCACAACCCTAAATCTTTTACATACTTGAAAAACAACACCAACAATATTATTCTCTAGCTTTACATTTGCAAACCATAGCATAATTTAGAAGTAGAATCAAAACACAGTTTGTGGAAGTGAATCTTAGACACTTTACGTGCTTAGTCCAAATATATACCTAATCCCATCTACGCTCCTTGTGGATTTGATCCCGACTCCTAGTTGGGTATTATTATTACAATCGACTGCTTCACAATCCCAAACTGAGGTGTGATTTGGGCGAGATCAATTTTTGGCGCTGTTGTCGGGGAGCATGAAAATGAATTTAGCTATATATTTGGTTTTATGTGTGAATTGTCTTCTATTCCTTCCGTGTTGCTAATATTTTTTGGTGAAACAGTTGTAGGTGAAACAATGGCTCTCAACAACAATGATCCTCTCAGAAACATGCCTTTGGAGGATGTGGGCGTAGAAGATGACCAAGTTGAAGAGGTTCCTCCAGAACCTCAAGCAAATAGACGAGGCCGACCACCTCAAGACAACGTTCCCGTTCCACCCCCACCTCCACCAAGAGCGGCTCCACACCGGGTGTTGCCGAATGAAGGGTATATATGTGCCATAGTCCCGCCCCGCATTAGGGCGGGCAACTTTCAAATCACAAATGTTATGCTCACATTGCTAGAGCAACGAGTATTCTTCACCGGGGCTCCGAATCAAAATACATACAAACAATTGAAAGGATTTGTGGATACTTGCTGGGGGAGTAAACAAACAAACATCTCCGACGATGCTTTAAGGTTGCGGCTATTTCCTTTTTCACTATGGGGGAAAGCCTTGGATTGGTTAGAAAGGTTGCCAAACCATTCCATCCATACATGGGATGAATTGGCGGAGAAATGCATTGCCAAGTTCTTTTCTCCCGGGCATATGGCTACTCTTAGAGACGAGATTCTAGCATTCAAACAAGAACCCAATGAGCCTTTGCATGAGATATAGGAGAGGTACCTAACTATGGTGAAAGAGTGCCCGAACAATGACATGACTGAGGCTATGATTCAACAAACTTTCTATAGGGGGATCAATACTACCAATCAATGCGTGGTCAACTAACTTGCCGGTGGAAATTTCATGACAACACCATATGCCAAAGCTTGTGAGATCTTAGATGCAATAGCGGATACTTCATCGGCATGGAAAAGTAGAGAAAATGTTCCTTAAGGTGATCCAAATGTTATTCACCTACATAAAGAATTACATGATCATGGGCAAGCAATTGCCGAGTTGACCAGCACAATGAATCAATTAGCCAAAGCTCAACTTTAACAAGTTCAAGGCCCTAAGTAAGTAAATGCAATGGAGGGAGTACATATGATGGTGAACAAGCGAAGGCAAAAGGGTCAATAAGTGCAAAATCGTGCGGAACAATATGTGCAAGAAGATAGTGGGTTTGACCAAGATGAATCTTACAATGAACAAGAGGAGGAAGTACAATATGTGAACAACTTCTAAGAGCAAAGAAACAACTCTCAAGGCCCGAATCAATAACAATGGCGATCTCAAGGTAATCAAGGGAATTGGAACAATAAAAACAACCAAGATAATTGGAATGGTCAAAACAATCAAGGGAATTGGAACAACCAAAACAACCAAAGCAATTGGGGTGGCAATAGTCAAGGATATTAGGGAGGCAACAACCAAGGGGGTTGGAACAATAACCAAGAGAATCGGGGGTCGGGCTTTCAAAGGCCCACGATGTATCAACAACCAAGCAACCCACCTCCTTATCCTTCTCATGGGCCTAACTCTTCCAACAATGAGATGGGGGCGAATTGAGAACATATTTAAACAAATGATGGAGAAGAATGCCGACTCCGATGCTCAACTAGCCCCTCACAACACTTCAATTCGCAATTTGGAAGTTCAATTGGGGCAAATCTCGCAAGCTTTAAACACTCGTCCTAAAGGGGCACTACCAAGTGACACGGTGGTGAACCCGAATGGTGGGAATAACACGGGACGAGCCATGGCCGTTACTACAAGGAGTGGAAAAGGTGGGGATGCAACTACCTCAAGTCCAAGAATAATTGTGGATGATGAATAAGTGATTCAAGAAGATGAGATTCCAAATAATGTGGTGCAAGCAAATGACGAGGGGAGAATTGATATCGATGAAAATGTGGAGAAGACTCAAGAAGAAGTGAACCCGTCCAGGGAACACATTGTTGACATACCGGCATCAGTAGTACCAAAGGCTAAGGCACCAATGCCAAGGCCTCCTCCTCCGTACACTCAAAGGCTTGCCAAGAAAAATGGCGAGAACCAATTCAAAAAGTTCATTGACATGATGAAAAGATTATCTATTAATGTTCCATTGGTTGAGGCTTTGGATCAAATTCCCGGATATGCAAAGTTCATGAAGGATTTAGTGACAAAGAAGAGCTCGATGAATTGTGAAACTATAAAGATGACACATCAAGTGAGTGCAATTGTGCACTCAATGGCTCCTAAATTAGAAGATCCCGGCGCTTTTACAATCCCTTGCACCATTAGAAGCACCGACTTTGCCAAAGCTCTTTGTGATCTAGGGGCGAGTATCAACTTGATGCCCTATTCGGTTTTCAAAATGTTGGGGATTGGGCAACCAAGACCCACTTCTATGAGGCTATAAATGGCGGATTGTACTATGAAGAGACCATTAGGTATAAGTGAAGTGGACTATGAGGTGCCTATTATTTTGGGTAGACCTTTACTTACTGGTTTTCCATGTGAAGTGGAAGCCGGCGAGCTCACCTTTGGGGTGGGTGATGAAAAGGTGGTTTTCCATGTGTGCAAATCTAAGAGGCAACCGAATAGCAATGAAGTTTGTTCATTTATGGACTTAGTGACCGAGGTGATTGTTGATGATGCTAGTGCCATGATGAATATTAATGATACTTTGGAGGCCGTACTGCTTAATCATGATGATGATGAGAAGGATGGCTATGTGGAATGTGTGAATGCATTGCAAGGAATGGGGTCGTACACTTATGAACCCCGCAAATTGTCCTTAGATCTTGAAGACCAGAAGACTCCTCCAATAAAGCCCTCAATCGAGGAGCCTCCTTCTTTGAAGTTAAAGCCATTGCCTCCACATCTCAGGTATGAATTCCTTGGCCCCTGTTCTACTTTTGGTTATTATTTCCTCTTGTTTAACTAACGTGCATGTAGACTCTACTTTGGCGGTGCTACAAAAGAGGAAGAAAGTTATCGGATGGACATTGGCGGATATTTGGGGTATAATCCCCGCCTTTTGCATGCACAAGATTATTTTGGATGAGGATGTCAAACCCTCAGTTGAACATCAAAGAAGACTAAATGAAGCAATGCAAGAGGTGGTGAAGAAGGAGATCATAAAGTGGTTGGATGTCGGGGTTGTTTACCCTATTTCCGATTGCTTGTGGACCTCTCCGGTGCAATGTGTCCCAAAGAAAAGGGCATGACTGTGGTCACCAATGACAAGAACGAGTTGATTCCTACAAGAACGATGACAGTGTGGAGAGTGTGTATGGACTATCGCAAGATCAACAAAGTCATAAGGAAAGATCATTTCCCACTTCCCTTCCTTGATCAAATGCTTGATAGGTTGGCCGATCAAGCTTTCTATTGTTTCCTTGATGGATATTCCGGCTACAATCAAATTATGATTGCTCCAGAGGACCAATAGAAAACTACTTTCACATGTCCCTATGGTACTTTCGCATTCTTGCGGATGCCATTTGGGTTGTGCAATGCACCGATGACTTTTCAATGGTGTATGATGGCTATCTTCACCAACATGGTGGAGGATTATCTTGAGGTCTTCATGGATGATTTTTCTGTGGTTGGGAATTCCTTTAATGATTGCTTGATAAACTTGGATAAGGTCTTGGCAAGATGCGAGGAGACACACTTGGTGCTCACTTGGGAGAAGTGTCACTATATGGTCGAGGAAGACATTGTCCTTGGCTACAAAATTTCAAAGAATAGTATTGAGGTCAACAAGGCTAAAATAGAGGTGATTTCTAAAATCCCACCCCTACATCCGTGAAGGGAGTGAGGAGCTTCTTGGGTCATGCGAGGTTCTATCGCCATTTTATCAAAGATTTTTCTAAAGTGGTGAACCCCTTGTGTAAGCTTTTGGAGAAGGATGCCAAATTCAATTTCAACGAAGATTGCATGAAGGCATTTGAATTGCTCAAGTTCAAATTGACTACTACTCCTATTATCACCGCACCGGATTGGAGCTTGCCTTTTGAGCTCATGTGTGACGCAAGTGATGTGGAGGTCGGAGCAGTTTTGAGGCAACGTATCAACCAAATCTTCCATCCTGTATACTATGCTAGTAAGACCATGAATGTTGCCCAAGTCAATTACACAGTGACCGAAAAAGAGCTCCTTGTTATTGTCTTTGCTATGGAGAAGTTTTGCCCGTACTTAATGGGTACAAAGGTGATTGTCCACACCGATCATGCGGCGCTTCAGTACCTAATAAGCAAAAAGGATTCAAAGGCGAGGTTAATGCGGTGGGTTCTTTTATTGCAAGAGTTCGATCTCGAAATTCAAGACCGCAAAGGCAGTCAGAACCAAGTGGCGGACCACTTGTCGCGCTTGGAGGAGGAGGGGAGTCCACATGACGTCCTTGAGATTAATGACTCCTTCCCCGATGAGCAACCTCTAGCCATTTTAGTGACCGATATGCGATGGTTCTCCAACTTAGCAAATTATCTTGTGAGTGGTATTATACCGAATGAGTTCTCTTCAAACTAAAGGAAGAAGCTCAAACGGGATTGCCTTGACTATTATTGGGATGAACCATATCTCTTCTGGATTTGTACCGATGGTGTGATTCGACGATGTATGCCGGAGGAAGAACAAGTGGAAATTCTTGAGGCTTGCCACTCTTCACCATATGGTGGTCACCATGGTGGAGCGAGAACGACGGCAAAAATGTTGAGTTGTGGATTCTAATGGCCTACCCTCTACAAGGATGCTAGTGATCTAGTCAAGCATTGTGATGAATATCAAAGGGCTGGTTTTCTAAGAAAAATGAGATGCCCCTCACCACCATCTTGGAAATTGACATTTTTGATGTGTGGGGGATTGATTTCATGGGACCGTTCGTAAGCTCCTGTGGGAACACATATATTTTGGTAGCTGTGGACTATGTGTCAAAGTGGGTTGAGGCCGTTGCTCTTCCCAACAATGAAGCTCGAAGTGTCGTGGCATTTATGAAAAAGAATATCTTTACAATATTTGGCAATCCAAGGGCCATTATAAGTGATGGGGGATCGCACTTTTGCAACAAAGCTTTTGATACCTTACTCACCAAGTATGATGTCACTCACAAAGTCTCGACCCCCTATCATCCGCAAGCAAGCGGACAAGTGGAAGTCTCCAACCGAGAGATCAAGAGTATTTTGTCAAAGACCGTGAATGCCAACCAGACGGATTGGTCGAAGAAACTTGATGATGCTTTATGGGCTTATAGGATAGCTTACAAAACATCGATTGGGATGCCTCCATAACGGTTGGTGTTCGGGAAAGCTTGTCACCTTCCAGTGGAACTTGAGCACAAGGATATGTGGGCATTGAAGAAGCTTAATCTTGAGTGGGATGTCACAGCTAACCTGAGGGTGGCACAATTGAATGATCTTGATGAATTCTGGTACCATGCATATACAAGTTCTTCCTTATACAAGGAGAAGATGAAGTACCTCCATGACAAGTACATCCTGAACAAGGAGTTCAAAGAAGGTGATCTTGTGTTATTGTTCAATTCTCGGTGACGGATGTTTCCGGGAAAGTTGAAGTCTAAGTGGAGTGTTCCGTTTGAGGTTGTGAAGGTGACATCCTTTGGTACATTAGACTTGATGAATAAAAATGATGAAGTGTTTAGAGTCAATGGTAAGCATTATCTTGGAAAGGTTGATGATGGCCACGTCGTGACATTAATTCATTTCAAGTGATTTATGGTAATCTATGTCGTGCCGCGACATTAAATCAGGCGTTTCTTGGGAGGCAACCCATGTTTCTTTTTGTTTATCTTTTTCTTCTTTTTAGATAGGTTATGTTTTATGCTAACTAGTTTTGAAGTGAATTGCAGGAATGAGTGTGCTTTGCAGGAACTGTGCTCGAAAAAATGGCTAAGTGTTGAAAAAGTGCGGACCGCACAATCTTGCATGCCATAGCAGAAAGGAGTCTGCGGCCGCACAATTCTTTGTGCGGCTGCACAACTGGAGACCAAAAAAATGCAACTCTCTGAAGTTTGGAATTGCAGAGAAATGGCCATTCTGCGTCCGCACACGAAATTGTGCGGACCACACAAATATCAGCGGCCGCACTCAATTTTGTGCAGACCGCAGATCTTCACAAGGGTTCAGGTAAAGAGTGCAGACCGTACTCAAAAATGTGAGGCCGTTCCCAGCTTCATTTTTTGACCTAATTTGGTCAACCTATAAATAGGCCCTCATAGCACTGTTCAAACTTTATGCACTCTGAACTCTTGAGACTAAGGCAAGTACAGTGCACAAAAATTGTTTCACACTACACACTCATTTCACCAGCCTAGATTCTACCATGCATCCTTCATCACTAGTATGTTCAATTCATGTTTAGATTTTTAAGTTTTCTTAATTTTTGTTTTTAAGTAGTATAGTTATTTTTAGGCCTAAAATGTCAAATGTTCATCATGTGTGCTTAAAATTTTGTAGGTAATCTCATATGCACTCATTGGGGGCTGGGTAAATCATATATCATGTTTAATTTGCCAATACCATGTCTAACCTGTGCAAAAGAATGCAAAACCTAAGTTGAGTGCCGTATTATTTTGAATTGTGCGGCCGCACATGAAATTGTGCTGTCCGCAGATCCTGAGTTAGGGCAACAATATATGCATGCAATCTGCGGACCACACTCAAAATTATGCGGTCCGTAGAACAATGTATGCGACCACAGATTCAACTTCATAGAACTAGTAATCTGAGCCTGGTCTTGTGCAGCCGCACTACAAATTGTGCGGTCCGCATTTCAGTTATGCAACCGCACTTCAAAATTGTGCGGTCTGCACAAGGCAGTCTGCAACCGCACTCAATATTGTTCGGACCGCACTTTCACATATGCACATTGTTTTTCCTGCAATTATAAACACACTGCTTCTGGACTTTAACTGACTCATGTTGCTTTATATTGCAGACAATGGTTCGATCAAGAGGTAGAGGTGATACTTCTAAAGAGAGGGGTAAACCCTCCCGAGGCTGAGGCAGGGGTACCCTACCACTCTCCGTGCAAAGAGTGATTAGTAAGAAGGAAACACTAGGCCAAGGTAGACAGCCAGAGCCCTCCGAATCAAGTTCATATGCCCCGTCTAGAGAAGCATTGGAGGGCGACTCAGTGCAAAGATAGCCTGTTGTGCCAGCACAACCATAGATGCCCTAGGACAGATACTGACTGAGAGACGAGCCTACCTCTTCTAAGGGTAATTCTGAGGGATCGGAAGGGAACAGTCAGGCTACGGAGCCCTCATCTACTGATGCCCCTACCACACCCATCACAGTTGATGATGATGATGATATTTCGGATGACGGTCGGGGGAGGGGGGAGGGGGTGATACCAGAGTTGTAGGTCAAAGAAGAAGGAAGTTTGGGAAGATATGTTTGTGAACCTAACTACATTTAATAGGTTCCGTGAGTGGTGGCCACAGAGATCGCTCACTCTTGAGCGGTAGTTTGTATTGAAAGATCTGGATAGATACAACCCTAATATGTTAAGATAATTTTGGGAAACAAAAGGGTGGAAATGGTTCATGAAAAGCGTATTGGATGGCAAGGAACACTTAATTCAGGAGTTCTACACCAATGTGGCGCACATAAAGAAGGGGACTAAGGTGATTAAGGTGTGGAACTTGAAAGTACGATTTGATCAGTTCACCCTGAACACTTATTTAGGGTTTAAGGATATGGAGCCGGTGCAGTATTTGCAGAAGTTCGCACTTGGTGATGCAGCTCACCCTTGGCTAGCTGAGATACTGGCAGCTCCAGGACCACCACTACCATGGATCATAGCAGGGCTTCCTATTCTGCGGAACACCCTCAACTTTGAAGCAAAAGGGTGGAAAACATTTGTATGCAGTCGTATAGACCCAAGCCGGAATGAAAATAACCTTCCAATCCCCCGGGAAGTCTTAGTTGCATCTATCATGTCTGGGTTCCTAATTAATCCGGGTGCCATCATGTCGGCCAACATGTCTCTGGTTGTCAGGCAGGGTGAAAGCTCCTATCTGTATCCCAACACTATCACGGAGTATCTCACGGATACAGGGGTGGAGCACAAGAGCTTTGATACGAAGGTAAGGGCTAAGCAGCCCTTCTCTTAGTACTCTCTGAAGAACCCAAGTAACCCAAAACATAAGGGTAAGTCGACTACTACCGTAGGCCAGTCTGACGAGCCATCGGTGGTAGTTGTAGATTCTGCTGCTATGCCTTCTACAACTTCCATGCCTTCCACAACTATCAGGCCTTCCACCGAGACAACTGCCATGCCACCACGTCCATCTTCCGGGTCATTAACATCAGTATTAGTGCCTTCCTCCTCAATGTATCCACTCTCTGTACTGCGAGTCTCCCAGATGCTGGCGAGTCTCAACAACTGGATACAGACAGCTTCTGCAAAGCTGTCTGACCTATCCAATGTTGTTGCAGCTCAGATCTCTACCTCAGCACCCCATATTCCTCTGTCAGTGGAGGAAAAATTGAAGAAGATTTTGGAAAATAAGAAGACCATCATGGATACATTGGTGGCACATGGGGGAGCTAGTGAGGAGTTGGGTAAACATGTGAAAAAGATGAGGAAATCATAGGCCTCAAGAAAATCAGTGGACAAGTTGAGACAAGAAGTAACCAAGATAGCAGCCGCTGCGAATCTTCCATTTGACTTACTGATAGAGACGCATCCATCAGTACCGGCAGACCCAACAACAGCAGTGGCACCAGCTGGCCAGTCTGAGGCTCTAGACAGTGCTACCCATACTGCTGAGGCGGTGCTACACATGTTCACCAACCCAGCTGCTCCCCGAATAGAGGATGATGAGATCCAGTTAGAAGAGCCTGAAGGAGGTGATACTGCTATAGATACCAAGACCACATAGGAGTCCTCTCTACTCTTTGCCCTCCTTATTTTGATTTTTATTAAGCATTGAGGACAATGCTTATTCTTATTCAGGGGGTGGTCTACTTTTGATTTGATATAACATTTGACATTGGCCTGTAATAACTATAATACTCTCTTTTTTTATCTTTATTTTTTTTATTATGTATATATTCCTCCCTCTCTATTGATGTATATATTCGTTTTCCCATTCTTGGCTTGTATATTCATTTTTGCTTTCAGTAGTTACTTCATAGCTTCTTTATTTTGTTTCTTAGTAGTCTAGCTTCTTATTTACTTTAATAGCTTCTTTTTTATTTAGTAGCTTCTTTTTACGTTTAAGGGATCACTAAAGCTTTGGTTTTCTTAATGCCACAGTTCTTTTCAAAGGTGGGTTTTGTGTGAACCGGGTGGCTCTTCCCAACGATGGATCGAGTGACAACCTTCTTAAGAGATTGAGTCCATTTTTTTATGTTTAGGTAAAAACAATAGTAATAATAATGAATAAAAGGGTCAAGCATGCTTCATTTGGTACCAACACACTTAACTACACGCTTATGGTTAAAAATAAGCTCTTAAAAAGAAATGGCTCTAGTGAGTAACCTTGTGACTCTTGTGTTGACTTAGGCAATCATCGAGTGGTTTAGTTGAACCATTAGCGATTTTCAATCTTGAATACGGTTGTTGTGGGCCCTCGACTCTATCCTCTTTAACAATCTAGTTGTGTGAGAGGTGATATGTTTTGTTACAAGTCCAAGTACCCGTGCTAATGGTCTAGAACTTGCCCCAAATGTGTCTAGGCGAAATTCTAAGTTTTGCTTGGCTTGAGAAGTGATTCTAGGCTCTCCTTGACCCGTTTTGAAACTTTTCATGGCCCACCATTGGTGTTATCCCTAGTCAATCCATTTAAGCCTAAAGACTTTTTCATTTGATAACTACATTATAAGCCTTTACTCGTTTGATAGTGACCCCTCTTGGCACCCGAGCTTTCCTTAGCACTCATGAGAAACAAATGGCAAAAATATAGGTTTGGGGGAGAGACGAGGAGTTTGAAAGTGGTATCAAGGTACAAAAAGAGAAAATAAATGAAGAAAAGCAAAGGAAAAGAAAAAGAAAGAAAGAAAGAACAAAAGAAAAACACAAAAAGAAAGTGAATAAAATGAAGAGTTGATGGGATTCAAAGAATAGCAAAAGTGTAAAGCATGGAGAAAACAAAGAAGGAGAAAGTGAATATCATGACCAAGAAAGAGTGATGTCAAGTCTCTCTAGTTCCCCTAAGGAAAAAGAAAGTGACTCAAAGAGACGGCAAAAATATGAGCCAAAAAGAGAAAATGGAGTTCTTAAGGAAAGATGAACTCGTTCTATTCCAACATTTCCCACCTTAGTCCAAAAGCCTTCATTACATGCCGAAAAATTCCTACGTGATTTCAAGCCGAGTAAGCTTGCATTAGTGGTGATCTACATGAAGGGCAAGCATATGGTACTTAGAGCCGTACTTGTGACATTCTTTTGAGAGTGATGAACGAACTTTTCACAAGTCATTGAATTGAGTGCTACATTCTTAAGTGAGATAAGCAAGAGGAGAGTATAGGAGGAGTTTGGGATCCACAGTGACCTACATGAAAGTGCGAACTTCCTTGATGAGTAAAGTCAACTCTTGATGCTCAAGTGTTACATTAGAGCTATTCGTGCTTTAACCTTTAAAACAATGCCTTGTTGATAATTCATGAGTGTGTGGGTAATTGTTGGTCCCAATTGATGTGTGTTTGATTCACCTTAGGCTAGCTGAAATAGCTCTTTTCTTGTGGAGGTGGGAATTACCTTATTTGCTTGAGGACAAGCAAAAGCTTAAGTTTGGGGGAGTTGATAAGTGGGAATTTTGACTACTTATTTGCGCCATTTTTACTTTCATTTTAGCTCAAAAAATACTTAAAGGTATTCCCGAAAACTGATAAAATATACTTTCTTGCAGGAGTATTGAAAAATGAGCCAAAGCAATGAAATTCAACTCAAGAAGAAATATTTTTCGACAAGGACTAAAACCAAGCGAAAAGGGTAAAGTGCAGACCGCAGAATTTTGTCTGCGGCCGCAGATCATGAAGGGATTTCTGTGAGAGCTTCTTTGAAAAGTGCAGACCGCACAATAATTGTGCGGCCGCAGAAGAGGAAGATCAGAGCGTCCCAACTTTAAGTCCATCAAGAAGTGCGGACCGCACTATTATTGTGCGGCCGCAGAACTCAAGAGTGCGGTCGCACTCAGAAATGTGTGGTCCGTAGAATCTGAAGAAGTGCGGCCGCAATTCAGAATTGTGCGGCCGCAGAAGTCCCTCCTGTCAAGCTCTACATCAAAGTGCGGATCGCACACAGAATTGTACGACCGCAGAACCTCCGAAAGGATAACTTTGTCCGAAAATTTCAGCTGTGTATAAATAGTCTTTTTTGACAAAATTAGGTTAAGTTTGAATATCTGAAAGTTGGGAGCCGTTTTTATTTACTGCTTTAGGAAATTTTATGATAGTTTGTCTATTTTACATTGGATTTTTATCTCTTTATAATTGAATATGAGTTTAATCTTCTATTCTTTTTTAATTTCTTCATTTTCATCTATGAGTAGCTAAAGTTTTAGCTAGGGTTGTGACCCAACCCTTGTGTGGGTACCTAATGGGTATTTGATTTAGGGCTTGTTTATGGTTGGGTGTGTAATATTTAGCTTAGTTCTTGCTTTAATTGTAGAATTAATGGTTGCAAACATTGATTCAAGCCTATTTGACTTAGTCTCTACTTGAGAAAGAGAGATCGAGTCTAGGAAAACTTGGCTAACAAGAAATTGGGGTGAACTCAAGAAATTGATAGTCCCAATTAAAGGGTTGATTCTAGAGATAGTAAAACCCGAGTTGAGCATCTATCAACTATTTTGTGAATTATCCATTTGGACTTGACAAAGCCAAATTGGACAAAACCACTTTATTACCCAGAGATATTGAATGGGTAATTGCGTGTCGATTGTTATATTACACCCCGACCTACCAAACCTGCCCTAAAACCCACAACCCGTTAGGAAAATACCTAGGTGGAAGTCGCAGCCCTAGATCTTTTACATACTTGAAAAACAACACCAAAATATTATTCTCTAGCTTTACATTTGCAAACCGTAGCATAATTTAGAAGTAGAATCAAAACACAGTTTGTGGAAGTGCATCTTAGACACTTTATGTGCTTAGTCCAAATATATACATAATCCCATCTATGCTCCATGTGGATTCGATCCCGACTCCTAGTTGGGTATTATTATTACAATCGACCGCTTCACAACCCCAAACTGAGGTGTGATTTGGGCGAGATCAATTGCTTTCCGTACTCGTCTGGGGTACCGTCCGTCATACACCACCGTGACATCTTCTTCATCGTTGCGAGTGTCGTTGATTGAGTCCTCAAGATGGGGGTGTTTCCCCTTGAACCTCAGGGTTGCGAGTGTTATTAATAGTATTGATTGCCATTTTCTGTGATTTTGCTAAGACAAGAACGATCAAAGCTTGTGAGTGAAAGAGGTAAGGATCGATTTAACCACATGACTGTCTAGGCCCTACGGTGGGCGCCAAACTGTTTACCAGAAAAATAGTATAGTTGAATTTATTTGTCATTTCTAGACAGATGAATCAGTTTGATCCCATAAGATAATGAATCAGTTAATTTGGATGCAAGATACTTAGCTCAAATGTAGATAAAACGATAGATATGGAGAGCCCGGGGACAGAATTTTCGGGCACGATGATGATAAGAACAACAAGCTAGAGAGAGAAAAATAGTATCAAGATGTTGTATTAGAATGTATCTTTTGATGTCCAGAAAATCGTGTGTTATAATGATCGTTGAGCCTATTATTTATAGCTCAGTGAATTTAATGGTTGGACCCACCACTAATGACAATTATTGAAGTGTGATAATGGAAACCTAACGGTAAACATAAATGCCTGAATTCCTGTAATGGGCCGTTATTCTTTAATGCTGTAAAATATTCTTCATTAAATGCTACCGGATGCAGCATGCTTAATGCCTTTATGGACTTGCCTTTCTCGGTGACACACGAGGTAGATTTGCCCGATTTTCTGTCCTCCTGGCTTTGATTCCACGAGTCCCCTTCTTTGGTGGCCACGTATCGTAATATATTTTACCCAATACAAGCTTATTTTAAGTCGTCGGAATTGTGTGGAGAAAATAAGGAATTATAGAGTTCATCAAGAGATTTATAATAAAATATTTTCCTTCACCTGTTCAAAAGAAAAGATAAAGTTTTCTCGAAATTCGACTAGAATGAGTGTTTAAACAGCAAAGCCAAAGGAAGAAGAAGGCTTTTCAAACCATAGTTCATCAATTGAGACTTTTGTGACCCCTAAAGTTCCACCAACTCATAAAACTCTTTACTAGTAACTGAACTTACATATTCAAATGATATATTCTTCTTTTCAAGAATTATTTGGTTCATAACTTTTTAAGTCCGCTTACTTTTTCAATGTGCAGTTCACATTCTCGGACCACATTCTTCTTTTTCCTAATCATATTACATCCTCAGCATGGGCAAGTTTCAAAGCATATCATGACTTGTTTTGTGATAACGTAACCTCCAAAAGAAAACAGCCAAAATATTTGGAGAAGTATAGTAACGTTGATCAAATTGATCATCACCACCTCTCCATTGCAATAAGAATGGTACATAGAAACTTGGCATCTCCAAAAGCTAACACCTTTCTTTGTGGTGGGTGGGTCCACCCATATCATCACCATATTCTTTCCCTTTATAACTCACTTTCATGAATCCTCAAGAAAGTTCTACATATATATATATAAGGACTAAGCTAGTGTACTGCGTACGTGTTTGATAGAACCCAGTAGCTAGCTTTGACTTAAACATCGTATTTTGTTTGAAAAGTTTAGTTAATATATTTAAATAAGTTATCCGGAACCCATAAGCCGTCTTTTCTAGAATCAAAGAACCAATAAACTCAAAATCTAGCTCCACCTCCGTTAATATTTATGTGTGTGTATATATTAGATCAGGCACATCTTATCCTGAAGAAGATCAACTTGAAACCAAGCTCGCGGTCTTATGTCACCTCATGCAGTTATATTGGCATGCTCGACCAAAAAGGAAAACAAAGTTTATGTGTGAGATGTAATTTAGACAGTCTATCCTATGTATGTTTCTTTCTAAGTTGTAACTAAGATTGTTTGAGCTATAGAAACTAAGATTGTTTGAGCTAAACTAACAAAAAAATGTTGCATTCTATACCTTTTTATTTGATATGGATGAAAATTCAATTACTTCCCCGCTACGTTTTTTTTTCTTCCTCTTTCTAGCTAGGAATAGAAGTATGACGTTTGATCAAGCTCACCAGTCTCCTTGCTTGAGATACCGAGATAGTTCCATGAACTAATAACTGGGAGTAACTAGCACTATAAATATATTTTATATTTCTAAAAAGTTAATTGATTATATGAGCTGAGCTTAAAAAAAGGTTAGGATTCATATCGCTAGACACCAATTTATTTGTGATTGAAGTATACTATATTCGATTCTAGAAGGTGTATCAGATAAAAGGGTGGCAAAACTAGCTCATGAAAACAGGAACGTCAAGCCACCTCATATTTGGGCTACTTAATGACTAGCTCATTTATTAACATGCCCAGATTGACTCGTGAGAAATCTTGTCAAAATTTTCTTTTAAACTTTTTGTTTTGTTTGATATGTTATATATAACCATAATAAAGAAATAAAGTTGTATTAGTTTTGTTAGATAATAAAACAAATTAAAACATGATAAGAGTCGGACATGTTGGGTATTCTCATTGTTTAGGCCAATTAGCACTTTCAGCCATGAGTGTGATTTCATCACTGTAAGCCTCACATAGTTGTAGGTGTTCTGAAAAAGGGGCAGTACCAATCATGAAAAAAAGTCAACATGAAAGATTTTGTGAGTATGTGATATGATTCCTGGTTGACATTACAGAAACATGGCTCTAAGTTAACTTGATGCCTAGCCATATATAATGATCTAACATCCAATATTACAAGGAAAAAGAAAATGTAACTGAAAGGGAAGGTTGTGGAAATGTGAACCTAGTCTTCTATATACATGAAGTATAGTAATAACTTACATAGAAGAGCTGTACTGATGGTACATTTATATCTTCTTAAAAGTTCACAAAAATAAAAATAAAATAAATATAGAAAGAATTAAAAGGGAGAGGGGAAGAAAAAGAAAACAAATAACAAGGAATCCTATAAATTTTACCATAAATGTATATCTTGTAGGACTTTTATGACTTATATAGTTCGGGGATTAAAGTTTCTAGTTATGTCTTGTTATAGTCCAATATTTGACATGGTCCCAACCACTAGTACAAAGTTTTGAGTTGGGTGGACTGATTATTCCACTACCATCTTTTTGCAAATTATGTCATGGTAACCATTGTATATGGAAAGGTAGTACTTAATTATTTATAAGAAGTTCAAAATATTTCACTCATTTACGATTTCTTAACTTTGTAATACATGTATGCAGCGGAAGATCCAAAGATTTTGTGTGAATAGAGACTGTGAAAGACTCAATTTGAGAGATCTAGAATACAATTAAACCTCTTTATAACAGTCTTATTTATTCCGGAATTTTATGGTTGTTTTATCGAAGTGTTATTATAGCAAATATATATTATAGCATATCATAAAAATTAATTCCATAAAAAAATTGATTTTATAGTAAACTCATATTATATAGCGACAAGGAGGTTCGATTGTATATATTATTCCGAGGAATGAGGGATATTGCGGCTTAATTGTGAGATTATTGGGGGCCGTAGGTTGATCTTGAAAGATTTGAAGGGTGGGGATAAGTAGGAATTAAGGGGTCTAATATATCCTTCCTAAATATCCCACCTAATTCCAACTTAATTATTCCATCTTATCGGAAGATCATAGCTGGATTTAACATAGTACGAATTAGTCCTGATTTATAATTGCATAATCACAAACTAAACACTATAAACATGCTAAAGACTAATTCAAAGTTGTAATAGAAAATTTAAATAATTCTTCCTCTCCCATGCACCGTTTGCGTTCCATCCCTAGTCATTTCCCGATAACCAAACGTCCATCTTTGTTAGAAAATTAAGCAGCTAAAAGTTCGGACAATATTTTGTTGAAGTTAAATGAAAAAAGTTTATGAACTTTGAAGTTTAAGAAAATTAATATTTGGAAGTTGAGCTGAATTTTACTTCAAAAAAAAAAAAATTGAAGATTTATAAGTGAACCATCATCTCGCTTTTCACTAGCTAGTATTCCAAATATAGGTAATATCATGGGTAAGATGACAACAGAAAATCATTATATGGTGTTACCTAAAAAAACAAGATTTGCCCTCATCTTGAGTTTGCTAAAGTGGTAGACAAAGATATCTTACGATTTAACGTACTTTTCCTAGCTTGCGTCGTTGCTTATTTCTTTGCCACATGTTATAAGAAAATTCCACTTGTTGAGAAAAGGGGATCCATTTTCTTTACTTAATTTTCTCTCTGTTTGCGTCTAAGTATAAAACATTTTGTTGACCAAGATCACTTTGAAACAATGTGTCAAAATAATTTCCTTTAGCTTTATATAGGTATCGGAAATAATATATAATAGTATGATAATATGCAATCTAAAAAGATAAATGAGAAGTCACTATAGTGCGCTTATAGGTGACTTTACTGGAGTTCCTTTGCTATTGGACCTTAGGTGATTAAGAAAAAGGATCTACCGCCTCCATTATTAACAAATACTTTCGGATCCCTTTACAAAATATACCAGAATCTGTTCATATAGGATAGTTAACCAGAATATTCTTAATATGTACACACGCAATATTTGTATTAAACTAACAAATGTATAATATACATCTTTATGATAAACTTTTATAATTTAATCACGATCAAATATCTTGTATTCACAATGTCATTTCATTTATTATATCTTTGTTTTTCTCTATAAAAGTAGTTCTCTTTTTAATATTTAATTATGATTCCACTTCTCAAAATTAGTCGCTCTAACTTGACTTTAGTAGACAAAGTTAACGGATATTTTGATCTAAAAAGTTAATCAATTTGAGCGATAATATTGTCTCGTGTTAGGCGAAAAGGTTAAACAACTAAAGTTGGAACATAGAGATAATCCATAGATATGATATTTCGCTAGCTATAATAGCTAGTTCCCCATATGCTAAATACGAGTGAAAATAACATGCTCACCTATTTTCGAGCTAGTGATTGAAAAATAGCTAGTATTTGTAAAGTGATTGAAAAATATTCACTATTTTATGCGGAGATAAAATATAGGTAAAAATACCCTAGTTGAAACATGGAAAGTTCCAGTATATATTATGTTAGAATTCCATCACATTATGAAACTCCAACATATTATACTGGAATCTTATATGTAAAAGATTCGAACTCCAACATATTATATTGAAATGTTTCCCGATTTTTAAGGGTATTTTTATTAGGATTTTATTTTTACATGAAAAAATGGCTAAATTTAATTTACTTTTGAAATTATGGCTAATTTTCAATTAGCAATTGTAAACCCGACTATTTATGAATTTCCCCCTGATACAACGGAATCTATTTTTCCTTTCTTTCTCCTTTTCCCTTTTCGAAAAAAAAAACCATAAAATCCATTGATAGAAATTGATTAATACTTGGCATGATCCCTATACCAAGTACATTCTCTTTTTACCTTTTTATATTTTCTTTCTCTAAAAACATAAGAAGAAGAAAAAGATAGAGAAGCTGCAGTGAACAGAAACCACATTATTGAAACCGAAAGTGCACTATATGCACAATCAATTTTCTTGAAGATAATATGAGAAGATAAGGACCTTAGTTTCCTTATAGGTTCATCATCATTTTCTTTTGGTCCTTCCCATTCTGCTTTACCATGTTTCTTTGTCTTACTTTGGTTTGGTTCTCCTGAACCACAACATACTACTTACCATTACTTTTTCTCCTTTTGTTTTTACTTTGTGTCATTTGTGGTTTGACACCAATTTATCTTTTGTTCTTTCAGTTTTGAGCCTCTACTTTGCTAAGGTTTAGGTAAGTAATTGATTGAACCTTTGTGTCTTTAAAAAGCTACTTTTTATATTCTGATAATTTTGAGCTTATTGTATGGATAAGCATGACATGTACAGTGGCACTATTGACTGAAAAACTTTTTGAGGTCAAAAACCAACAAAAAGAAAGACATAACACATTAGGCCAGCAAAAAGTAGGAATGGCCCATGGAGAATAGTTTATTAGAATTCCACTCATTCATACAGGTGTATACAAGAAAAATTGAAAAACCAAACCGAATAAAAACTGTAAAATGCATGTATGCTTTTATTCATGAACTAAGGAATTAAAGAAAAGAGTATAGAATAATTAAATTATGATACATATACTAGCTGACTAGATACATCTTAGAAGAACACTTACAGATATAAATACCCATATAGTATAGCAATTCAATTTTATGTAAGTTAAGTTAGAAGAAGTAAAGAAAAATACTTTCCGCCACTTATTTCAGGAGATGAAATGATATGACTGATAGGTTGTCTGGCCAAATTTTTCCAAGGCCAAATTTTTTTTTATTTTTTAAAGATGGAGTGTTTGGTCAAGCTTTTAAAAGGAAAAAATGTACTTTTGAGTAGAAGTAGAAACAGTTTTGGAGAAGCAGAAGCAGTTTTGGAGATTAAAAAAAAAGTAATTTCTCCCCAAAAATACTTTTAGAAAAACACCTTTGAAAAAAAATACATTTAGAACTACTTTTTAAAAGTTTGGCCAAATATTAATTCATGGTAAGAGATACTTTTCAAATTAATTTGTCAAACACAAACTACTTCTCACCAAACGTACTTTTGAGAAAAAATACTTATCAAAATAAGCTGATTTAGATAAACTTGGCCAATCAGGCTATGAAAGTGCTCCTCCTTCCAAACTGGTTCAGAACGATGTTACCAAAAGAATCTGAATCAATTCGAAAAAATACATACATATATATATATACACACACCCGAGAAAGACATGACACATTAATTAGACCAACAAAAAATAGGAAGGGCCGTGGAGAATAATGTCAGAATCGACTCATCCATATACTATGCAGTGTATCCATCATTTACGTGAGAGGTTGAGTAAATAGGGCTGTGATTCCTGGGAATTTTATTTCTTGTATATAACGTCTCTGATTTATACTTGCTTGTTTGAAAAGACATTAAACTAGAGAAGGAATGCTTCTATATGTTTTGGATTTATAACATTCGTACACCGTACATTATGGTTCTTAAAATGTTGTTCTTACTATGCAGATTGCTTGCAAATCTTAATTTTTTAATTTTATCTTACAAAACCACAGTCTTCTTCTCCAATAGCATAATAGTAAACGGTTGCTAATTTTTACCAATCGGATACATATTACGTGACAAAATAGTCAATAGATAGTATACATTTAATAACACAGATATTCTTATTGCAATCAATATCTACTTAGTAAAAAGAATGTTAATAGTCGTCCATGTCATAAATCATAATATTTTTCCTTATTTTAATTTGTCAATATAAAGCATACTAGTTCGATAGTGCATTTTCGACTTCTCTTTCAATTAACACATTGTAACCTGTGTTGAAGACACAATTAAGTAAGTAAATAGAAGTTTGCTCTCTAAAAGCTTAGCTTCAATACTTCAATATGGTATCAGAGTAGCTAGAGGTCATGGGTTCAAGTCTCACTGTCAGCTACTATCAAAAGTAATTTCCCCGTGCTTGGCTCATAAAAAATAATCAAGCCTGCGCGTGAGAGGGGATGTTCTCTAGCTAACAACTAAGTTTTTAGATGAGTTGACCACACTTCAAACCTCTCTGGTCTCCGACATCTCCCAAACCCAAAAGGATTAAAAACGGAGAAGGAAAAGCACAGTACAAAACAAGGAAAATATCACGGGAGGAAACCAAGTTGCCACTTGAACAAAAACTCCAATATAGACAGAAAATGATAGGAAAAAACCAAATTCCAAGTTGACTCTTTAGTGACAAATATACAGGCGAAGTAGGGAACTGTGTTGAACCAGAGATTATGCATCTAATGACAAGACAGATTTAATTCAAGAATGGTGTTCTATTTTAATTTATGTAGCAGACCAACCTCATGGATAGGAATAATTGCATTTCAAAATATAGGGTCCTGCCAATTATATCAAAATTTGATTGGTACATCCAAATAATTGCAGAACATCAAGAATCTGTTCCCATGTGATCTTCTGGAACCAAGCCTCTCTATTCTTTCCTGCCTTTTTGCTCAATTAGTTTATTCCTTCTTACTTCCCTTCCAATTGCGTGATTAATTCTCTAATTGCTACTTCCAGATTTGGACACCTAACTCAGCTTTTCTATTATATGTAGGGTTGGATGTATCATGCAAATCTTTCACAGTTAAAATAATCCTTAATTATTATTGAACAAGAAAGTATAGAGAATATGTGCCTATTTGGTTTAATGGTCTTATTCAAAATGATGTATTTGTGTTTCCTAACTCGTGACTGAAAACGGTACAAGTAATTAGTATCTTATTCGAGATAGCTTTAATCTACTCATCTTTGACCAATGACTTCAATAGTTTGAAAAATTATGGTAAACTCCTAGGAGTTGGTTAGGATATTTGTGTTCTATTCAAATGACTAGTTATCTTGATAGTCTTTTTTTCATTTGCCACCCAATACTCGAGATCTATTTTGAGGTCCGACTAATCTAATTTGCGCCGCTAAATTCAACTTTTGAAAATAAAAGGGCTCCCCGCCAAAAATATTTTGTAAGTATGGAAAAGTACTTAGGACCAGAGACGAACCTATATTGTAACGACCTAGCCGGTCGTTTTGAGTATTACAACCTCATTCCCTCATTTACTGCTCAAATTGTGATTTACGGTTGTTATTTGGCTTGACAGGGGTAATTGGTTCGGGTCCGGTGAGGTTTTGTAATGATTTGGAACACTTAGTTCCAAGGTTTAGAATTTAAGTTGAAAAGGTTGACCAGATGTGGACTTATGTGTAACGACCCCGGAGAATTTTTGCTAAGGAAATTAAGGTTTTGTGGTGCCGAGGTAAATCAATTAGTACAAAGGTTATAGAAATTTCTCGCGGCTCGAACTTTTTGGGTTGAACAATGCACTGAGGAGTAAAGGAAAATTTTCAGCAGAAGAGGGCATTTCTGCGGTCCACTATGCGGTCGCAGAATCACTATGCGGACCGCATAATGGCCGCAAAGTGAAGCAGATGTGAGGCATCATTTGAGAAAATCTGCGGTGCATTATGCGACCGCAGAATAGGTATGCAGGCCGTATAATCACCGCAGACCTAAACAGGTGACCCTCGTTTTGGAGCTTCAATTATGCGGTCAGTTTGAGGACTGCATACGTGTTATGCGATCGCAAATCTGCATCGGGGCTTCAATTCTTTCTAATTTTTTAACCCGACCCAACTTCGATTTATAGCCCTTGAAGCTCATTTTGGAGCAAAAAACTGACATTTTTTTAGAGAATGGAGAGTGTTCTAGAGAGAGAAAGTGAAGACTTAGTCAATTGTACATCAATTCTTGTTCAAGAGTTGAAGATTTCACAAGGATCTTGTTAGGGCTTCAAAGAGGTAAGAATTTCTTCCCCCAATTCTTCAATTTTGATTTTTGGGGTAAAGATGGGTAATTAAGAGTATTATTTATATGTATCAATAAGGTTTATGGAAAGATTGTTGAGTTCAAATGGGTAAAGATTGGGTTGCAAATGGTAGAAATCTTCAAAGATTTTAATTGAAGATTTGAGGGTCGAGTTGATGTCGTAATTTAGTGAAATTTGTATGGTTGAACTCGTGGTTGGATGGGCGTTCATATTTTATAACTTTTGTCGGGTTCCGAGATGTGGCCCCCACAGGTAATTTTTGAGTTAATTTCGGATTTTTAATGAAAAATTAGTATTTTCTTATGGAATTAATTACAATAATTGGTATTGACTGAATCGAATTAATTGTGACTAAATACGAGACTTTCGGAGACCAATTCTTGTGACAAGGGCATAGCAGAATAAAGAATTTCACGGTTTGAGGTAAGTAACAGTTTTAAATTTGGTCGTGGGGGTATGAAACCCCGGATTATATGTTATGTGATTGGTTTTGAGGTGACACACATGCTAGGTGACGGGCGTGTGGGCGTGCACCGTAGGAATTATGACTTGGTCAAATTTCATGGAACTGTGTAGTTGAATTATTTGTTGATATCCGTACATTCTCTACGTGTTAAGGAAACTTGAGTTGAGACTCGTATTAAAAATCATGCTTAGACATATGATGTTACTATTGGTACCTATTGGGGTCATTTCTGTGGTTGAATTATATGTGCAAATTGTAATTTCACTCTCAGTCATGTTTATTCATATCATATCTCAGTCTCTGTTGCTATTTATTAAAATATCATATTATCAATTTTGGGCTGATTATCATGATTTCTGAGAGCCCGAGAAACTGGAGAGGTTGATAACTGAGTGTGGTCGAGGGCCTAATTGTGAGAATATTTATGGATCGGGCTGCACGTCGCAACATATTTTATTGATTTATGCCATGATTGGCTTGATATAACGCTTGGGTTGAAGGAGCCCCTCCGGAGTCTGTACACACCCCAGTGATCGCAGGTACCTAATGAGTGCGAGTGTCGAGTGCTGAGTGACTGTGAGATTGGAGTGAATGGGAGGACTGAGTGACTTTTACTCTGAGAGGATGCATTGATTGCATTATTTGCTGCATTTAAGCTGTCATATATCCCTTTTTGGAAATTTTGGAAAAATACTATTTTCTGTGTCAGTCAAATTCGATATGAAATTTCTGTAAAATTTTAAATGTTGAACTTGAGAGCATGCCTACCCTTTTATGTCGGAAAGTACTGTATTTGGACTTAACTGAGAAGCTCGTCACTACTTTCAGTTCTTTATTTATTATTGTTACTTACTGAGTTGGTTGTACGCATACTACACCATGTACTTCGTGTGTAGATACAGGTGATCCCGGACACAGTGGGTATTGATTCTTTCACACAGTTGATTTTCCGAAAATTTAGAGGTAGCTGCTATGTTTCGAAGACCTTGTCTCTCCTTCCCTATCTTTTTGTTTATTGTATTTGGTCTTAGATTNCACCATGTACTTCGTGTGCAGATCCAGGTGATCCCGGACATAGTGGGTGTTGATTCTTTTACACAGTTGATTTTTCGGAGATTTAGAGGTAGCTGCCATGTTTCGCAGACCTTGTCCCTCCTTCCCTATCTCTTTGTTTACTATAATTAGTCTTAGACTATTATAGATCGTGTTTTCCAGACTTATAATGTATAGATACTCATGTACTCAGTGACACCAGGTTTTGGGAGTAAATTTATGTTCAGTATTGGTGGGAGTTTTTCCCTTAAATTAATTATTATATTTTCAATATTTAAAAAAAATTGTGGGTTATTGATGATGTCGGCTTGCCTAGTATAGAGATAGGTGTTATCACGACGGGTGAGATTTTTGGGTCGTGATATATATACTATATTGAGAGGGGTTACCGACACCCGTATAATTTGGAAAAAACTCTATGTATAGATATATATGTCTTTAGAAAATAGTGATATATTAGTACACTACAAGAAATCAGACTTTTAACGGCGACAAAAGTCGCTACAACAGCCCACAAAGTCACTGCTAAAGACATATAGTAGCGACCATAGGGTTGCTGCAAGTACAACTGTTACTGAATATGTTTTGTGACTACTCCTTGGGGTCGCCACAAAAAGACACATTAGTAGCGACTATAGTCGCTACAAATAGTTAATAAATATGCCTTCTCACAAAACAAATTTTAGGAAAGTCGCCACTGTATGACTAGAATTAGTAGCGATTACAGTCGCCACTAAAACCTTTATAGTTTCAGTGGCAGTTGTTGTCACTACAATAATTTGAGATTTAGTGGCAACCTTTATAGTTTTAGTGGCAACTGTTGTCGCTATAATAGTTTGAGATTTAATGGCAACCTTTATAGTTTCAGTGGCAATTGTTGTCGCTACAATATTAAAAAATTAATATGTATTAGAAGCAACTTTAATAAAGTTGCCACTAAAAATTTACTTTCTGTAACGACTACAATTGTCGCTGCTAAAGTTGTCACTATTTGTGGCGACTTTTCTATGTCGCGGCTAAAACGATATCAATAGTGGCAACTAAAGTGGTTGCTACTAAAAGTTGCCACAGAAAACCTAATTTCTTGTAGTGGCAGTAGGCACCCTATATACAAGACATATTTTGATTGAATCTAAAAGTGCAGCATCGACCTTCAAATTCTGGGTCAGCCTCTACCTAGGACAATCTTTGTTGTGAAACGGGTGTGCTAGTTTTGTAGGTAATTACCTTCTAGTGTTCCTTTAATATATCCACAAGTACTTCTTTATCTGGTGTGATTTTAGCGAGGAATAAGGAAGCCAGTAAAAATCTAACAAATTTGAGAACATTCTATTTGTGCATAGTATTCAGACTTGTGTAAGTATTATTATTTCATACCTTATTAATAATTAAGAAAAATATAAAAGAAACAGATATAATCAATTCATATCAATATTTTGTTCGTATTTCATTTTCAAAAGTAAAATTAAATAAACCGACGTCATTCTAGCACTCTGAAATTTGCAACTCTGCACCAATCACCATATAATGACATAAGAAGGTATATTTACTTAATGCAAAATCAATAAAAGTACTCCTATGTAGATCTTGTTGAGAAATTTCATCCAGAAATCCCTGAAAATCTAATTATCATAATCTATTCAGAGCAAGTTAAAAGATCCTTTCTGGACATAAATCTTATTTGATTAATCCTATTGTTATTTCACTGTAGTAACGTAGAGGGTGTTTGACTATATAAGGTAATTTTGACTTATTTATGTGCTTATAAACTAAATTAGTCAAAGTAATAAGTTAAGTTGATCACCCTGAACTTATGACTTTTTAACTTATAAGTATTTTTGGTTTGACAACACTGAGATCTTGAATATTAGAAGATATATAATTATTAAAGAATAATTTGATCTAAAAGGTGAAATTAAACTTGAACTATTCCCAACATTAGTAAGAGAATTACTACACATAGCCTTATGTGATCGTGAAGTTTGAGTAGGCCGACTACGATGAATACGTTACTTCTCGTATTTTATTTGTATTTTTCCCACTGCGAAATTTCTACAAAAAATCTTTTATATAATAAAATAAAAATAAAAATAGTGAAGAGCAGTTTGCCGCCATACCGACCTCCACATATCACTTTATCTAAAACTATCCCTCTGAAACTCCGAGTACTCTTCATTTATAATCTTGACCCTTACTCTATATTTATTGTATAAATTTCATAACCTTCTTAGAGAAGTGCACCCTTCCATTTAATGAAATTTCTCTATTAATTTTCTCATTTTCCCATTTCACATATTTACTTGGATACGTACCTATCGCAAAATCTCACCTTATTTTCATCAGAATCTTATCCAACTTCACTTTCTCCATCTTTTGGACAGTAACACTTACTGTCACCTTCCATCAAATTCCAAGTCATTAGTAAGTTTACTTGTTTGATATTAAGTAGATTTTGTGATCTCCTTTTTAGATTATATATGTCCATATTTTACCTATAAATTTAGTCAGCCCAAAGTCTCTAGTCAAGGAAAAATATTCAACACAAGTACTGTTACATTTCCATTTCATTCTCTCTTCTTAGAAGTTATTCTTTTTATTTCAACTCAATTACCAAGTGGAGTAGTACTAGTTTGTTTGGTAGCTGTCTTTTTGAAAGTTGATGGAAACATAAATAGGAGGAAAGGAACCACAGACATTTTGCATTCCAAACCATTCTCATTAATTAGACCAAAATGGAACCAAATAATGAGAACAGAGTTATAGACATAACAGCAATGGAGGTACACAAAGTTGTTTCTCCACCCCATAGAAGCACCTTTCAAAAACTCAAAAACAGGCTTAAGGAAACCTTTTTTCCTGATGATCCTTTACGTCAATTCAAAGGTCAGCCATTGAAACAGAAGCTAATTCTTGGTGCTCAGTATGTTTTTCCCATACTAGAATGGGGTCCTAATTACAGCTTCAAGTTGTTCAAATCTGATATAATCTCTGGCCTCACCATTGCTAGCCTTGCAATTCCTCAGGTTGGTTCTTTTTTTGTCTCAGGCCTAACCCTTTTCTTGATTTTGTCTTTTAAAGTTATGGTAATTTCCTCTTTTACTATTGCCACTTTGCTAACTCTTTCCTTTTTTCTTTTTGGCAGGGAATTAGCTATGCAAAACTAGCTAACTTACCTCCAATTGTTGGCCTTTGTACGTGTTTTCATTGTCATCGTGCAATTATTTTTTCATTTTTTAATTTGTTGGGGGTACTTAAGTAACTTTTTTTTTCCTTTTCATTTGCTTTTGGAGTGTAGATTCAAGTTTTGTTCCTCCTCTTGTTTATGCTGTTCTTGGAAGTTCAAGGGATCTTGCAGTAGGGCCAGTTTCAATTGCATCACTTGTTTTAGGATCAATGCTAAGAGAAGTGGTGTCCCCAACTAAAGATCCAATCTTGTTCCTTCAACTTGCTTTCTCTTCTACTTTCTTTGCTGGCCTTTTCCAAGCTTCTTTAGGCTTTTTGAGGTAATTCCCACTTTTTTTATTTCATACTTCTGAATTACAAAGGAGGTGTACAAGGCATCCCGCGTTCAAGCAAGGTTCGGGGACGAGCTGCACTCCAAGGAGTGTAATGCATATAGCCCACACTAATACAAGTATTAGTGGTTGTTTCCATGACTCGAACTCGTGACCTATAGGTCACGCGGAGACAAACTTATCGTTGTTCTAAGGCTTCCCTCCTACTATTACCTAAAAAGAAAAAGGGTAATTACAAGTGTAAGATCCATTTTAGTAATCTATTTTTTTTTGATGTTTTTGGGAAATTGCAGACTCGGTTTTATTATTGATTTTCTTTCAAAAGCAACACTGATTGGATTCATGGCTGGAGCTGCTGTTATAGTGTCACTGCAGCAACTTAAGAGTCTTCTTGGAATCACAAATTTTACCAAGCAAATGGCGATAGTCCCTGTTTTAAGTTCTGTTTTCCATAGAACTAATGAGGTTACTACTGTCTTTTTAACCCTCTCTTATGTACTATTGTATGTAAATGTAACTGATAATTATACTTTAATTTTCCTTTCTTGGCATTATATAAAACTAAATTTGTCTTTAGTCTTCAGCTTTTTGGAGCAAATTCAGAGAATTGTATTTGTCTGTGTCTTTTCTACATTTGGATTATAAGAATATTCACGTGCTGACTTGGCTTTCGATGCCATCATGTGAATTCAAGATTCTTAAAATCAAGTACTAATTGTCTCCCCATTTGTTAATTTGTTTTTACAAATTTTGATGTGGATAAGTTCATTATAATGTAAAATCGTCTAAAAAGGTGATTACGATCTGAAAATAATTGATTGTAGAAAAACAAATAATAGCAATTTAATGGTGTTGTAGAATGAGAAACATGTAGTCAACAAGAAAAAATGTTGACCAATCTAGCATATTATAAGCTAGTAATGCACCGAATTTATTTATAATTTCTTCCAAAATAGTTTGACAAAAATTAATTCTTTATTAATTATTTAAACTTTATAATAGACATCCACACACACCTTCTAATTTTCAATTTGAGTTAGACTACATTCAAGTCAAGGCAGCCAAGGGTTTGAGTGTTTGACCTTATGATGTTATGTTTTTTTTTTTTACCCCGTCACTTTTGGATCTTACTAATTTGGGAGTAACATGCTTCCTCTCAAAGGCGACTCTATTTTCAAGACTACAAACCCGAGAGCATGTTTATCACTTTGAGGGGCTTAACTGAAATAGTAACATTTTATATGGTATATATGCAGTGGTCTTGGCAAACTATACTAATGGCATTCTGCTTCTTGGTGTTCCTCCTATTGACCAGACACATTGTAAGTGCTCTTTTCCAGTTTTGTTTTTCTTTCTTCACTTTTAAAATGTAAGGAAAAGTCATATTTAGTTGACGTAATTTACTGAATTCTAAATGCAAAAGTCATTATATAGTTCACAATTAAGTACGTAATAATGTATTGACTGTGGTTTCAAAGTTTTGTTGCACAATAGATAAGTTCGAATTTCTTAAATTCCTTACCAATTAGTAGAAAGGAAAGATGTCCTATACTATATTACCTTTCGGTAGACATTTCTAAGTTCTAACCATTTTTCGAATCTGCAAACTGTGCATTTTTCATGTTCTTTGTAAATCTCTATATATTTTTGAATGAAAATTTAATAATAACTTTAAAAATTGGTTAACTAGATAATCTGAAATAAAGAAACATAACCATAATCTTAAGAAAATTTGTAACTGATATCATAGACTCATGAGAGAAAAATACTTAATACTTTTGACTTACAAACATTTTCTTTCTGTTTTTGGGATGAACATTTTTTATACAGTCAAACATCTCTATAATAGTCTTATTTGTGTCGAATGTTTTTAGCTCTTATCGCACAATGATGTTATAGTGAACATATATTATAACAAAGCATGAAAATTAGTTCCATAAAAAAATTTGAATTTTATAGTGAATGGTTGTTATATAGTGATATTGTTATAGAAAAATCTGACTGTATATCTTGGTATTAACATGACAAACTTTTGGGTGCAGAGCATGAGAAAGCCAAAGCTATTTTGGGTTTCAGCAGGAGCCCCTCTTCTTTCTGTCATTATCTCTACACTTCTGGTCTTTGCAATGAAAGGTCAAAAGCATGGTATCAGCATTGTATGTTTCTAAACCCAAGAAAATTTATCTATACTTCTAAGTTCTAATATCTATTACTACTATATTTCTAAATCTTTATATTTATGTAATTATTTTCCTTTTGTCTTTTGGTAGATTGGCAAATTACAAGAAGGGTTGAACCCTCCTTCATGGAACATGTTACATTTCAGTGGAAGCTACTTGGGACTTGTAATCAAAACTGGAATTGTCACTGGCATCCTTTCACTTACTGTAATTTTTTTCTCTTTTACCTATCTTTTTATGAAAAAAGAAAAGAACTCAAATTATGATTTTGGAATATAACATCCATAAATAATGACTATAAAGCTCATAGCAGGCACTAATATCTTTAGACACAAAGAAAACTTAGGACCCGTTTGTCCATAAATCTTTTTTTTCCGAATTTAAAAAAAAAAAAAAAGTTTATCCATAAAATTTTGAAAGTTTTTGGAGATTTTTTGAAAATGAGTTTTTCCAAATTTTTGGGAGAAACTTTTTTCCCCACTCAACTGCAATATTTTTTTAAGTGAAATGTATGTTCAAAACATAATTTCAAATTTCAAATATCATTTTTTAACTTAACTCCAAATAGTACTTTTTTCAAAATTACAATTTTTATATCCAAACGCCTACCTAATGTGTTATGTAAAAAAAAAATTAGGAAGGAATTGCAGTGGGGAGGACTTTTGCTGCTTTAAAGAACTACCAAGTGGATGGAAACAAAGAGATGATTGCTATTGGGGTCATGAACATAGTTGGTTCCTCAACCTCCTGCTATGTCACAACTGGTACATAAACCTTTCAACAGTTTAGAATTTCAAAAACTATTTGTTGCTTTATTTTCACCGTTTCTTGAGCCGTGGTTTCTCTACCTTTAAAAGGTAGGGGTAAGCTCTGTGTGCACATTACATTCCCCAGACATCACTTGTGGGACTACACTGGGTTTGTTTGTTGTTGATGTAGAATCTCTAAAACTGCAGAATCCTTTAAATGTAACTCTACATTTTCAGGTGCATTCTCTAGGTCAGCAGTGAATCATAATGCAGGAAGCAAAACTGCAGTTTCTAACATAGTAATGGCAGTGACAGTGATGGTGACACTCCTTTTCCTAATGCCCCTCTTCCAATATACTCCCAATGTTGTGCTCGGAGCCATAATCGTCACTGCTGTCGTTGGCCTAATCGACATCCCAGCTGCTTACCAAATCTGGAAGATCGATAAATTCGATTTCCTAGTCTTGTTATGTGCATTTTTTGGTGTCATCTTCATTTCTGTTCAAAATGGTCTTGCCATTGCAGTAAGCTCCCTCTTCTAGTTCCTTTCCTTTTAACTTTTAATCTATTTACTTTACTTGGTTTTTGACTTTCTTTTATAATGAACTTCAGATTGGAATATCAATTCTAAAGGTGTTGCTGCAAATTACAAGGCCAAAAACAGTAATGTTAGGAAATATACCTGGTACTGGAATTTATAGAAATCTTGATCATTATAAGGAGGCTATGAGTGTTCCTGGTTTTCTCATTTTAAGTATTGAAGCTCCAATCAACTTTGCCAATGCAACTTATCTTAAAGAAAGGTTAGTACTAGTTGAACTGCTGCATTGACCATTCTGGCATTCATTTTTCTTCTTTTTTTCTTCCTTCCATATTTATTTAGGTCTTTTTATTTGCCCCAACAAAAAAAGGATTTCAAGATGGATAGAAGACAACGATGCAGAGGGAGAAAAAAACAAGAAAAAGTCGGGGCTTAGATTTGTGGTCCTTGATTTGTCTGGTAAGTTCATAGAGACGTTCTCAATATTGTCATTTATTCCCAATTTGGCATAACTTGCACAGTTGTTGTCACGTGACCTTCGTTCGAGCCGTAAAAATAACCTCTTGTAGAAATGCAGGGTAAGATTGCGTACAATAAATCATTGTGGTCCGGCTCTTCTCCGGGTCCCGCGCATAGTGGGAGCTTAATGCATCGGACTGCCCTTACCCCTACTTTTAGATAATACCAAGAAACAGTCAGGACATCAAGAAATTCCCACAGATAAAACAAATTAATTTCAACTTGAAAAGTAATTGTGGCTTGTTTTTTATTCTTCAGCTGTGACTGCCATTGATACAAGTGGAGTCTCATTGTTCAAGGATTTGAGTATGGCAATGGAAAAGAAAGGCCTTGAGGCAAGTGTACTTTAGCTTTTAGAAGACCATTTTGTTTTCTATTTATTCTGATATTATGTGAGTATTTATTTCCTTAATGATTTTGGCATTGCAGTTTGTATTGGTGAATCCAATTGGAGAAGTACTGGAAAAATTACAGAGGGCTGATGAAACCAAAGATATGATGAGACCAGATTGCCTTTTTTTAACAGTCGAAGAAGCAGTAGCTTCACTTTCCTCAACAATAAAATACCAAATACCAGACAATGTTTGACATACTATAAAATAAATTCAGCTGCTGCGGCTTAGCTTTTTCATCTCCACCTTTGTAATTCTATTTGGTTGATTAAGAACTCAATCAAAAGCATAAAAAATAACCTATTTTCCCCTTAGGTTCACATCAATCATTGAATTGTACAAGCAAAATTAGCTAAGAGAATTGTTGACTTTTAAGAAAGCATTATCAAGCAACCGTTATATTTTCAATCTCTTCCAGAACTTATATCTACAGTTGAGGTGGAGAAGACATACTCGTCTTTTAAGGCAACTCCACTTTTGCGAGTCTACTCACATTGCCAGTTCCAAACTCGAATAAAGGAGTAGTACAACAATGCTGACGATTACCATATAATTAATCAATTTATGAAGAATCCCCATAATACAAAATCGACATGTTCAACAAAAATTCATATATCCTATACTATCTTACTTGAGATTGAGCATAGTTATTGTTGTTGTTTTAAGGGATATTATAAGTTCTCTAAAAACTAGAGGTTCTTTAAAACCATGCTTATCACTACACCAAAATACACGTCCATATGCAGAATAAAGGACTTCTAAGTTCTAACAAAGACCAAAACTAGTATAATATAGCAATAAATACACCTTTTATACTAAATAACTAGTGTCGTCAATACAAATATTTTCAATTGAGCATTCTATTCACATACAAAAGTTTCACAAAAATAAATAGATAGTTTAATAATGCCATTTAGAAGTGAGTAGAATTGAGCTTGCGATTGAGAAAATACTTTTTCATTTCAACGAAAGAATACAAGAAGGTGTCTCCCAAAATTAAAAGGTAAGTTCTATAGAGCAGTGGTTAGACCAGTCATGTTGTATGGTGCAGAGTGTTGGTCAGTCAACAATTCTCATATTCAAAAGATGAAATTGGCAGAAATGAGGATGTTGAGATGGATGTGCGGGGACGCTAGGCCGGATAGGATAAGGAATGAAGATATTCGGGTGAAGGTGGGCGTGGCTTCCATGGAAGACAAGATGCGGGAAGTTAGGCTTAGATGGTTCGGGCACGTGCGAAGGAGTAGCATGGATGCCCCGGTAAGGAGGTGTGAACGGCAGGCCTCGACGGGTATGAGTAAAGGTAGAGGGCGCCTAAGAAGTATTTGAGAAAGGTGATCAGGCAGTACATGATGCGGCTTCAGATTTCCAAGGATAAATGGCCCTTAATAGGGAGATGTGAAGGTCAAGCATTAAGGTTGTAGGTTAGGAGGTAGGAGGCTAGTATGACAGAGTTGTGTCTAAGACTGCTAGTAGCTCTTGTTGTGTCCATATTACCTCATTAGGGTTGCAGGTTAGATCGTAGGAGGCTAGTTTGATAGTGTTTTTGTCTTAGGATGTTAGAGGCTCTTGTTGTGTTCTTATTACTTCCATTGTGTATGTAGTACTGTGTCATTGTTACTGCTTATTGTTATTATTTTTCTTTCTGCTTTCTGGTTGCCACGTTGCTGGTGTTATCTTTCTTCCTTCCTTTGATGTTACTGCTCCACTGTCCTTTACCATCGTCGTGAGTCGAGGGTCTATCGGAAACAGTCTCTCTACTCCTCCGGAGTAAGTATAAGGTCTGCGTTTACACTACCCTCCCCAGACCCCACTTGTTTGCACTGGTCGTTGTTGTAATGTAGACATTCCCTCAAAGCTATCCAAATCACCGCTCTAAATAAGAGGACACTTATTCGCACAACTATGCAAGGGTTATTATCATCGAAATGTTCTTTACCACACTTAACAAGTAATAATAATAACACATGAATTGTTATGCAAGTATTATTTCTAGAAATTTTATACTGGAAACTATATGCAGAATAAGAAATGAAAGTCTAATATAGGAAATCAAATGTCATATTAACATTGCAGAATTTTATGCCAGATTATATTTATTCACTTACAACAAACAAAACAGTCCTATGTGATCTGGCCAAGAAGCAATTGAAAGAAAGTTACTTTCTGCTTTCCCTTCACCTTTCTTATTCAAGTTTTCTCGTCTAGCAAACAGCATTTGACCAACCAAAACAACTAGAAACATGAGAAATCTTCTATCAGTAGAACTGATTCAGACCATCACAGCCACTTTATCTAGTTAATTAGCAGCATTTCTACCTTATAAATAAACGAAGTGCATGGATCCTCAGCTTTTAAAACTATAAGGGGACGTTTGATAGGGTGTATAAGAATAGTACTGAATAGGTGTATTAGTAATGTTGGGATAAGTAATGATGAGATTAGTTATGCTGGAATTATTTCTTATTAACTGTTTGGTTTAACGTATTAAAAATAACATGCATTGCATTGCATAATTATTTTTTAAAATTATTTGTTTACAAAAATACCCTTCACATTCTTTGGAAAAGGATTTGAAAGTGCAGTTGCCTTTATACATGCTTTATCCATGTATTGAAAACCATGGTATTGCTAATGCCATGGTTTGCTATGTATAAGAATAGTCCTGAATAGGGTGTATAACTAATATCATAGGTTGAAAAACACGACCAAACAAGGGATTGATAATACCAAAGCTAATACATGTATACATCCTACCAAACAATCCCTAAGAGTTAGCTGGAATCATACATTAAACCAGACAGAGAAGTGGCAACTGGCAAGGACACAAAAATATTCAGTTTTGATTAGAAAACTTTTGCAACATTGATTACGGATGACTCGCATTTCTTTGAGCAGTTGCAGATTAGTATTTACAGATGTGGAGCCACACATCATACATTTCAGGGCATAAAATCGAAAGTCAATTAGAAGTAGATCAATCACCCGATAAAAATGTGAAGATCACAGGAAGCTATGAGATTGTTCAAAGGAGCCAGTCACTGATGGTCAAGCATTAGCTTTGCTGAATCAACTTTATAACCCTTCTATTGCCTCTTCCTCTGGTAGAGTGAATAACCAACAAAAGCAGACATAAAAAATGTCCATAGAACCTGTGATTACATGAAAGAATTTAAGCCAGAATTCAAACTTTTCCGGTGAGAGGCAGTCAAGAAAACAAGAGAGGAATGGAAATACCGTATTGATCATTTGCCATCGTTCAAGCCTTTTAATTCTTGACTGCATGTCTTCAATTACACCATCCAATGGTGAAATCTCTCTTCTGGGCGAGGACTCTGAAGATGAACTGCTTCCCTGCTTGCAATACACAAAACACTAATCAATAAGAGGCTGACTAACCATTAGACTTGATATCATGCAGTAAGCTCGACCTGGATGTTATAACAGTGTACCAACATTCCACAACGTCGAAGTAGTATGTGAGTGAGCTCAATCTACATACTATAACACTGTAGAAGCATACCATAATGTCAAACAGGTATGTGTAGCTGAGGGAAATCGGTGGTGTATCACATGAAGGCATACATGATTCATGAATTAATGGGAAGCACGCAAAAAAACTCCTTTACTGGACACTGTCAGCCATATGGCCTTCGCTGTCAAAACTTGGTACTCCTGCAATTATCTTATGCGTTTGGTACGACAGAAGATATTTTTTGAAAAATGTTCTCTGGAAGATGACTTTCTGGAAAATGTTTTCTGCTGTTTGGTTTGATAGTTGAAAACATTTCCAAAGAAAATACTATTAAAGATAGATGATAACTTTAACAAACCGGAGAGTGTTTTGATGATTTTTTTTTTTAAAACAAAAAAGGGTAACAGTAGTGTTTGATGAAAAAATTTGAGTATTAAAATCCATAATAATGTCTACTTATTGGTAGGAGCGGTGATATGAAATTAAGAGTTGAGATGTTGTGAAGGAAAACACTTTTCCTCATTTGTTGGAAAATGTGTTTCTTCTGACCAAAAATGTTTATTTCCATATTAAAAGAAAAAGAAAAAGTTAACCAAGAAGGAGCTTTATATAGTTTTAAAGGAAAAAGAGAAAAAAATAAAACAAAAGAAAACAAGAAAATGAAAACCTCATAGATAGCCTTGAAGAACTTCAAGCTTGGAGGAAGAAAGAACTATAAGCAGAATTTCTAGGGCAAACCAATTTCAACAACCATTCTTCTTTAATTAGAAAAAGCAATTTAAACAACCATGTCCAGACTACCGTCCAAGTCGACCGGTGGGCTTTACCATCATTAATTGAACAGCCTAATCAAGTTTTCAGGTTGAAGGTTAAGCCAAATCTTATATGCTTCCTATATTTGTATCAAATGCTATCTTGTGCCAATCTCGGATTTCAGTTGTAAGAGTGAAAAATAACACTAAAAGCATGTTGAACAAAAATGTTCTCAGCAAACGCATGAACAATGAGGAACTTGAAAGACAAATTATTGTAAGTAAATATTGGCCCTCAACCACTTCTATCTAGTTATCAAACTATAACAGGAAAGATAGAGCAGTAGATTATCATGTCGGTATATGCAAAACCAAGCGTCGGCGTTCCCGAAGCTCCCTTCTACCTTCATCTCATATCAATATATCAATGATAAACTACAAAACTGAGGTATGCCAGCCCACCAAATAAGGTTACCTGAGATTGTATGTATTCCACAAGTTCTTGCAACCTTGCTGCCTGTTGAGAATGGATACCACTTGAACTTCTCTCTAATGCAGGCAACCTTTCTAAAACTATTTGAAGATAACTCTGTTAAGAAATTCAAAAAAGTAAGCTATCGGTTTGGACTGTTTAATGTCAAATCAGAAAGAAAAAAGAAGATGAAAGTCAAAACCTTGGTCGTATATGAGCCATCTAATTTGAGTGTTGAACCAGCAGCTGCCACAACCTCTTTATTGACCCCTTTAATTTGTATGTAAGGGCTAGGTACATCTTGTAGATGATCAACCTCTATAAGAATCTAAAAAGAAGAACCCTTTACTTCCCCGAAACCAAGTCACATAAGAGGTAATGCATAATTGAGGAGGAGGTAGAGTGCAGCATATGAGTAGGAAAACAAAAATTATCAGGAATCAGAACCAAAGCACATCGATAAAAGGTTAAACAGATTCGTACCAACACCTAGGAAGACTACTGAAAACCTGCAGCGCAACTGAAAAGCCTCCTATCAGTAGTCAAATAGGGATCATGACTGTATACTATATGCTACTTCCCTCTCTACCAGCAAATTGACAATGATGTTGTACTGTCGGTGGAAAAATCTGGTGTTTTTTATCTCTTTCACTTGACCACAAGCATCATGATTTCTGCCCCCAACAAAATTTCTTCCGTGTAGCTATTTGTTCCTATTCCCCTATTAAAGAAATCCTTCTTGAGAGGTCCTTTTTGTGATAAATCTCAGAAATCTTCCACTTGTTCAATTACTGTTAATTCTTTGATTCTACCAAGATCTTTTTCTTCCTCTCTTCTAATCTCCGAAAGTCCTCTTTGTTTCCATCTTCTGATTGTACTGTCTTTCCTCCTTATGGTGACCAGTTTGGTGTCTCCACTCTTATTTCTTTTTGAATAAGGAGTAGTATTGAGCAAATCTCGGTGGCTGCTCTTCCGGAATAAATCTCTTTTGGGTGACCATTTCAGTGGCAGCCGTGCTTCTTTTCAATGAACGTTCTAACAATACCATGCCAATTATTTGTGGCGATTCCAAATGAGCAGTACCTTTTACCCGTGACTAATCGTGCCTCTTCTCTGGTGACAGTTGCATTGACAGCATACCACTTTCCCCGACATTTCATATTTCCAGCCATTTTTCTCTTTCAGTGACCAAAATTTTTCTGCCGAAATCCCATCTATCATAATTTTGGCGAGATTCTAGCGAATCAAAACTTTTTCAATGACCTTCCGACATGCCTTCTATAAACCATTCCAGCAACAATTTATTTGTTGTTTCTGGATAAGTAAACTCAAGTTGACTCTCCACTTTGAGTTTAAGGGACGAGTTAGAAGTAAAGTGCTGGTATGTTATAATGGTTGAGTTAGCATTAAGTGTTATTATTAAGCCGGTCTTTCGTCGGTTTAAGATATGAATTCTATACAACACCTAGAAATAGGTGTCTTGTATTCCTTTTCTCTTATTCCTCACAGATGATATAGATTACAATTCAAGTAATGTAGACAAGTCTTTCGTGTGTCTCAGTATGATAAAAAAGTATCAAGAAAACTGAGAGTACCTTCCCATCTTGGTAGATATAAGCTGAAGCTTCAATATACGCGACTGCTTGATACCTGAAATCAGAAATTATGAAGCAGAAAGAATTTGATTCAAAATATACTGACAAGGAAAGAACATAGAAAAGATATAAATGCAGATGACGAGTCAAGTCACATATGAATTAGCGTTATGTTTACTAATACTTATGAGAAAGGATGGATATAATATGGAATAAGAAAGTGTTAAATGGAAAAGAAAAAGCATAGAAGCAGCAATAACAGAGACATTCAGTATTTTTCATGAGGGTCATTTTGAGGAAAGCATGCCTGGGATTGTTATCCTTTATCTGTATCTCATTTTTTCTTGCTTTTTCTTTTTGCCTTTTTGAGGGGTTATCAAGTAAGTAGGTTGCCCTCAGACTGCGTCCTATGTGGGAAAGAAATATTTTATTTACTTATCACCAAAAGAGGAAAAAATATTAGGACAAAGCTTGGCCCAGCTATTAGTGAGGAAAAGGTAGATTAATGCGCTGCATCCAGCAATTGTCCTTTCATAGCCAAAAACCAACTAAAGGGAAAAAGTTAAACCCATCAAACGAAAAGGCTTGGTATTTTCTGCAACATATATCAGTCGAATATGTTGTACTTGGCTTCTGAATCTTATTTTGTCCATACAAATGCATTTAACCAAGCCAGACTTCTAAAGAACTTCCCCACCCATTTTGGCCTTTACAACCATCATCTTGCTGGTGCTTCCCTCATCTTCTCCATTAAAGTTGTTGGTAGCCCCAGAATGACTCATCCCTTCCACCCCCCTGCATTCTCTCTTCCTCCTCTTCAATGAAAACCATCTGAACTACCCATTCTGGGACATCAAACATAATCTTTCTATTATGTAAAAACTCGCCATAGTCTTTCTATTATGTAAAGACTAGCCATTCTGGTTGTTGCTTTCACTAGCAGGCATTCAACTTCTTTTTTCTTTTCTTTTCTTGATAACGGTAGGATCGGGCTAGCTTGCGTGCACCTCGTTATTCCACTAGGGTACCTGCTAGCTCCCACCAACACAGGTACCGGGTAACTCTGTCCACCAAAACTTAGGGAGATGAGAAGAAACCACCTAGTGTTTTTTGTCTTTGCTGAGAATTAAACTCTGCAGGTGTTCAACTTTTATAAGTACCAGATATTGTCTAATCTCCCCGCAACCCTTTCTTTCATTTTATCCTTTCATAACCATTACTTGTTTATAACAAGAAAACAAACTCAACGTGCAATACAGCAATCAACTATCCAAGACATGTCAAATTCAGAAGGATTTACAGAATCTACATAGAAGAGGCAATGTTTGTTCTCATACAAAAATTTTCAGTTGTACATCCTTTAGTCTATTTCACGAACTTTGAGATCAACTTCATACAAGGCAGGCCAAGCATGCAATAGACAGCAGAGTATACACAAGAAAAATTTCTAATGCAATTGAATGGCATGAATTATTGATACAACAGAATCATACACATTATCTGCCGAAAGTAAATGAAATTATGAAGCGTGGAAATAAAAGGATGGATGATGCAAGAAATGGCCTAATAAAAACCAGCTCCATTGTCAAATACTTCACATACCCAAGATTAAGGAGGCCGGCGACAGTACTAATGCTGATATCGAAGTCCACTTTCGGCTGAATAATATAATTTCCTTCTCTTATAGGCTTCAGATGTAGCAGTAGAAAATATAAGCCACTATGGTCGAGCATTTGCACAAAAGTTTCAAAAAAAGGAACGGTAGAGCATGTCCTTTGATAAATACATTTGTATGCATGTCAAATCACACACCTCGCGTATTAGCAATGCAAATCTTCCTTCACATATTCTGACTCTAATGCAATCACTCTCAGTTAACTGGCCATTGGCAGGTATTCCAGGAAGCCGCAAGTATATATCAATAAAATTCTGGACAGAACTACATATCTTGGTAGGGTCAAGAATTCTCAAGATATCTTGATATGCCACCTGTAAACAGTTTTCTAGTTAAAGCAACAAAAGCAAAAGACTCGTTTTGCGTCCTACATAGTAGCATAATGGAAGCAACTGACCTGTTTATTGCTTTTCAGCACAAACAATGAACTCTCAGGAGAGAGCACAGGATCAAAGTCGTTCCTGATTTTTAGCTGCAGAATGGTATTAAAAAGGTCTTTAATAAGGTAAATAATTTTATTAACAATTGGGGGAAACCCCGTACACAAGCCATAGACCAAAAAGAAGAGAGTCTACATCAAAATATGGTTCTCAACAAAAGAGACCCAATCTTCTATACAGGACCCCATGGGTACACCAAAAAGAAACTAGAAACAAAAGACTATTTTGCAATTTTACAAAATCTTGCTCCACTCCTTCAAATGCTCTCCCATTTCTCACATTCCAAACAACTCACATGATTGTAAGGGGGAAATATTCCATGCCCTTGGACTTCTTCCCCTTCTATGAGCCCAACTATACAACGCCTCCTTTATTGTGCCCGGCATCACCCATCGCATACCAAACAAATTAAGGACCACCCTCCATAACCAATTAGCTATTTGACAATGCAATGAGAGATGATCTACATCTTCGCCCGAACTTTTGCACATGAAACACCAACATAGGTGATCCTCCTCATTCTCGAATTTTCCGCTATCAAAATCACTCCCCTTGCTGCCAATCACGCGAAGAAACAAACCTTTCTTGGTGCCCTGGAAATCTAAACAGAGTAACGAGGGAAGATACATTCCTCTCTCCCTAATAACCTCTAATAATAAGATTTAACAGTGAATAATCCATGTCTACTCTCTCGCCATCTCCATACACCTTACAATATCTCAACCAAGTGATGGAAGAAGGTTCCTCCTGAATCTCAAATTCCAATGAACTTCCCCCCTCCTCGTGAGACTTACGGATTTGTTGGACTGTCATCTCTCTTTGGCTAGATACTCTATATATGTTAGGAAAGGCTTCACTCATGTGCCCAAAAACTAACCCCGCATCCATCCGCAACCCTGAAAGAAATATGATCTAGACGGTGTTGTGATATTTCTAGTCCTCCATCCCCCTTCCATAATACCATACTTTTCCGCTACCAACCCCCTCCAAAGTGCATTCTCCTCCATCCCAAACCACCATAAATATTACTAGCAATTTACTAATAACAGATTCTATTTTTATTTGTAGAAAACTCGTGTGCTTGGGAGTCCCTGATGATTAAATAAACCAAAATTTTACCATGACTGCAATTTTAGTAATGGATTTCTATTGCCACTTTATGTCAAAAGCAGTTTTGATTTACACAATATTGTACAAAGCTTGTCTCATGCACCGCTACTTGTTACAAAATATCAAGCGGTTTGCATCATTAAGTAATTACACAAACTTCCACATACTAGCCATGCAAAATAAACATTACTAAGAGATGACAACAATTACTTAAAATTTCTAGTAGCAAATTCTGCTTGATTTAGAAGATCGCTAAATTCTAAAGCCCAATTTATTGCTAAATTTGAACTACCTAGTGAAAATTATATAGGAAATATGAAAAGTAAAAATATTTCCAGAATAGACTAACATGTGCATGAACAAGATGTGGTTCAATGTACTGCTGGAACATTGGAAACACAGTTGTCATAATTTCATTTTGGGACATAAAGCAGCCAACTCTACTTTTGTCTCTTTGAACTCGGGAAAGAAGATGTGAATGCACACCTCCAACCTGTTCCAAAACAGGCAATAAAATCATTGGTGATAAATTTCTTACCTAAATACTTTCACAAACAAAGTGAAGCAAATTCAAGATAATCATGTATAACATCATCATACTTACAACAGCAATCCACAAATCCAGTGATTTTCTGATGTCAGGATGCAAAGCATAAACACCTTCAAAAATGACCTAGCCAAAAAAGCAAACCTTACTCAGCTTCTCTGATTACTGTAGAAGATTAAACAGCAAAAAGCAAGAGCTATACCAACAATAAACTTCACAACTTTTAGAAGGAAATCAATTTTGTCTTCACTTTACTTACCTAATTCAACATACATCGTCTCTTTTCTTATTTAGATCGTGCAAAGACTTACCTTTTTCGTGGCTTTTACTTTCTTTTTTTCTTTTTTTCTTTTTTTTTTTTTTTTTTTGTCTTTGCGTTAAATAGTTAATTAATTAAGAGAACATTACTTGTGTCATTTAATTTGTTGCCCATAAGATATTAGAGTGCACAATAAGTTGATTTTTTAATGTGAGTTTTTTATTTCCTTTTTTATCTTATTGTTTCTTTTGTTCTGCTTGTCTTTTTTTATATTGTAGATTCATTTAGCGATTATTCATGATGTGTGCGATCACAATTTTTGTGGTCGTCCAATATTAAAATTTTTTCATTTTAACTCACACAATAAAAATATTGAAGAATATTGAAGAATTGACACTTTAAAATAGGCACATGGATCACATTAAAAATAGTCACCTTACTCGACAATGTAATAGATATAATAAATAAAACAGATTGTAATTATACTAATCCATGTGTATTGGAAAATTGAAAAATATGTAGACTAATACGAAATTCATATTAGTGCATTAGGAATTTGTTCTTCAATCAAACTTCAATATCTTCAAAGTAGGACTTACATAAAAGATATTTTTATGCTTTTCGACTTCTTCTCTGTAGCAAAACATTATTCGTTAAATTGGTTGTCTATATGATTAATTAATAAGAGGTTTACATATAAATTTTAGGGTAACATTGAAAATTTAAGAGTTTAAGTTCTATGTGTTGATAATGTAATAAAATATTTATGTAGTCACATAACTTAAAAAGAAATTTACATATAACTCTATTTAATAAATAATACTCCAGGTAAACAGTTAAAATAGATTAAATTACACTCACGATGTAAATAATTTATTACATTATTATTGCATGTAATTTAAATCGAAAAGCCAAAAATTAAAGTATGATTTCAGATTTAGAAATCAACGTGCAAGGCTCATGGTGTGAGTTTAATGAGGACGAATTTTCAAATGGGCCCCACCATGATAATGACATTTTCAAAATTTGATGTAGAACAATTTACCAAAGAGGGCTCAGAGCACGTAGGATTTACGGAAAGCTAAGGAAGAAACATAAGTAATAAGGAATAAAAGTGAGGCCAAAACAAATCTGTGTAAAAGCTATTTTTACAAAGTAGGCGGAACCTTACATCTTCATCCATTTAACACAACCCGCTATAATCTTACTAGTGGGGTCTGAGGAGGGTAGTGTGTATGCAGATCTTACCCCTACCCCGGGTAGAGAGGCTGTTTCCAATAGACCTTACCCCTACCCCGGGTAAAGAGACTGTTTCCAATAGACCATCGATATCCTTCCCTTCAAGAACTCTATATTTTACTCTTGGGGTGACTCGAACTCACAACTTCTTAATTAAGAATTACCAGCAACCCCTCTTGTCTAACACAGACTGCGGAGGACAAATAGTTAACGTAGAAGTACAGCTAATAACTAAATTAACTTCGGAATGGCTAGGCAGACATGTTGACCAAGATATGTTGCACTTGCACATCACATGGCCTACCAACATTGTCGGAGGTTTATTCTTAAATACTTTGCTATTATATTATAAATTTGATGTGGCGGTTCACCACTAATCTGCCCCTAACAGAAATATTGTCCAATCCTTTTTTTTCTTTTCTTTTCTAATCAAAGTAAGAAAGGTATCTTTGACATCAAAACAAGAATATACTACAAGGCCGGTTCAAAAATATACTACTTTTCGTCCCTGGCTATTTATGGAACGTAAGAAGCATATACAGTAAGTGAAGAGAACTAGTCAATTGTGTTTGGAATTATATTAGGAAAATATTATTATTCTTATAATTAGGAGTGGTCCGGTAGGTACTCATTTATGCAGGAACTATAAACANCGAGCGCCTGTTTCAAGGTCAAAGATAGGTGCTTTCGTTCTTCGGCAATTTCTGATGTCACTGATATTCTACAAATGACAAACAGATTCAGGAACAGAGAAACATGGCCGGGGAAGGAAAGGCATACAGGAATAGCACAAGTTATGCCAAATACAAGTAGTAGTCCAAAGTTATTATCAGAAGTAAAGGCATACAGCAAGTTATGCCAAATACAAGTAGTACAAAGTTATTGCCCCAAAAGTAAGACTTCCAATATAGATGCAGATCTGTCAGATACTGCAATAGACTCATAGGTTTACGCCAAAGAGTAAATTGACAGTTCTTGCTTTATGCTCAAGTTACATACATATTACCATAGCTGAGGCGCACTCATCTTAACAAAATGTTAGGCTCTTTTTTGAAAGTAATACAATTTTGGCCTTTTGACTAAGATCAAGTGTAGTATCTGCTCTTATCATTTCTTTTTTTAAATAAGTAAAACATTTTTTTTCCAATATAACTAGAACCTGCAAAGGATTCTATAAAGTGAATAACAAATCACAAGCTTCCTGAAAGGACTAGACGATCTCAGTGCAGAAGAGAATCTCAGAGACAGTAGAAAGTAGGTCTTGCTGAGAAACTAAATTTAGCCTTAGGTATTGGATCTATCACAAAGACAACCAAATGAAAGTCTTGATTTTGACGAACTTCTGCATACCAAATAAAACTCTCATAAACTGGAAAAAAAAGTAAGAAAGATATCTTTGTAACTAAGACATCTATGAATCCGGATCCCCTAACAAATCCCCCTTAAAAGCATATAGTAGAGGATTTAAAGGTCATCCATTCTCTTCATTAGCATATGGGAAAGAGAAATATCAGAGTGGATAAGAAAGCTGAAGTTTCCCAACCAAATGATCACCACGAAAAATCAATGTGTAGCACCGTAAACCACTTCTACCAATATAATGATCAACTTAATGGCAGATGAAAGAGTTGTTTTCTGTTTACTTCTATAACTAGTTTAATAAAATTAACTGAGCAGCCACACAAGGATTTTCTACGGTACTGATCCCCTAATCCTACCTGGATTGGAAATCCCACTTGTTCTGGAGTGAGATATAAGAGGAAAGTAAAGACTGAAATGAAATAATTAGAAGATGCTCTCCCAAAATGGACAATGATTTACAGTAAAATGCTCTCAGGCACTTACCCCGAGACAATTATCCTTCATGAATCCTAGGATTGTACCACCACCCTCCAAGAGACAAGCCTATCGCGACAAAAACCCAGCTAGAACCTCCGGCGTACGACCACCCACGCGCCCTCACACGCGGCCCAGTTCCGCCGACCTCTCAGCCACGCCCGGCGCGTGAGGCAGATTCCGGCCAGATCTCACTTTTTTCCCTTCAGACAGCCTCATCGCGAGGCTGTTCCGAGCCTTCCAGTCCAAAAATATCCAAATTCCGACGACTTTTACTGTTTTCCGGCGACGGGTGAGGCTTTCTCCGACCAGACCTCACTACTTCTTCTTCAGACAGCCTCTTCGCGAGGGTTTTCCGAGCCTTCCCATCCCAGTTCCTCCTAAATCAGAAGATTTCTCCTATTTTCCGGCGAAAATCTTCAGATTTAGGCGGCATTCTATGAATTTTACGACATCATGCAGCACCGGAGATACGGATAGTATTTTGGGAAAGCCGAATTTAGATATGATGGACTCTAGAGTGAGAAGCTCCTACTTTTCTCTAGAATCTAGAAAGCTGGAAAACATGTCTTTCATCAAAGCTGCCTCTTGGCCAGCCGTAGAACTTGGGGGAAGATGCCATCGAAAGCTCGACGTAGGGCAGGAGCCGCACTTCTCGCCTGTCTCGGGAGCACACCCTCAGGCACAAGAAGGGTTTCTTGGAATCTTGTCTGATTGGGTCTTTCTCCAAATGGGTTGGTTCTCCAGAGGTTGTTAGGAACTAGGCAGCAGAGGTATGGAACGTCAAGGACGGACTGAAAATATCGCAACTGGGGGACACACAATATCTCTTTCGATTTGTCGACGAGTCTCAAGCTTCAGAAATTCTTGTCAGAGGAAACATGTGGTTTGATGGGAACTTCTTAAAGCTAGACAGATGGGTGGAGCACGATGGGTGTCACGACCCTCGTTTCCCCGGCGAAACTTTGGTGATCAACATGGTGGGTCTCCCGGTGCATCTTTGGTGTCTTGACCTATTCAAGAAGATTGGGGATATCTGTGGGGGTTTTATTGATGTCACTAGCAGCCTACACGATCTCTCGCGAGTGAGGATTGTGGTGAGGAAAGGGGGCAGAATCCCTGTCTCCATTGTGGTGGAAGATGGCTACTTGAGTTACAGGGTTTGGTTGAGCCCTGAATTTCGCCTTATATTTATGCATGTGGTAGTGGCGGAAGAAAAGGGAAGGTCAAATAGAAGGAAGGGGAGGGAAAATCAGTCTCTGAAGGGAGGGGAGGACTCACTGGATCAGTGGACTAAGCCGGAATCAGACGTTAGATCAAGAAGAGACGGGGGGTTTGAATTTGGGAGAAGAAGACAAAACTTTATCGGGAGGAAAAGACGTGAATGCCCCTGGGTTAGTGATGCGGGCTGGAAAGGCAGAATGGGCCGGTCCTCTTTTAACTATCATAGGGCCAGGCAAGATTTCAGCAAGTACAAGCCTGGGCCTCCACACAGGCCCAGCAAACTTTTCCCAATTCTATTAGAATTGATCTCAAGGGGCCAAGATTATATCAAGTTGCGTCTGATAAGGCTCCTAAGCATACGGGAGTAGTCACTCCTTCTTCTTCTACCAATTGTGCTTCACACAGTGGTATTTCTTCACCAAGCTCTAGTGACTTGCGCCCCTCTTGGGCCGCTGCTCCAGGGGCAGCACCGGCTAAAGCTGGTGGTGTTATTCCACGGCCTCCCGCCTCTAATGGACCCAGCTTCATCTCCCTCTATGCTTAGCTGTGCTGAGGTTACAATACAAGCTCCTTCCTCTTCTCGGGAAATTGTTGCGCCTGCCCCAATTGATGTCAGTGGCGGGCCAGTAATACCAGTTAATATGCCGCCAAGGGTTCCATCCCGATACCCTTCTGGCGTTTCTGGTCATCCCTATAGCATAAAGGCATTAATTTCAGAGGTTGGTGCCTCTCAAGGAAACGATGAGATCTTCCCGGCACCTAAAGTTCCTTTTGCTAGCAATGCTATGGTCTTGTATTCCTCCGGTAGGGGCAAGGAAAGGGTACATACAGAAGACGCCTATCCAATTTTGTCACGGATTGGAGAAGGGGATATGTCCTTCTGAATGGAGGATAAACTATTAAACTTTGGGAAGTTCTTAGGTGTTTTTTTTGAAGGGAAGGAAGATAGGGTGCTAGAACTGTTGAGGGAGATTGAGCTATAGTCTTTTTATAAAGGTGCAGGGAGGGAGTTGGGTAAAGGTGTTAAGCAAAATAACTTAGTGGATGTAGTGGTGTATCAGAGAAGGGGTCGGGTGTGTGACAGGGAGAAAGGGACCCCGGCTAGGGGGGGTGGAGAAAAGAGGGCTATTGTTACTTATGGAAGTTAAGATTCTTTCATGGAACGTGAGGGGGATGAATGACCCAAACAAAAGGGTCATCCATCAAAGTGGGAGTTAGAGAGTGGGGTGCCAACCTACTTTATTTTTAGAAGACCAAAATAGAAGTTTTGTCGGATACGATCGTGAGAAGTGTCTGGGGAGGTAGTTGGATGAAATATGACTGGGTCCCAGTAGCGGAAAGTGTCGGGGGCATGGGCATTCTACTTATGTGGGATGATAGAAGCTCGGAGGTAAAGGAGATTAAGAAGGGAGTTTTTTCTTTAGCAGCTCTCGTCAAAGATAGGGTGAGTTGGGTGGAGTGGGGATTTGGGGGAGTGTACGGACCGGTAGGGGAAAGGTCTCGTCAAAGATAGGGTGAGTGGGGTGGAGTGGGGATTTGGGGGAGTGTACGGACCGGTAGGGGAAGGGTCTAAGGTACCTTTCTGGGAGGAACTGGCCAACATTATGGGGGAATGGGACATTCCATGGGTTCTAGGGGGAGACTTTAACACTATTAGATTCCCGGAGAAGAGATTAGGGTGTAGTCTGATTTCGAGGGCCATGGAGGAGTTTTCTAAATTCATCAATGACCACTTTCTCATTGATCTTCCTCTGTCAGGGGAAAGGTTTACTTGGGCCAGGGCGGAGGATTCCAACCCAAGGTCTAGACTTGATAGATTTCTGATATCGCCCTCCTGGGATGAGCTGGTGCCGAATGTGCTGCAGATTCCTTTACCTAAGCTGACTTCGGATCATTTGTCTATCTTGCTAGATGGATGCAGAGGGAGGGGGGTGCTCCCTTCCGATTCGAGAACATGTGGTTGAAAGTGCCAGGATTTTTTGACAAAGTGAAAGAATGGTGGACAAGCTACGGGGTATCAGGGTCGCCTTCATTCCGTCTGTTGAAGAAACTCAAATTGCTCAAGGGAGATATTATTAGGTGGAATAAAGAGGTCTTTGGGAGGGTAGAGATCAAAATGAGGGAGCTTATGCATGAATTGGGGGAATTAGAGAGGGGAAGGGGTGAGGGAGCTAGATGAATCGGAGAAAACGAGATTGGGGGAGGTTAAGAGAGAAATAATCGAGTTAGCAATAACTTAGGAGACTAGTTGGCGGCAAAAATCGAGGGCGCTCTGGTTAAAGGAGGGGGATTCGAATACCAAGTTTTTCCACAGGGTTGCGGTCGCAAATCGAAGGAGAAACTTCATAGAGTCCTTAATTGTGGACGGGGTGAGGATTGAGGGAGAGAAGGAGGTAAAAGGGGCGATAGTGGGGTTTTATGAGAACTTAGACAAAGAGGAAGTTAGTTGGAGGCCTACTTTGGGGGGAATAGAGTTCAACAACATAGGGGAGGGAGACAGTGAGTGGCTAGAAAGGGCTTTCGAGGAGGAGGAGGTGCACGAGGCTGTGTCGAGTTGTGCTGGTGATAAGGCCCCGGGCCTGATGGTTTCTCCTTGGCCTTCTTCCAGCTCTGTTGAGACACCATTAAGGGGGAGTTGATGGAAGCCATTAAATACTTTTACGTGAATGGTGTTTTCGAGAGAAGTATCAATGCTTCTTTTATTACTATTGTGCCTAAGAAAGAAGGCGCATCTTGTATCAGAGAGTACAGGCCTATCAGTCTCGCGGGAAGCATTTACAAAATTATTTCTAAAGTGCTCTCCAACAGACTCAAGAAGGTTCTTGACGTGTCTGTTTCGTCCTCCCAGAATGCATTTGTGGAAGGTAGGCAGATCCTGGATGCTGCTTTGGTAGCAAATGAACTTGTAGACTCCAAAAGAAAAAATAGAGAACCCGGCTTACTGTGCAAGTTCGACCTTGAGAAGGCTTTCGACCATGTCAATTGGGAGTTCCTGGATTTCATTATGATGCGGATGGGGTTTTGGGAAAGATGGAGGGGATGGATTAAGTTCTGCATTTCCTCAGTCAGATTCTCTGTCCTGGTTAATGGTAGCCCGTGTGGTTTCTTTGGCAGCTCCAGGGGTCTCAGGCAAGGTGACCCCCTATCCCCCATGTTATTCATTCTAGTGATGGATGCTCTGAGCAAAATGATGNGTTCCTGGATTTCATTATGATGCGGATGGGGTTTTGGGAAAGATGGAGGGGATGGATTAAGTTCTGCATTTCCTCAGTCAGATTCTCTGTCCTGGTTAATGGTAGCCCGTGTGGTTTCTTTGGCAGCTCCAGGGGTCTCAGGCAAGATGACTCCCTATCCCCCATGCTATTCATTCTAGTGATGGATGCTCTGAGTAAAATGATGGATCGTGCGATGGGTGGAGGCTTCTTGAGAGGATTCTCAGCTCCAATCGGGGCGCTTAGTGCCCGACGAGTCTCTCATTTGCTTTTTGCGGATGACACCCTGATTTTCTGTGATGCCGATATAGACCAGTTGACCTGCCTGAAGCAGGTCCTGCAGTGGTTTCAGATAGTATCACGACTCAAAATCAACCTCGGCAAGTGTGAGATTTTCTCGGTGGGTGAGGTCGCTAACATTGAGGCTTTGTCTAATGTTCTCAGATGTAAGTTGGGCTCTATTCCCACTACTTACCTGGGTCTACCATTGGGCGCTTTGCATAAGGATACTACGGTTTGGAATCCAGTCATTGAAAGGGTTGAAAAAAGATTAGCGGGCTGGCAGAAACGGTACTTGTCAAAAGGCGGTAAGGAAGTGCTTATCAACAGCACTTTGTCGAGTATCTCTACCTATTACTTGTCCCTGTTGCAAGCTCCTGTGAGCATCACAAAAAAACTGGAACAGCTTCAAAGGAATTTTCTTTGGGATGCGGCGGATGAAACTAGAAAGTTTCATCTAGTGAATTGGCAGACAGCCACTTCCCCAAAGAAGTGAGGCGGGCTTGGAGTAAAAGATCTTAGGGTATTCAACAGAGCTTTACTGGGGAAGTGGCTGTGGAGATTCGGGGTAGAAGAGCATGCTTTATGGAGGGAGGTCATAGTAGAAAAGTACGATTCCACGTAAGGGGGTTGGAGGACCAAGGCAATCACAGCACTGTTCGGGTGTGGCATGTGGAGGAGCATCATGAAAAACTGTGAAGCTTTCTATGGCAACATCACTTACAGGGTGGGAGATGGAAGGAAAATCAGCTTTTGGAATCACAAGGTGTGGAGAGGATACTCTGAGGGTCTTTTTCCCCCACGTCTTCAGAGTTCCAAACCAGAAGGAATGGATGGTCTAACAGATTCGCAAGGAGCATGAAGGGGGTAGTATTGGACCTCTCTTTTAGAAGGAACACTTAAGATTGGGAGATTGCGGAGCTCCAAAATTTGTTAGCACTGCTATACGGACAAGACAAGCCCTATCCATCTTGCGATTCTTGGAGATGGGGGTTGCATGGCGATGGTTTGTTCACCGTAAAGTCCTTTTACCAGAGTATGTTGGTGAGAGAGGAGGCTACTTTTCCATACTCCTCGATCTGGATTCCTAAGGCGCCCACGAAGGTGTGCTTTTTTGCATGGCTAGCGGCGAGGGGGCGATCTTGACAGCTGAAAATCTACGAAAGAGAGGCATTACACTTGTTAGTTGGTGCTACATGTGTAAAAGCTCAGGGGAAGAAGTTGATCATCTTCTGTTGCATTGCGCTGTGTCCTCGGGTTTGTGGAGGGCAATCCTGAATCTTTTTGGTGTTCAATGGGTGATGCCAAACACTGTAAAGGAAATGCTATATAGCTGGGCCGGTTTCCGTAGAAGAAGCAAGCAAAAGGCGTGAAAGTTCGCCCCGTTAGCTCTCATGTGGACAGTTTGGGGAAAGAGAAATAGGAGAGTTTTTTAGGGGATTGAATCTCCTTTTTCACATCTTAAAAATAGTCTTTTATCTTCGATCGCTTTTTGGTGCACCCATATAGCCCCTACTTGTGTAGAAGATTGGGAGTCTTTTGTAGAGAATCATGTTCTGATGTAAATTCTGTACTTTTTGGTATACCACTTGTATAAGGGAGTTTTTTCTCCCTTTTTTGATTAATACAATTTACCTTAT
>AWOL01S0000445.1:101321-187927 GCA_000715115.1 Nicotiana otophora
ATATCCCTATGATAAGTATGTGATTCAATTCCAAACTCTAAAAGGTGTATAACAATGAAATAAGCGTTCAGGTAAACTATCTCTCTCCTTTTTTCTCTTATTCCGCGTAAATAGTTAGCATCCACATGACATTTCCCAGAGCAAAAAGCCAAGACTTGAATTTCCTAACACAGTTAATCAATCTATTTGATGGACTTTCCTGGGGAAAAAGGAGAAAAGAAAAAAGGACTCTGCTGGTAACTTATTTACCTTCCAAAACAAACGAGGCTGCAGTTTCAAGAAAAGAGTACAGAGCAGAAGAGAAGAAAGGATGATTTTGTACCTTTGACAGCAAACCGAGATCAAGAGAGCTAAAATCATCATATTTAAAGTCCTTTACATGTTCAGACTTGTAATAGCTTTCAAGGGAAACAACTTCGCAGCCAACAATATTTGCCATCTTACGAGCCAAACTCGTTTTTCCAGATCCGCTCGGACCTCCTATCGTGGCAACAAAAAGTGGGAAAAGGGGGGTTAAATAAGATGCTAATCAATTTACAAATATCTTGATTTTTGTTTAATTTAAGATACCTAATGACTATTAGGACTGAAAATATCATCTCTCAACATTTATTCTTAACCAAAGGATCCATTTGCATTATAGCAAAAACTATAGTTACTAGGAATAAGCAGGAACCAATTACCATCATAGTCAAATTTCATGTATGGAGTTGCTATACATAAGAATTAAGGGCATACGAGACATTTTCAATGAGGTGTTAGAGGAAAAAAAATTGCAACATGCATGTGATTGGTCAGACAGATATACCACATGATTTTTAGAAGTAAACTAACCTATTCTTCAACCATAGGGATGCATAGGGAGGTAAAACGGAAGTTCCAAAAGCTGTATAGGGGTAACGGCGGTTTTTCCCCCCTATTAAGTATCATTAACAAGTAGGTTATCAAAAAAGTATCACTAACAAGTATTTTTGAACTGCATAACATCCTTAGTCCTTAAAGCAAAATTTCTTAGTTGCAACAGTTTTTGATAATTAAAGATCAAGGTTACTTCAGATAAGATGAATTTCCGTACATATTTTGGGGGAGGGGGAGGAGAGAGAAATTTGTTGCATTGTACCAATTCCAACTATAACTGGAAGACCCTTGTTCTCCAGTAAAGCCTGCCAAAAAAAAGTAATGAAACTAAGTTTCTGTTTGTGACAAGAATGAGCAGATTCTCAGATTTCGAAGAAAATATAAAAATGGCCTATCACATAATATGAACCTGGATTGCTTGAACAGAAAGAAGTAATCCTCTGTCCAAATCATATGAATCAGGCATAGGAGCAAGCTGCAGGACATCCCTGGAAGAAGTAGGATCTGTTGCTGTTTTATGAGCGGAATTGAAACAAATGGACAATTGATGACATGTAGATCACTGCTTGTTCCCAGTAAGACAAACATACCTGTAACAGAGCCATGAGCAAGTACTGGATCCAGTGAGAGAAAATGCCATGTTGCTAAGACAGGTTCCATTTTGGACTTTGTGGGGGAACGCGTCCAAGGCTGAGATAAATCTTCTAGCCGGTTGACCAAGTTTGAACTAACACGAAGCGGCTTTGGAGCTGTGATCAGCCTCTCTTGGTTGCTAGCTAAAACAGCATTAGGCGGATTAGACAACGGTGGTGTATTCAGACGTGGTACACCTGCGAGTGAAAAATATTTTTATCAGAACACGAATATCTGATTGTAGAAGTCACATCAACATGAATTTTGTGCAAGCGTCTCACAGTCATAAGTTAGTGAAGAACCTATGAAGGTGAATTTTTCCCATGTTTTAACTTTGTGGATCTGAGGAACGATAATTGAGCAACACGCATTAGCCCTATCCATGATATTGTAGCCTGTGATAATATCAGGAATGCTAGCTACTCAGAATTTGCTTCTACTAGCCAATTGTCGCAATGAATTCTCCTTTTTCACCATTTTCTCTAGTGCTACTAACCACCCCCTCCCTCCCTGAGAGAAATATAAATTTTCTACCGCTGGAAAGACTTGCCAAGGGATAGTAGAGAATACATGTCATCACCCCCTCCTTCCCAACAAAAGTCATGCCACTAACTTTCTCTGGTTGAAAAAGGTAGGGTTCTAAAAATCATTCCATCTATGAAGTAAATATCAAAGAGCTCTTGATGCGACCATAAGCATGCAATAGTCAAAAGATTAGAAGGTGGCATTCCCTTACCCACCATTACTTTCCTAAGATACTCCCTTAAAAAAAATAGACATATGTAGCTTGTCAATTTGTCATTGCAAATGAAAGCTAGCCAGAAGCCAAAACTAAGAAAGCCCTATCTATAACATATTTTTTAAAATCAATAGCTTAACCACCATAATCAAACTCAAAAATCTTTTATACATTCATAAGCACTGTGGACTCAGATTTCACTCTCTCAGCAGTAAAGCTGGATTCATTACTATAACTGACCAAGAGTTCAAACAATTAAAATTTCAACTGATAAATCAATGACTGCTCAAACCAGTGGAAGAATCAAAATAACAATGAAAACTACATCCAAGAGACAACCTTTCCTCTCCAGAATCATCTCTAGATATGATTTAGTAATCCAAGGTCCATTAATACCCATCCTGGATGCTTCAGCTCCAACCATCTACAAAAAAGAGATGTCACCAAATAAACATGGAACCAGATAGACTAGCACAAATTGCAATAAGTTATAAAATAATCTTTTGATACAGACTTCACGCCATTGTCCAGAATTAACAAGATGAAAAATGACATATAGAAGATAGCGTGAATACAAAGAAGAAGAATACAATGGGTTAACCATCCTAGAAGCAAGAGCTTGAGAGAACAAGATAAAAATAATACATACTTTCCGATTTATTCCCCGCAAAACCAGATATGTCTCGCCAAGAGTGTCGATCGTTTCCAACGAATTTGAAAAGCTGCCCTCAATAACTGATGTTGATGCCCTTTTGTAACTTACTACTACATTGTATCCCAAAGCCAGCAATCCACCCAGGGTCATCCGTCCAACCTACAAAAATTTAAAATATGGTAAGAGGAAAACGAGTGACATATGCTTTTAGGTCACTCACAGAGAATTACGCTAAGAAACAACGGTATGAAATATTAACGCGACTAATGAACCTAGATCATCAGTCTAAACTTCGGTAAGAAATATTGATACAGAGGATCGCGCAATATTAGGAATTTCGGTGATTATCCTTAGTCTAAAGTTCCTTTAGTTCATGTAATCTATGATTTCTTTATTTTATGTAGCCAAAAAAAAAATAAAAAATAAAAAAAATAAAAAAAAACAGTCTTACATGTTCACAACTCAATTCAATTATATCTAGATAGAGCATAACCAATATAGATGATTTGTATAACTAAACTAGTTTAAAATTGAGAAATAGTTCACTTATTGAATATCAAAAGAGACCAGTTACCTCAAATTCAGCTTTGGGCCGAATTATGAAATTTTTGTCAACAATCCGTTGATCGCCCAAAGAGAGATAGTATCTGATACCCGATTGACGCACCTTAATCCAATCATTAATGCGTGCTTCTTCACTGGCAGATGGAGGTCTCAGGTACATCTCAATAAAACTATGAACAAAGCTCCAGAAAGTCAGCTGTGACCATCACTTAGAAAGAAAACTACAAGCACAATGGAAGGAATAGTTGACAGAATTTGCTATGGCAACAATGCCACAGTGCTAGGAAGACCTAGAGTCTAGAACTCACTTGTCGACTTGTGCTTCCTTTCCATGGAATACATGAGATGCATGTTCATCTTCTAATTGCTGCATTAAGGGAATTCAATTCAGAGCCAGACTTATGTTTCTTATACAAATAACACCGCCAATATATAAAGGTAGAGTACTCTGAAGAACCATGACAAGTAGAAACAATTTAAACAGGAACCTTTCTTGGATTACACCATCAAACAAGGATACACTTGTTCATGTTAAAGTACAGGTCGCTGAATGATTCTAAGCAGCACAAACCTTTATTTTGGAGATAGTGTTCTCCCAAACTGGGGGTTTATTATACAAACAAAACTCTGCCTCCTGAGTTGTAAGATTAATCCCCTAAGTTGGATAGGTTATACATTTAACAAGTGACTATAAAAGTTCTAAAAGGCCATATGTAGCAAAAAAGCTATTTATTCTCAGGAAGAAGCCTATTAACTGAACACATATCTGAGAATGATCAAATGTATAATCTACTCAAAAAACCCTGCGCACATCCCAGGTAAAAAGCACAAATCAGCTCAAGTAAAAGTAGTATTATCACTGGAGAGGATAAAACTAGCATCTAACACCTGCTTCATGTTAGAAATTGCAATTGTTTCAGGACCAGCAACGCTAAATGCACAAATGTCAACAATCATGCCAACATGACATTTCATATTAAGGTAGTGTGGACTAGACAATCTATCACATGAAAGTAAAAACTCATACTATTAAATTCCATGGAGTAATATTTAGAAATTAGTGCTGAATCTTACAAACCTCACTTTTGCACTTGAGCTTGTAGATTGGCTCTCTAAATGATGACACAAAACTGTTGTTAATTCTGATCTGCATAAATATAGGGAATCAAGAGTAAGATTTAGGAAGACAAATTAGAATGGGAGACTTCAAATTTTACCTGAGCATGATGAAGGTCTGGTTCAATATGCTTCCTGAACAGAGGGAAAATACTGTCGATTAGGGAATCCAGCGGGCAAGATTCTCCTATATCGTACTGAACTTTAGAAAGAAGACTGAAGTGAACCCCACCAACCTAAGTGACAGGCACAAAGTATACTATAGTTGTATGAGTCACATAGAAGTAATCGCACCATGGTTAAACAGATTGAAGTGTGAAAAATAGAAATTTTACCACAGCAACCCGTATATCTAGCAAAGACCGTAGTCTTGCATGCAAAGCATAAGCACCATCAACTATTACCTATAGAAACGATGATCATTAAAACATAGATATAAAAAGGACCATGGGAAACAAATAGTAAGCATTCTCACCACTCCTGATGAGCTACTTTTTATTGCTTTAGTACCAATGCGTCTTCGTCCTTGGAAATCAAACACTGGGATAAATGTATCACGGCCTTTTATCAGGTCCTGCCCAAACAGGAAACGAACTTTAAGTGAGCAGATAAAGGACCACAACACAGATTTAAAGAGATAATACTGTTCTAACATTATTAGGCCAATTGAACAATTTCTTGAGGAGACTAACATACTCCAAGGCTGTTGGCACTGAAATGTACAGAGAGCTGACTTTAACAAAAATTTTACCATCCTAAACCACAAAAAAAAAGTAAAACTATTTTTGGACCTCAGAGCAAAGAGCTTTAATACATTTAATACTACATCAGTTAAATTCAACTTTAATAGATAAAGATGGAAAACGAAAAAAACACTGTACCTCAAGATTCTTGACGAGAAGATCAAAGTCTATTAAATCCATATCATTTCCATCATCCACTCCAGTGCGATAATTCTCCATCGACACAACAATACAACCAATCACAGATGTTACTTTCTCTGCCAAGCTTCAGAAACAAATGAATTCACATAAGCCAAGCAAAGTAGCTAATTAGCAATAGAAAAAGCTCCACTCAGAATTTACCATTCTCAATGGCATGCAAACAGAGGACTGTAAATGAAGCTTACCTCGTTTTACCTGATCCGCTTGGGCCACCAATGCCAACAGTTACAACACCCTCTTTCTTAGAACGAAGTTCTTGAACAGATTTTACCAACAAGTAATAGCCATGATCAAAGGACTGCAAAATTGCAAAAAGATAACCATTTCTATGTCATTGAGACACACATACCACAAATTCCAAACTGCGGTATCCAAAAAAGGCAGCCCGGTGCACTAAGCTCCCGCTATACGCGGGGTTTGGGAAGGGCCGGACCACAAGGGTCTATTGTACGCAGCCTTACCTCCTTGTCACATAGCAGCAACTTTACAGTTACGCCAAGCTCCACTTCAAACTGCGGTATTCAAGTGGAAAATATCTCCTTTATATTCATGATTTTCGAATACCAAAATATACTGAATTAAAATGGAAGAATCAACAAATTGGAAACTATACAGCTCTAAACTAGCAAAGAATTTCCATAATTTTATATACATGGACACCCTTCTGCACATTTTACTCATTTGATTCCAAGGGTCCAAGCTTATCAGCATGGAAATGAAAAGAGGAAAAGGGAGGAAAAAGTATACCACATGAAGAGGAAGGGATTGAAGAATGGAAGGGGAAGACGAGGAAGTGGAAGGCTGCTGTTGGTAGTAATCGCGGCCCCCTTCTTGAAATACTCGCTGCACCACATCATCATCCATAACACCAGAACTTAATTTGCACCTTTCAAGATGCAAATTTTTTTTCCCTGCGGAAAAATATAAAGACACAATTTTTTCAAGGCTTCAAATTCGATTTTCGTGGATGATATTGTAAAACCCTGATGGCAAAATCGATTAAGGTTGAACAAAGGGGAAAAGGATCTTGTTGATCACTTTGTGGGTTTGCTTTGTAAAGTAGGTAACAGTAGGGACGTAGTGCTAGTTTGTTGTAAGATATATGAACATTCAATTCTCAAGTCTTCTATGTATGCGTGTCCATCACAGAGTTTTGGTGTACAGGACTTCCCCCGCTTGCGTTTTTTGATTCAGCATTTCAAGAAAATGAAAGGTATTGCTGCATATTACCCTTCTGAATAATTTGGTATTTTCTCAAATAAAAAGAAAAAAAAGATGCATAATTCCATTTTGTTATAAAGTTATTTTTTTACATAAGTTGTACCAAAAAAAGAAAGACACAAACAATTTGATTCGACATCATGTTTATAAACACACGAAAAAATTAGACATAATAATAAATTTTATCCAAAATGCCAAAAAGATAACGTTAATTATGGCGAGTATTGCTACATGGTCATTCTGGATTGGCCTATCAAATTTCAGGTCAATCGGAGTCCGTTAATTTTTTTAGCACTGGTAGGATCCAAGTGGTAATGTATAGCATGGGTAAGTTTTATGTAACGACCCGGCCAATCTTTTTTTGTATTTGAGCTCAATTTCCCCATTTGATGCTTTTTATATGTTTGATTGTTATTTTGTGACTTACGGGGATAGTTGGTTTGGTTCCATAAAGTTTTTGGAGTTAATTGGATCACTTACTTTGTTGGAAGCTTAAGTTATAACAATTGACCGGTTTGACTTTTGTGTAAACGACTTCGGATTAGTGATTTGATGATTCCAATAGGTTCATATAGTGATTTTGGATTTAAGCGTATGTTCGGATTTGGATTTGGAGGTTCCTAGGGTGTTTTGGTACTATTTGGTTTGAAAGTTTGAAAAGTTTTTAAATTTGACCAGGGGTTGACTTTGGTGATATTAGATTCGAATTTTAGTTCCGAAAATTGAAATAGGTTTGTTTTGTCATTTGGGACTTGTGTGCCAAGTTTGGGTTCATTCTGAATTTGTTAGGCTTAAATTGGACGTTTGGTTGAAGTATGAAGGTTCTTGAACTTAAGAGAAGTTCAATTTGCGTTTTGGCCTTTGATTCGTTGTTATTATGTTATCGTGTCACGACCCAAGCCCATGGCACGTATTGATCGCTTTAGGCTTAGGCCCGTACGGATTTGTCTTTTTGGGCTATGCCACCTCGAGCCCCAAAAGCACGCGTATCATGTGAACTTAATTCATGCCTTATATAGCTCTTCATTTTTCTCTCCCATTCTGACTTGGGATTTGCCTAAGGTGACATGTGCTTCTTCAGAAGCTTGCTAGCCTAGAAGCCTGGCAGTCCGGCTTGACCCGCCCTCTTCATGGGCATCATATTCACCCCAATTCGGGACTCATTGTCCTCACTGAGGTTTTCCTCACCACCGTACTAAGGGAGATTCGGCTCTGATACCATATTTGTCGCGACCCAAGCCCATGGCACATATTGTCTGCTTTGGGCCTAGGCCCGCTCAGATTTATATATTTGGGGTGCGCCACCTCGAGCCCCAAAAGGCGCGCGTACCATATGAACTTAACTCATGTATTATATATCTCTTCACTTTCCTCTCCCACTCCGATGTGGATTTGTCTAAGATGACATATGCACCTCTTCTTCAGAAGTTTGCTAGCCTAGAAGCCTGGCAGTCCTGCTTGACCCACCCATATTGGCCCGTCATCCGTCATGAGCATCACATATCGCATGTGTTTAGAGGCTTGGATAAGTCTGGGTATTGTTTATGGAGTTTTTAGTATGATTGGACGGGGTCATGAATGGCTCCGGTTAGTTTCGAACCACACGGAGCATTTTGAGCGTTACAAGTTTTTGCTGGTGTTAGGCCCTTCTTTGCGATCGCGGAGGTGTATCGCGATCGCATAGGGCATTTTGGTGATGGGAAGATTTTTTTCTTCACGTTCGCTACAGTGGGATCGCGTTCGCGATGGGTTAGGCAGAGTGGTCTCCGCATTCGCTATAAGTGGTCGCGTTCGCATTGAGTTGAGGCAGTTGGGGGCTTGGCCAAGGCTTGGCCTTCGTGTTAGCATTCGCTGGCTGGGGTCGCGTTCGCGAAGAGTTATTTGAGGCAATATATTTTTATGCATCACGAACGCGAGGCAGTGGCCGCGTTCGCAAAGTGTATCACTAGGCAGACTCATTAGTGATATAATTTCGGGATTTTATCCATCTTCTCATACCCTAGACTTCGAGAGGTAGAGATTTTGGAGAGCAAATTCATTACTACATTGGAGGTAAGCAATTATCACTTGGATTTGACTTTATGTTTTGGTTTCTCATGGATTTCTACACCTAAAACTTGAAATTTTAAAGAAAAATTTGGGGTTTGTGTCTACAATTTAAGAAAATAAAATTGGGATTTTAGGAATTCATTTTGACTCGAATTTGAAATCTAATCATATATTTGGATTCGTGACATTATGGATAGTCGGGATCTACCCACTAAATCGGGTTCTGATCGTGTGGGGACGGGTTGAATTTTGTTGACTTTTGGATATTTGATTAAAGATCAAAGTTTTATTGTTTGGGGTTGTTTTCTATGGCTTTGCTTAACGTTATTGAGTTATTTTTTGCTAGATTCAAGCTAATCGAAAGTGGTTTCTAAAGAAAAGAAGGTTTTGGAGGGTTGATTTGGTCCATTTGAGGTCAATTAGAGTCCATCAAAAAAATTATACAAAATCAACATGTACTAATACATATGAAAAATTGTATATAATCATAATTCGTGTTATATGACCTCGAAACGCCATAAAATGAACTCTAAAGTCATAGTGAAGCAATGAGTATTGGTCACTAAGCCATTTTCAACGGACCTATAAAATTTTAGGCCAATCTGTGTCCGTCTAGTAAATTCTACAAAATCAACATATTCTAATATGCACGAAAAGTATACATAATTATAAATTCGTATTGCATGATCTTGAAATGCCATAAAATAATCTCGAAAGTCATGGCAAAGTAATGAATATTGGTTACTAGGTTGTTTCATATGGACCTACAAAATTTCAGACCAATCGGAGTCCGTCAAAAAAATTATACAAAACCAGCATGTACTAATACACACAAAAAGTGAATGTAATCATAAATTCATATTGCGTGACCATAATATGCCATAAAATGAAATCGAAAGTCATGGTAAAGTGATAAGTATTGGTCACCAGCCTGTCTTTAATAGACTTACGAAAATTGAGACCAATCGAATTTAGTCAAAAAGATTCTACTAAATGAACATGTACTAATCGAAGTTCAAGTTTAGATATCTCAAGGGATTAGCAGAAATGCTAGTAACTGGCAGAATGAGGTGACATGGGCAATCAAGCATGCAAAAGGAAAACATGTTAGCCAAGAGATTTATAGGATGGCTTTGGCAGGAGGTGTCTACCACATTTGGCAAGAAACAAATGCAAGGATCTTTGATCACGCCTAACTATGCATGCTAAGAGGTCTAGTGGTCATTGCAAATATAATATAGTTTACAAGTCCGGAGTCGAATCCCATAGAGAAATAACATACAAATTACAACCAATAGTTTTGCATGAATTCAAGTAATCAGCCTTCAGAAATATTATATAACGATTTGAGAGTTTACTAACTAAGATCAAAGTAATAAAAAATGTAGTAATGTATAAGTAACAAAGCAAATATTGTAGACAAGATTTGGAAAAGTCTAAGGTTATGATTTCCCCTATTGTCAGAATCTTTCCGCTACGTTTTCTATGAATTTGCCTAAATATTCTCTACTAATTGTGAGTACTTTGATTGTCGTAGCTCTCTTTCGAGAAACTACGACAATTTACTAGACGTATTCTCTCGAACTACACCAGCTGACACTAATTTACCACTCACTACAATCTCACCAAGGCTTCGTTATCTCTAATACCGCCTTTAAACCCTCTGTATCGATCTCTCAACTACGTTAGAAGTGGTGTTGTTCAACAATTACCTAAATATGTAGTAAGTTGAATCCATACATTCGAATCAAATGCTCAAATATATTTTAAGGATTCTCATATATCAAAGAAATCTCTCACTCTCACAAAGAAGTCACATGCATGCACAAAGTACCATAGGTTTTCCCATTATGTAGACCTCTACTAATATAGGCTCGCTCGGTCTAAAATCACTTAGGACTTTTTATGTTTGTAATGTTGGCTCAAGGACAGGTTGGATAAATTTAGGAATAGTGACCAACACTCCTAAATACTTTAACACATCACATAATTAACTTTAAGCGCATTATTTTCAACCTAACTGTATTTTCACAAACAATATCATCCCCAAAGTATTTTTTCTTTCTTTAAGCACTACTTTAATTCATACCCACTAGCAAGAACAAGATTACTATTTTTTTTAAGTTTTCGCTAGTGGTGTATTAATTTACAAAATAAGTGCACCCTTCTTTCTTTTATTGGTTCCACTCAAAAGTCACCCCACACTTAATCCTTACTTCTTCTAGCGTTCACATCACAATTAAAGTGCTTTACGAGATACAAGGATTAAAATAATGACAATTAAGAACAAATGGGTATAGGCTTGTAATGTGGTTTCCAAATAAAAGTCTATAGGCTCAAAAAGTTTGACTAGGGATAAATTTTATTTGTGGCAGGCATTAAGTTCAAAGAGATCAAAGAAAGCCTAAAATTATTTTTCTAACCGAGTAAAACCTAAAATTTCGCTTCAACTAACATGCCGGGAAAGTTTTAGACTCTAATACAATGACACGGACTATACAATTTCTCACCACACATGGCACATGATTCACCAAGGACGGTTCTATTCCTATTCTCAAACAATTGCAAGTATTCACAGAGCCACAAAATATTAAGCATCAAGCACAAAGTGACACAAGCCAAGAAAATGAGATATAGGCGTCAATAAACATGTTATTACTCAACAAGGCATCATAACATTTTCAAACCATAGGGAAGGTACTACACATGCTAGAACCTAAATATGCTACTATCAAACTAGTCAAAGGCGCCTAGCAATTCTTATTTTTTCATTTTTTTATTCCATATTCTATTCTAATCTAAAGACAAAACAAAAACTACTACCCGGTTCAACTACATCCCGTGAAAAAGAACCGCGGCACAAAGAAAAACCACAAGGGATTATTACTATCTAAAATAATACAAAAACCTATATATATATATATATATATATATATATATATATATATATATATATATATATATTGTTAGACTTTAGTCCCTCAAGAAAACTGCCTAAGAGATTCATCGTCGGAAAAAATCCAGTCATTTTTTTTATAAGGGGAATTATGAAGCTAAAAAGTAAAATAAAAAAAATTAAACACACGAACTAATTAGTTTATCTAATATTTACAAATGACTGAGAATACCTCTCATCCCATACTTAGTTCATGCATTGTCCCCAATACATATATACGCTCAAACAATAAACAAAAATAGGTAAGGGGGTAGGAAAAACTCCCCTGATTAGTCATCGTTCTCGCCCTCATCTTCGAAGGATCCATCTGCAGCTGTCCAGTCATCATCCTCTGCTCCCTCATCTACATCATCATCATCCTCCTCGTCGGATTTCTTTAGCTCGCCTCGCAACACTTCGATGTGTTGATATGCTCATCCTCTGGGAGTCTTTGGCCAGCTTCAAGCCCAACCATTTGTTGGACATGAGCATTGAGTGGAAAACGCTCCTCCAAAATGGTCATTTCCTCTGTAGTGGTCGGCCTTCCTCCAATCTTGAGCTGTAAATCCATCATCCCATATAAATGGGCTATAAAGCTGTCATCTCGAGCATTGTGCTCGACACCTATCATTGTGGCAATGGCATTCTCCTCCTTAACCCAGATGCTTGTGATGTGGAGGAATGACTATATCAAAATCCCGCTCCTACTCCACCTCTTCTTTTCTTAGGTACTGAGTCAACATGTTACCGAAGGACAATCCATCAATTCTCTTGCTTATTCTCACCTGGGCCATCTGGTAGTGTATTAAGTGGCCCACATTCACTTTCTGACCAGTCATTAGGAAGTATATCATGCATATCCTTTCGCGGCTAATAAAAGTCCCGTGGTTGCATGGTAGTAGTCGCGTGTTGATCAATTTCAACCACACCTAAGCTTCCGGCTTCATTTTTTCTTTGGAAATTTCCTATGGCGTTGGGTCTTCATGTCACGAACCCAAGCCACCATAGAATTTACACCACAAAGAATGTGTCTCAATACTCGATATGTTGGACGGGTGATGAAGTTATCCAAGGGTTCCTGTGGAACATCCGGAGCTCCCAAAAAATTGCATATAATTGATACCGAAAAATCGATCAACCTTCCCCGAATAGGCACCAGCTGCTCGGGATCATTCAGATCAAAACCGACATAAAACTCCCGAACAAGGTTTACATTGATATCCCCGGTGTTTCCAAACACGTAGCTCAACCAAGATCATGAATACCTTTCCAAAATGATTGATACTTAGCTTGTAGGCGACGCTCATGCAAAGTTGACTCAGAATGTATATGTCTCAGCCGACAAAGCTTGTACCGGTCCTTGGCAGATGTGGGTATGCTCTTCAGTCCAAATTCTCGTTGTCTCTCAGGTTGTGGGTGTGTGGCTGCTATAGCTGCAACTGCTTGCAACCTTTCAACTTGGCTTGAAGTGGCCTCCCCTCCTTTTCTCTTTTTCGGTAGAGGTTCGGAAGAAGCCTTGGCCTTAGTAGGAGTAGTAGTTTTGCCCTTGCCTTTACCATCGTCTTTCTTAGGATGAATATTCGTACCTACATAAGTGAACGTTCCGCAATCGTAGAGAATATGACTCAATTCAAAACATGGTATTGCGACCCCACACATAAAAGTTCATGACATGATGTTCAACTATTTTGAGGCTACTCAGACTTCACATCTTTATTTTAGCATGAGAATCAAGCAATGACAAACTGATATTTACTAGAATTGTGATGCATATAGTTACCAGTGAGCCCACCTAAACTTGCAATTTGGAGTGTTGCAAGGCAACATAGCACTAGTATTACAATCTCGGAGACTAGAACTCCATTTGGGTAAAGAATGCCTTTGAGACATTTAGACAAACACTTAGCGTGCATTAGTGTTGTCAAAGTGGTTGTAGGAATGAAGGATTGCCTCACCCTCCCCAAATCGGCTTGGGGATTTCATGTTCTCACCCTTGTACACAACAACAATACCAATTATATGGGGTTTATGGGATTAGAGCGAGCAAGCACATTGATATACCCAAAAGTTGTGGAGTTGCATTACTTAACTCAATTCGAATTTTTGACAAAGAAAAGAGTTAGAAACATACCTTAGATGCTTAGGAGGAGGAAGTGCTCTTCAATTGAAGTTTCAAGTGACTAAAGGAAATGGTGAGTGAAAGTCTTCAATGGAGTTTGTGTGTGAGAGGGAGGGGAAAATAGGATAGCAGTGTTATATTTTAACTAAGGTGTGTGTATGTTTGTGTGGTGTTTTAATAGAAATAAGTTAAAAGAAAACCAACGTAAAAGTTACGTTGCTATAACTTACCTGGCATCGCGAGCTATACAACGAGATGGACATCATGCTTTGCGAGGTCTGTCGCGAGGTGGTCCTCGCTACATCTCTTGCGACGGGAGGTCTACAACGCACTGGAATACTAGTGACGTGAGCTCTATAACGAGCAAGGGATTGGGAGAGGCGAGCTCTATATCGAGCTGGGAAGCTAGCGTCACGAGGTCTGCCGTGAGGTGGACCTCGCTAGCCCCCTGGCGACTCGAGTTGTATAGCGAGATAAAAGGTTGGCGACGCGCGTTTTGTTGCCAGGTACGTTGTGCATTTTGCTAAGCAATGCGATGTATGCAACTTTGTTTGGAGCGTACGTATGCACTTTTTATTTCGTTTTTTGAGCGACTCCAAGCGTCATAACCTCCCATCGTGCTCCATTACCTGTTCAAGCACAATGAGTTAGCTAAAAATTTGTTAGTGCATAAAAACAAACAAAAATTCTTGTTAAGCTAAAATAAACTACGAATTTGGTTGCCTCCCAACGATCGTCTGATTTAACGTCACGGCACGATACGAAGCGATCACACTTAAGGTTCACTCAACACTTAAGGCTCCTTCAAATGAATCATCGATACAACTGTTTCCTCCTCCATGCCAAGGTAATGTTTCAACCTTCTCTCATTGACTCTAAACATGTTCGTTCCATCATCAGATTCAATTTCTGCAGCTCCACTTGAGAGTACTTGCACCACTCTAAATGGTCCCGACCATCTAGATTTCAGCTTACCCGGAAATAGTTTCAATCTTGAATTATAAAACACGACATCTCCGGGTTTGAAAATCCTTTCTTGAATATGCTTATCGTGCATGATCTTCATCTTTTCCTTGTACAACCTGGTGCTCTCAAAAGCATGGTAACAGAACTCATCAAGTTCATGAAGCTTTATGACTTTACTCGTACCAGCGGCCTCCACGTCTAGATTTAACTGCCTTAATGCCCAAAAAGCTCTATGCTCTAGCTCCACCGGTAAGTGACACGCCTTTCTAAATACCAATTAGTACGGTGACATACTAATCGAAGTTTTAAATGCAGTATGGTAAGCCCATAGTGCATCATCCAATTTTCTCGCCCAATCAGTCCGAGTAGCATTTACAATTTTGGTTAAAACACTCTTGATTTCTCTGTTTGACACCTCAACTTGCCCACTTGTTTATGGGTGATACAGAGTGGCAACCTTATAGCGTACGACATATTTTTTCAGCAACTTTGCGAAGGCTCGATTGCAGAAGTGAGTTCCTCCATCACTGATGATCACTCTTGGAGTTCCCAATCGGGTGAAGATATTTTTTATTAAAACATTAATAACTCCCTTTGCATAATTTGTTGAGAGTGCTACAACTTCTACCCATTTCGAGACATAGTCCGTTGCTACGAGTATATACTTGTTGTTGTATGAGCTAACAACTGGTCCCATAAAGTCGATTCCTCATACATCAAAAACTTCTACTTCTTGAATTGGGTTCATGGGCATCTCATGTCGACGGGAAATATTCCTCGTCCTTTGACACTCATCACAACTCTTTACCCAAAAGTGTGCATCTTTAAACAACGTCGGCCAATAAAATCCTGACTCCAGCTCTTTAACAGTTGTCCTTACTTCTCCAAAATGGCCTCCATAAGGCAAAGCATGACATGCCTGCAAAACAGAAGCTTGGTCTATCTCGGGAATACATCTCTGGATCATGTTATCAATACAAATCCTAAACAAATATGGTTCATCCCACAAATACATGCGACAATCACGAAAGAACTTTTTCTTCTGCACAGAAGACAAGTCATAGGGAACAATACCGCTTGATAGGTAGTTTGCAATGTCTGCATACCATGGCGCTACCTCAAGGATCATGGCTAACAGTTGTTCATTTGGGAAAGTCTCCGTGATCTCTTCCAATTCAACACTCTTTTCAGCTCCTTCATGCCTGGACAGGTTATCATCAGCTTGGTTTTCCATTTCCTTTCGGTCACGGATTTCTAAGTCAAACTCTTGCAGCAGTAGCACACATAGAATCAGGCACGACTTTGACTACTTCTTATCAATTAGGTACCTGAGAGCAGCATGGTCAGTATAAACAATTACCTTCGAGCCTATCAAGTAGGACCTGAATTTGTCAAATGCGAACACCACTGCTAGCATCTCTTTCTCTGTCATTGTGTAATTTAGTTGAGTACCATTCAATGTTCTACTTGCATAGTAGATTAGATGCATGATTTTATCTTTTCTCTGCCCAAGTACTGCTCTCACAGCATGTCCACTTGCATCACACATCAGCTCAAATAGTTGCTCCCAGTTGGGTGTAACTATGATAGGTGCAGACACCAACCTCTTCTTCAATTCCTCAAAAGCTACCATGTAGTCATTAGAAAACACAAAAGGGTGATTTGTTTCAATCAATTTACACAAAGGGTTAGCAATCTTGGAAAAATCTTTTATGAAACGCCTATAGAAACCGGCGTGACCAAGGAAACTTCTTATTGGCTTGACAGAAGTGGGTGGTGGCAATTTCTCTATTATATCGATCTTAGCATGATACCTCTCAATGCCCTTACTTGACACTAGGTGTCCCAAGACTAGACCTTCCCGCACCATGAAATGGCATTTTTCCTAGTTTAGCACCAGATTAGTCTCCATATATCTCCGCAACACTCTCTTCAGATTCTTAAGGCAACCATCGAAAAAGTTTCCCACCACTGAGAAGTCATCCATGAAAACCTCCATTATGCCTTCTACCATATCCGTGAAGATGGCCATCATGCACCTTTGGAATATGGCGGGTGCATTGCATAGGCCAAACAGCATTCTCTGAAAAGCGTAAATATCATATGGACATGTGAATGACGTTTTTTCTCTATCCTCTGGGGCAATAGATATTTGATTATACCCCGAGTATCCATCCAAGAAACAAAATTGGTACCTCCTTACCAATCTATCTAACATATGATGAATGAACGACAAGGGAAAATGATCTTTTCGGGTGGCCTTGTTCCATCTTCTGTACTCCATGCAAATTCGCCATCCCATGACTATTCTTGTTGAGATCAACTCGTTGCTCTCATTTTTCACAACAGTCATCCCACCATTCTTTGGAACACACTGAACTGGGCTAACCTAGCTGCTATCTGATATGGGAAAAATAATTCCCGCATCTAACCACTTAATCACTTCCTTCTTTACAACTTCTTTCATGTTAGGGTTCGGCCTTATTTGATTTTCTCTTGAAGGTATGTGCCCATCTTGCAGTAGAATCTTATGCATACATAAGGCCAGGCTGATACCCTTAATGTCTGCAATGGTCCAATCAATTGCACTCTTGCACTCTTTTCAACACCTGCAAAAGTTGTTCTCCCTGCACATCTAACAAACAAGATGAGATAAGAATATGTAAAGTCGAGTTAGGTCCCAAGAAAGCATACTTGAGGTGAGATGGTAACGGTTCCAGCTCTAATTGTGGTGGCGCTTCATTCGATGGCTTTGCTGGAGGGGTCTTTCTTTCTTCCGAGTGTAAAGGCTCGAATTCGAGCTCTCTTTTCCAATACCCTTGCCCTTGAAGAGCTAACAAACATTCTGCCAAGTCTTTACCATTTACTTCTTCTAAGTTCATGAGGCAGGCTGTAAGAGGGTCTTTTGCATTAAGTGACTCATTATCTTCATCCATGATCACATCCATTGTGTCTAACAAAGAGCAATTTACAAACTCACTGGGTCGCCGCATAGACTTTTGCATATTTAATGTTATTTCTTCATTATTCAGCCTCATCTTCAGCTCCTCCATTTCACAATCAATCAGAGTTATCCCTCTAGCCAAGAATGGCCTTCCTAAAATTATGGGAATCTCCTCATCAACCTGGCAGTCCAAAATGACAAAATCTGCTGGAAACACGAATTTTCCAACTTGCACAAGTACATCGTCAAGTATACCTGATGGACTTTTCACCGTTCAGTAAGCTAGTTGTAGTAACATGGATGTTGGCCTTGTTATTCCAATGCCTAACATTTTATATATAGACAATGGCATCCGATTTATACTTGCTCCCAAATCACACAATGTTTTGGCAAATGCATAGCTACATATGGTGCATGGAATTGTAAAGCTTCCATGATCGGTTAGTTTCTCAGCTATAGGTCTTGTAACAACAACACTACAGGTCTGTGTTAATTTGACAATCTTGTAACAACAACACTACAGGTCTGTGTTAATGTGACAATTGTCAAGTCTTGGAAGTCGAACTTACGAGACATCAAGTCCTTCATCATTTTTGCATAACCGGGCATCTCCCTCAAAGCATCAATTAGAGGAATGTTTACCTGAATTTGCTTCAGCATTTCCATGAATTTTTTGTACTGCTCATCCTTCTGATATTTGGCTAACCTCTATGGGAAGTTTGCTGGAGCTCGCTTCTTTCCTGCGGCTTGAGTTAGATTCTGCTCAGGCACTTTTTCTAATGCCTTCTCTTGCACTTTCTCAGTCTCCTCTGTAACCTCTTTTTCCTTGATATTTCCTCTTGTGCTGGCTGCACTCTTACTTTTGTTAGCTCGGTTGACTCATCTAACTCAATTGGCACTGACACAAGTATTTCAGTTGACTAGCTCTCACGAGCAATTTCTTGCTCTAAATCAAAATCTTTACCATTGCTCAAGCTCACCGCCATAAGCTGCTTCAGGCCCTACTCTTTTAGATTGACATGTGTATCCGCAGGTAACGTCCCTTGAGGATGGCTGTTAAGGGCCATGGATAATTTCCCCAGTTGAATCTCAATGCCTTTGATATCCGAGTCATGTGGCACTACCTTTTCTTGCATTTGGTGGACCTTTTCTTCAAGTTTCCCGCTGGCCCCAATGAGTTATTGCAACATTCCTTTAATTTCAGATAACCCATAATCTTGTCTCACTATCTGTTGTTGTTGAGGCTGTTGATAAGTTAGCTACTGATTTTACTGGTTGTATCCTTGTTGCCTTTGGTAAGGCACTACTTAACCATGTGGTCGCATAGCTCCAAAATTATTGGTGTTATTGTACTGTTGTTGTGCTGGTCTATACTATTGATTTTGCTGTCCCCAATTCTGACCACCTTGCTTCTGGCCTCCATAGTTGCCCGTGTAGTTCATATTCTCCTGATAGTTCTGGTTGTCACTTTCACCACTCCACGAGCACATATATAGTTGGTTAATGCATGGTGTACATATTCCCTCATTAGTCATGTCAACTATGTGTACCTGATTATAGCCTGATTTATCAATTTTCTTGGTGAGGATACTCATTTGCGTCATTAGAGTAGCCATATTCTCGGCTATAGAGTTGTTTGGGTCCAATGCTACTAAGTAAACTATAGGGGTGATTGTAGTGTCTCTTGTCATCCATCATGAGTTTTGAGCCATTTATCTAGCATGACCTTACACTCTCTAAATGACTTGCTCAAAAATTCTCCACCTGCTGAAGCATCAACATTGGCCTTCAAGTTATCCGTCAATCCCATGTAAAACCGTTGTCCCAATATCTGTTCTGGAATTCCATGATGTGGATACTTAACCAACGTACCTTTGAACCTCTCCCACATTTCTTGTAATATTTCAGTTGGTTTCTGCCTGAAGCTCAATATTTCATCAACTTGATTGGCGGATTTATTGGGTGGGTAGAACTTATTCAAAAACTGCTCGACTAATTCCTCCCAAGTGGTGATGGAATTTATGGGGAGCGAATTAAGCCAAGTCTTAGTTTCTCTTGTCACTGAGAATGGAAATAACAACAGTCTTATTGCTTCCGGTGTCACATTCGGTTGCCTTTGCGTGACACAAATTGATAGAAATTTTTTTAGATGTTGTTGTGAATCTTCAATGTAAGACCCGGAGAACAGTCCCTTATTTTGCAGCAGATGTAGCATGTTGTTTGTGATTTAAAATGACTCTGCTTGTACTTGAGGGACTGTAATTGCAGTTGTCAAATTTTCAGCGGTGGATTATGCCCAATCTTATAAGTTGCTTCTGGCACAAGAGGCGTCACACCCTGATTGTTCGGGTCATTCGCATTGTTTCGATTGTCTTGATTACTCAAAACGTCACCCATGTCTAATTCAATTTGTTCTCTTGGTTGCTGTTGTTGTTTGTCTTTCCTGTTTGCACGATTTATTGCCTTGAAAGCTTTCTCAGGATCCAGTAATGCTTCAAACAATTTACAATTCTTGAGGAGTTTCTAGGCATACACCTATAACAAATAAGACTATAAACGTTAGAAATTCAATGTAATTAAGTAAAATGGAGAAAATTGACTAAACTAAGAATCCTAGCAATTATTCTAGCTGTAATTAATAACACTGTTGATTACCCGGCAACGACGCCAAAATTTGATCATGCCCAACTATGCCTCCTAAGAGGTCTACCGGTCGTTGCAAATATAATTCAGTTTACAAGTTCGGAGATGAATCCCACAGGGAAATAACATACTAATTACAACCAATAGTTTTGTACGAATTCAAGTAATCAACATTCAGAAATATTATATAACAATTTGAGAGTTTACTAACTAAGATCAAAGTAATTAAAAATGCAGTAATGTATAAGTAACAAAGCAAATGTTGTAGACAAGATTTGGAAAAGTCTAAGGTTATGATTTCCCCTATTGTCAGAATCTTTCCACTACGTTTTCTATGAATTTGCCTAAATATTCTCTACCAATTATGAGTACTTTGATTGTCGTATCTATCTTTCAAGAAACTATGACAATTTACTAGACGTATTCTCTCGAACTACACCAGCTAACACTAATTTACCACTCACTACGATCGCACCAAGGCTTCATTATCTCTAATACCGCCTTTAAACCCTCTGTATCGATCTCTCAACTACGTTAGGAGTGGTGTTGTTCAACAATTACCTAAATATGTACTCTCTCTCTCTCTCTCGAGCAATATACATACTAAATCGGCTCAGTTAATTGACAGCTCTTCAATTAACAACAATGAAAATATAGTTGAACATGTAGAGAAAAATCAAAGGCAAATCTATATTAAACGCAGTAGAAAATCATCCTCCAATAGGTTCCATCAAACCTTAGATAAGAGAGTTTAGCTACTCAAAAATACAACAACATTAACATAATGTTCAAATACATTAAACTACAAAGTAAAGAGATAAAGGAAGAAAAACTCGTTTGATTCTTGCTCCACAGTGCTTTGCAGCCCTTTTCTCCTCCAAAATTATGTCCAACCCTAGAATAACTCGTTTGGGGAGTATTTATGTCAATCTCCCGGTCCAAATCCGGGCTGGGGTCTTTTAACCCGCGACTTTTAATTACCGTGATATAGACCTCGCGAAGCATGGTCTGTAGCGCGGTCAACCTGGCTATAGACCTCGCGAAACCTGGTCTATTGTGCGGTCGACCTGGCTATAGCCCTTGCGAAGCCTGGTCTATAGTGCGGTCAACCTGACTATAGACCTCATGAAACCTGGTTTGTAGCACGATTTGGGTACTTGATGCCTTTGACTCTTTTCTTGCGTTTTTATCCTCTATTTGTGCAACTTTCATTCGATGATTTATTCCGATGTTCCTACACATAAGACAACATAATTTAGCGCAATTGTCGCACAATAACTCACTAAACCAACAAAATATAGGACGGGTAATGTGCTAAAAGTAGGGGTGTACAAATAAAATCGATAAATCGCACCAAACCGATAATCCGAGTCAAACCGAAAAAAACATCCGATGTGGATTGGTATTGGAAAATAAAATCCGATCATAATTGGTTTGGTTTGGTTTTAACTAAAAAAAGTCAAACCGAAACCAAACAAACCCGATAATACATTTATATAATTTGTAGAAATATTTTGTATATATAAATATTTACTGTAATGTAATTTATAAATATTTCTTTAACTTTTTCATAATTTTATCTTTTAACATATTATTTCAAGTTTAGACTTAACATTCTTGAATGACAAATAAATTTTAAAGCCCATAAATGTAGTAGCTCAAAAAAATTTCAAATCTATACTAATGCTAACAAAAGAGATTCAATTCAATACTAGGAATGACGATAGTGTTGGATAATTATTTTAGTTTTACATTGGTTTATAATGAAAATGCATAACTTAGTTTATCTTTTTCTTTAGTGCTTAGTTATATAATTAATATTAGTACTTGTTAGCTATACTTATTTTAGCATTACCTATATAGTATTTTTAGATTATGTTAATTTTTATTATGGCTTATTAATTAGCAATATTTATTTTATGTAATTTTATTATTTTATCTTTATTATTGAATATTTAGTATAATGCTATGACTTATCTCATATTATTGTGTTAGTTTCTTGGAAAATACATTATATAGTAGTATTTTACGAGGACTTAAGAACTATTTAGAGCACAAGTTACGTATTTTATGCTATGAAGACTTTACCGAAAAAAATTCTGAAAACTCGAAAAAACCTGAAAAATAAGAGAAAAACCGAAATTGAAAAATTCGACTTTGTTGGTTTGATTTAGTTTATAAATTTAAAAACCTGACACCGTTGGTTTGGTTTGATAATTGAAAAATCCGAACCAACCCGACCTATGTACACCCCTAGCTAAAAGTATAGCATTTTGGCCTAATGTCGATCTTCATGACAACAAAATACAGTTGAGCAGGTGACTAAGCAGGTGATACAAAAGATACATCTTGTATAAGAAGTAGACTAGATTTTTTTTGGTACGAAAGATAATATTGCATTAACTATTTAAAGCTAGTTCTACAGAGGGGGTGATGCGTATGGTGCATCATATTAGGAGAGCTAGTTTGTTGACTATTACAAGTAGGATCATGAGGTAATTTTGTACAAGCTAAAGGCTGATTACTAGTTAATACAAAGTTCTCTACTATAATAACTCCATTGGCTTCTATAGATGCAGGTCCATCGTTGTGTGCATCAAAAAGTGTTGTTGTAGTTTCCATGTGTAGGGCCTGCGCATCTGTCATTGGTTTGACCTGCCTATATCATATTCCTCCTACTTGATCGTGTTGTAAGATGTTGGTGACATAGTTGGATCCATCGAACAATCTTCCTTGGCTAATCTATCCGCCACCCCATTCTCCTCTCTGTAGACATGTGTGATTGTTGCATTATGCAACTGGTCCAGGAGGTGCATGCAGTCAGAAATAAGCTTAGCATAATGCATGTTGTCATTCCTAATAATTGTTAATACATCCGATGCATCCACATTAACTTCCAGTGGAACCAACTGATGACGATTTGCTAACTCCAACCCAAGAAAAAATGCTTGTAATTCCGCATGTACGCTGTTAGTGGGTGAGATATTCCCTACAAATCCGATGATCCAATTCTCTTGGGAATCACGAATGAGCCCTCCCACACCTGCTTTGGCGGTAGCTACCGACAATGCTCCATCCGTGTTTAATTTGAAATAGTTTGGTTTAGGAGGAATCCATTTTAGAGGCAGGATTAGGGGTTTGTAATTTATTTTTAGTTTGCTGGCCAAGTACGCAAATTCAAGAGCTTGGTTATTGATGTGTTTGGGGTATGTAGGGCGTTGAAGATTATTAAAGTTGTTGTCGTTTCGAGTAAGCCAAATATTCTACAATGTAAAGGAGAGGAAAGTTTGTTGGTTAATTTTATGAGGCATGTGATTTTTTGTATTGTGGAATAAAGGAAATAACCATTGTGAGGGTCTTGAAATTCTATTGATAGGGTTAATAATATTGTTTAGTCCTAGTTGTGTCCATAAGATTTCTACGTTTGGACAATGTAGAAAGATCTGATTTAGTGATTCGGTATCAGTTTTACAAATATGGCAAAGATTATCTGGAATTATACCAATACGATGCAAGTATCGACGTGTAGGGAGACGATCATGCATGAGTAGCCACAAAAATGATTTAATTTTTGGAGTTACCGGAATTTTTCAAATCCATATAAATGTGGGTGTATGTGTTGGGCTGGGTAGGCAGTGGTCTAATAGGGCATTATATATTGATTTGACTGTAAATTGACCATGAGGTGTTAATCCCCAATAGATAGTGTCTAAAGTGTGTGTGTAGACATGCATATGGAGTCTATTAATTAAGCTCTTTATATTATCAGGGATATCAAACAGATAGTTTCTCCAATCCCAATCATTGTTAGACTTGTAAGCAGTTATAATATTGTTTAGATGGTTTAAAGGCAAAGGGCCCGATATTAGAGATCTCATCGTAATAGCTGGTGCGAGCCAGGCATTTGTCCAGTATTTAATATTAGAAGTGCTACCAATTTTCCATTGTATACCTAGTTGACAATGTATCCAACCTAAAAGGATATTTTTCCATGTATTAAAATGACCCCATCGGGTAAGGGGAGTTTTGTTATATTTATGTAAGAGGGTGGCTGCCCAAAATTGGGCGAGTGATTGAAAATGTCTCCAAGAGAGGCTAGCTAGTAGAGAATTATTTTTTATAGCCAAGAGCTATATTCCAAGCCTTCCGAAGTCTATGTAGCAGTGATTTTTTGCCAATTCACCAAGTGAATTTTTCTTTTTAGGTCACTCGTACCCCATAGGAAGTTGCGGATGTACTGTTCCATCTTGTGAATTATAGAATGTGGGATGAAAATGTATTGCTTAATATAATTGGGAAAGGTAGTGAGTGTAGATTGAATAAGAGTTGTTCTCCCCGCTAGGGAAAGATAATTAGTTTTCCAGCAAGTCTTACTTTGAAGTTGTCCAAAAGGAATTGAAAATCGGATTTATTGGGCCTTTTCTGAAATATGGAAAAAACTAAATATTTCCCAAAGGTCGTTCTCTCATTCATGTTAAAGCAAGAGAAGATGAAGTTTTTATCAGTAGTGGTACAATTTTTGGAGAAGAAGATTTTCGACTTTTGAAAGTTTATAGTTTGGCCTGAAAGAGTAGTAAAGTTATTAAGAGTGTAAGTGATGGCGTGACAACTTATTTTTGTTACTTTAGAAAGGAGAATAATATTGTCAGGAAAAAATAAATGCGATAATTGTGGGCCATTTTTTGATAATTGTATAGGTTTCCATAGAAGGTAATCTACTGACTGAAAGATGGTGCAAGATAGGCGTTCCATACACATAATAAAGATACATGGGGATAGTGGATCCCTTTGTCGTATACCCCTTTGAGGGTTGGAAGAAGTTTGTTCGTGTGCCATTGATCAAGATAGATACAGAGGCAGTTGTAATACAAGACATTATTAGGGATATGAGTGTGCTTGGTAAGTTGAAATAATGGAGTGTATTTTTGGTAAAAGACCATTCTAATTTATTGAAAGCTTTTTCAAGGTCCAGTTTCAGAAGCACGTGATTTGTGTTTCCCTTTATCTTTTTTTGGAAGTGGGTACGAATTTCTTGGACAAGGATTGCATTATCCGAAGCTCTCTTCCCTTGTTGGAAGCTAGATTGTGTGGGGCCTATAATTTTATGTAAAAAAGGTTTGAGACGGATCTCAATTATTTTTGTGATTAGTTTATAAATGGTATTACAAAGACTAATTGGACGGAATTGGGTAATGGAGGCTGCGTTCTTTATTTTCGGTATTAGGCACAAGTATGTTTTGTTGATTTTCGATGGAATATGACTTTCTTTGAAAGTTGTTTGGCATAGAAGAACCACAGACTTGCCTACTTCTTTCCAATATTTTTGAAAGAAATATGGGTGTAAGCCATCTGAGCCCGGTGCTTTAAAAGGTTTAAAAGAATTGAGGGCTTGGATTATTTCTGGAAGGGACAATTGTGTAGCTAACTTATTTTGATATTTGGTGGTTAATGAAGAAGTTGTATCAGAAATAGGGTGGTTGTTAATAGTAAATGATTGTGTAGTAGTAAATAATTAAGTATAATAGTTGAAAATATGTTGCTGAATTTCGATGGGATCAAAGGACCAATTTCCCACACTATCCTTGAGTGCGTTGATACGGTTACGTCTACGCCGTTGTAAAGTAGTCATGTGGAAGAATTTTATGTTAGCATCACCTTCATTTAGCCAATTGATACGTGATTTTAATTTCCAAAAGTCTTCCTCTAATTTTAGTACCCCACTAAATTTGTGAGAGAGTTGAATCTCTAAATTTTGTAAAAACCTACTTGTTCGGGTAACGTATTGAAGATTGTATCCCATTAATTCTTGCAAGTAATTTACGCTTTCTAGAAATAATATCACCAAAAGTATGTTTATTCCAGTACGTAACATTATTTTGGAAATTCTTAGTAGCCTCTATTAATTAAGATGCATTCTGCCACGAATTGTGTACTAAATTGTGGAAGGTAGGATGAGTTGTCCAAATTTATTTCAAATATGACGATGCGTTGCTTAGGTATATTATTAGGTTTTAGTGTTACAAGTAAGGGGCAGTGATCCGAATAGGTACGAGGGAGATGTTGTACCATTGCTTCAGGAAAGAGGTTTAGCAAATCATAATTAGCTAAAAGCCGATCTAGTCTTTCTAGAATTGTGTGACCATGTCTCCGTTTATTCGTCCAAGTATATAGACTACCTTTGAAACCCAAGTCTAGTAAGTTACAGTAATTAATACACTGATTGAAAGCATCAGCCCTTCTATTGCTAATAGGGTTACCACCAATTTGTTTAGTGGCTCTAATTACTTCACTGAACCCCCCTCCCCCCAACTAACCAAGGGCCCCTATAGGAACCGTGGATACATTTTAAGTTATGCCAAAGTATATTACGGGAAGTAGAAGAGGTATGAGCATAGATTGATTAAAATAACCACTTAGTATGGTTAGGCCATACCTGGACCATGCAGTGTATCTCCTGTGCGGTCATGCTGATATTCTCAACTGTAACTAGATCACCATGCCACATGATAACTATACCACCGGAGAGACCTTGTGTAGATACTTGGGACATATTTGAGAAGTTTAAATCATTCTTAAGAACATTGTGATCATGCATATGAGTCTCCAAGAGAACTATTAGAACGGGCTATAGTGATCTAGGAGTGAGCGAAATTGTCACCTAAATTCCGCATTATGTGATCCTCTACAATTTCATACTATGATATTCATTATGGATTGTGTGTAAGTTATGTTGTCAATGAAGTCAGTCCTCTCTCCCAAGGGATGCAGATCTGTCATATGAACTTGAGAGTTTATTGAGTTGGTTTGTCGAAGTGTTGGAATTATGACCATGGCATATTTCCCCATTTCCTGGTTTGTGATTGCCCTGAACTTTAGACTGCATGATGTTAGTTTTGGGAGGCATTTGAGAATGAACTTTTTTGCGTACTGCTCTTTGAGGCTGTAGAGATAAATTTCCTTTACCCACACAAACTCTGTCCTTGTTTCCCTCATCTCCTCCATTATTTGTGCTAGTTCTAATTGAGTCTGATCGCTTAATGTGTTGGGTGATGGAGGTGGAGTGTTGGGTGGACTGTGTATGGGAGACAGTGGTTCCTAGGTGCTGGTCGGGGATATGGGACGTTGTGTTGGTGTGAAAGAACTTATGTATTGGAACCACGGGGCATAAATTATCCCTGTGTGATGTGGTGGATAAAATGGGAGCAACCCCATTGTCTGAGTGAGAGTGTGGACTAGCGGAGATGCTGGTTGTGCCCATGTTGTTGGTGTGGAGGCAGAGGGCTTGTGCTGGTCTAGAATGAGATGGGTCTATGTTGAGTACCATTGACTCTGAGCATACACCTCCATTTCGAAGCGCATGACCTCCGTTACTATCTCCTTTAAGTGGACAGGGTTTTGAACAAGAAGTATAACTTCTTGGTTGTTGAGTTCCAGTGTGAAGATATGGGCATAATCATGTAGGCCCATCTTGAGCCATGACTGGAGTGGGTAATCCAGTGGAGGAGTTTGGGAGGTGTAGATGAGAGGGGTTGTCGGATTTGGATGGGGCGGACCATTTATTGTTAGACGTGGGAAGTGAAAATATTGATTGTTGTTGTGATTTCTCTCCCTGATGGATGTGTACCAGGGTCGTTGCATTTGTGCTTGACTATGGGTATATTGATATAAAAGGGTTTGAGTGGAAATCCTGTGAAGGTAATGACTTGTGTAAGTCGGTTGTAGAGTTTATATTTATATCTAGGGTTGGGGTAGAGGAAGTTATGTTTGTGGGTGTAATGGTTGGCGTAGGGTTGCAGGTTAATAATAGGGTTTCACATGAAAAGGAATTATGATGTTCCATTGGAGTAGGAGATCTTTGTGTGTGTTGTGTGTAGTCTCGTTGGTCATTGGAGGAGAGGGGGTGGCATGCAAAGAGACGACGGAGAACCCAGAGCAGATTGAGTGTGGATATAATATCAGAGTTGTTGGCTGAGTTGTCAGCTAAAGAGCTGGATAAGTTGACACTTAGGCCAGCTATAGGGGTTACTGAAGATGGTGTTGTTATATCCATTTGTGCATGGGTTGTAGTGGGAGTACTAGGTTTGGTGTCTAGGCTTGGGAAATTGAGGTCCATATCCTGTGGAGTTGTCCCTAGTTTAATGAATGGTGGGGTAGTGGGCTTATAGAAGGTCTTTACATGACCTTGTTGTTATGCTTTAAGTTTTTAGGTCTCTAGTGAGTCCGATAAAAGGGTGGTAGTTATGTTTGGGCTTGTAGGATCATTAGTCAGTACATCAAGAGTAGTATTTAAATCTTTTAAGTAAGAAAACGGGTTAGTAGTAATCAATGGATCTGGGCTATTGTGAGTGGTCTGTTGAATATGATTGCGAGCCCATGTGTGACAGTTATTAAGGTTAGAGACATTACATGTCGTTACCTGGGGTGGTGACGTGGCTACCACCTTCACTTTCGTCATTTGTATGGGGCGGTAAGCAAGGATGCGTGGAGCCTCAAAGTATGAATGTCCGATGAAGTTTTCAATTTTTTTATTGCTTGATTTTTCGGAAATGTTATTGTTTTCCATTCTGACTCTGTGTGTTGGACATGAGAGGATGATATGGGTGGGTTCATGGATATGGTGGGAAGGAAATTTAGTGGTGGAGTTGGGGTGAACTGGCAGTTCCAGCTAGCGTGGCCAAACCTGCCACATCTCGTGCATAATAAATTTAGACTCTCGTATATTAGGACTTGTTTGTGAGTACCGATGTGAACATGTGTTTTGAGGGGTTTCTCAAGTGGTACTTCAATACAAATACGGGCATACCTGCCCCTGGTAGTTGTTGAGGTACAAGTATCAACTTTTAAGAGTTGCGCTATTTTATTTCCCACCCTTTGCAGTATTTCAAGGTCATAGAATTCGGTTGGGAGCTCTGGTAGGCGTACCCATAGGGCAGCATAAGTTAGTTGTGCGTTTGAGGCTATGAATTTAGGCCCCCAAAGGCGGACAGAGAGAGAATGGTTTAAAATAAACCATGGTCCGTCGTGTAAAGCTTTGAACATATTTTCCTCATAGAGAAATTTAATAAGGAAAAGATTTGACCCCAGATCAATGAGGGGAAGTTCCTCAGTGGGTTTCCAATGTTGAGTAAGTTTAGTTTTTAGTAATTGATGACCCACTGTTTTGCCAAAAGCTTTTACGATAACTGAGTTTTTCCAAGGAGAGTATAGACGAGATTTGTCATTTTTTGTTAATGGAATGAAAGTGTCTACGTTGTCTGAGCGAGATATTTCATATGTAAGGTCTATGTCATCATGTATCCATTGGTAATTTGATGTGTACGCAGGGAAGTGTGAGTTAGAAGTAAGCGTATGGAGAAAAGATTTTGGTGGTGATAGGGAGTTAGGGCTGTCAATTTGCATGGATAGTGTGTTTGGTGGATCAGTTAATGGTAGGTATACGCAGGCTTTAAATTTCTATCCATAGGTGCATTTTAAGGTGCAAGTAGTTTTTGATACTGTGTAGTGCAAGTTTGGGACCGTTGTCCAAACTGCATGTTTTTTGAATGAGCTGTACATTTTTTCCATTGGCATTATAAAATAGTTAGTTGCCAAGAAATGATAATTGATGTATTCTTTTTGTTTTGGAATGTCTCCGAAATAAATAATCTATATTTGATAATCTATACAATTTTCACATAATTCTTCGTTTTAATTTATGTGAACTTTTTAGTCCGTGCAAAAAAGAATGACCCCTTTTTATATTTGGAAACAATTTACCTTTCTGTAATGATATATAGCCACACAAAATATATGTGTCTCATTTTATACCACAAGTTCAAAAATCTTCTTTTTTCTTAAACTACATACCTAGTATTTTACTAAACTTTATTTTAATATTGTACAATTTCATACCATACACATGTTAAACCAATACATTAAATAAGGTATCCAACCAATCTCAAATAAAACGTCATGGAGAGACTAATTAATTTATAAAATGCCTGGTGTGTAGCACTGTTTTTTATATGTCTTTTAGATATTTCAATTGTTAATGTATTTTATTTTATAGTACTTTTACGTAGTTTTTAAAAATATAAATTTTATTTCAAAAAACTTCAAAATTCTATTTTCAAATTCATGATTAAAATTAAAAAGTTTGACTCTCCGAATATGAGAAATTGGGACAAGAAAATACAATTTACTTGATTGTAGGAACGGACGAGCTACTCCATCCGCCCTATTTGTTACATATATCCTGAATTTAACAGAAGTATTATTTAATTGCTATGTAGATTAAAATAACCTCTTTACTTTATAAGGGTGGAGGTAGGGGTGCAATGGGTTTCAATTGAATTGTATCTTCATCGATAAGTTACTGGACTACTACTATATGAATAGAGCAAAAATAATTATTCTTACTATATAACTAATTGAATCCCTTTCGCACAGGAAAAGCTACAATACAACAACAAAGGAAGTTAAAAAATTTATTATAGATTTGTCACGATCCAAAATCCAACTAGTCGTGATGACACCTAACCCAATCTGCTAGGTAAGACAATTACCAACTATCCAATTCCAATGAAATTAATAAGATAATTAATTAAAAAAATATATCTAAAACCAATAGATTTCCCCAAGAACTTGTAGTACAAATCATGAACTTCCAAAAATAGACTTTACAAAGCTGGTATGAATTAAATACATCATATGTTTGAAAAGTACATAAACAGAGTTTTATGAATCTAAGGCTACCATGAACAAGAGGCAGCTACAACCGGAACGCAGGTACATCTTCAGATCCACCTCCCAACGAACACAGCAACATCAACATCCAACATCTGCACGCAAGGTGCAGAAGTGTAGTATGAGTACAACCGACCCCATGTACTCAATAAGTAACAAACCTAACCTTAGATTGAAAGTAGTGACGAGCTTGTACCAAGGTCGGGTCCCAACTTCAATAACCAACAATAGTTCATAACAACTTAAACAAGTAATACCAGAAGTAACTCAACAATCAAATGCTCAGCAAAAACATGATTTCTGAAAATAGTTCTGCCTTTCAAGTACATCAATGAAAACCCAAATCGTTTACTGGAGTTGCCAAATATATGAATAAGTTTGAAAACAGTAATTTTTCCAAAATCCTTTCAATAATTAATAAGATGTTTCATTTTTCTTTCCAGATAACCAGTGTAAAATAAATACATCACTATGACTATCTGCCAATATGTGTGAGAAATCATGAATGATGTAATATCATACATCATGATGAAAAATACATCTCTATGCATGTATATCATGTGTGCATGTCAATGCAATGTATCTTAGGGATGAACTCATATGCATACTCTCAGAGTATCAATTCACTCAGTCCTCCCTATCACTCAGTCCTCACAGTCACTCAATCCTCCCAATCGCTCGACACTCGCACTCGGCACTCGGCCACTCGCTCTCAGTAGGTACCTGTGCTCGCTAGGGGTGTGTACAGACTCCGGAAGGGCTCCTTCAGCCTAAGCGCTATAATCTGCACTGACAACTCACGTGCTGCACAGACAACTCACATGCTATATTATCAATATCTGTATCTACAAGGACAACTCGCGTGCTATAATAAGCCAATCTGGCCTGCTGCGGCATGCAACCCGATCCCATAATAATAAAGTATATAAAACTAATATGGCCTGCTGCGGCGTGCAGTCCGATCCCATAATTATCCTCACAATCAGGCTCTCGGCCTCACTAAGTCATCAATCTCTCCAGTCTCTCTCTCACGGGCTCACAATGTCATGAAAATAACCCGAAAATGATAATATGAAATATCAATAAATAACAAAAGAGACTGAGATATGATATGTAATGACAAGAATATGACTAAGTATGAATTTTTAATTTAAAATAAATAATTCACAGTAATATGACCTATGTGGATCCCCATAATACTGGCACATAGCCTCAACATAATTTTTAATATGATTCTCAGCTCAATTTCTTTAGCACATAAAACTATATAAAAAATGCCAAGATTATTTGACTACAAAATTCCACGAAAATAATCATGTCACAATTTTCACGGTGCACGCCCACACGCCCATCACCTAGCATGTGCGTCACCTCCCAACAATTCATATAATACATATATTCATGGTTCATACCCTCAGCTCCAAGATTAGAAGAGTTACTTACCTCAACCTTCAAGCCCCGAAAATACTACAATGCTCCAATTGATTAAAATGTCCAAATACCACCCACAATTCAATACCTACCATTAGATATCCCAACTACATTAGGCTTCATAATTCGGCAACAAGCCTTCAACCATCCCAAATTATCCAATAGGCTCATCCATTAGCCTATTCAATTCCATTCTTATCATTTAATACTCATTTGGAGTCATTAATAATACTATGTTAATTACCTAACCTCATTAAGTCACTATTCACTGTCTTCTCCAACAAAACCCTATGTTCAAGAACACCCATTTCAAGAACTAGTGTTGTATCTTGTAAAAATGGTAATTCCCTATTCAATTCGTTCATCAATTAAGTTATCAAGTCTATTGGAGTCATTAGAAACTCAAAACAATTCCTTTTATATCAATTAATCACTATTCATCTTCTTCTTTTCCCAAAATATCATTTTCAAGACCCTCCCTTAGGGTTCATACAATATCCCATTACAACTTCAAATAAAACTCATAAACATGCTACCCATATTCCAGTATGACATATAGATGAAGCTCAAGTGAAGGGATTACCTCTTGGTGAAAGAATCTAACTTTTTCTCTTTTTGGTGTTCTTGAAGATTCAACTCATTTCCTATGGATTTGATCCATAATAATATTAGTATTATCACTAAATAATGTTATATAATCATCCTTGTACCAAAATAACTTACCTTGAAATGTATACATGGTAGAAGAACTCCTCCTTCTCTCTAGAAATCCATTCCAAGAAGAAGAACTAACTCATTCTCTCTCTAAACCCACGTTTTTTAGCTCCTTAAAATGACCCTTGAAGCTGTGCAGCCTCCTGCGTAGGCTACGCACAAAGGCTACGCAGGGTGGACTTACATTCCTCTTAAATTGGAAGTTGCTGGATTTGCCTACGCAATTGTGCGTAGGCTACGCTTCTATGCTGCGTAGGCTATGCAAGACTCGCGTAGATGTTCTGACACCCTTTAGTAAAGAGGTCATAACTTCTTGTAGAAATCTCCAAATGACAAACGGCATGAAGCATTAGAAACTAGACTCATTGACCTTTCTTTTATTGGTTATAAACCATATAAATCTTCATATCTTGAGAGTTATGCTCGTTTGAAGTTAGGTCTTGTGCGCACTCACTTGAAACTTTATCCCATCATATAATTTTCAACTTGACTTAGCCTTACGGCTCTTCTTAGACCATAAACCATTATTAATGCACCTCATATATATATTATAATGATCAATTGATATCATTCAAATTATCAGTCTTGTTCATACCCGAATTAATATAACTAGCACCCGCCAATCTCCTTTATGGTCTTACAACTCTTCGAAATTCTTCGGGGTATTACATTCTCACCCACTTAAGAATATTCGTCCTCGAATGTTTTTCAAGTCATTATTAGGAATATCATTATCCTCCTTTCACATTAACCATCATTCTTAATCATTCCTGACTTCATATGGGTCTTAGATATTCTTCCAAAATTTCGACTTCCTTAAGGCTCCAAAATTTGGCTAACTCTCTAAATTCTTAAAATGTTCGGCAGAGTATCCCTTGCAATTGAGACTATCCCAAAACTTCAACCTTTCCAGAACAAGCCCTCCACATGGGCACCAATTTCAACATAATTCAACAACCAAATATCTTTACATAATATGATGTCTAGCCCCCACACGGCCGCACATATATGCTCAATGTTCAATAACAAACTAAGCCCCACGTGCCTGGGCATATACCAAAATTACATCAAATAGTTCTTCATTATTTTAAACAGTTGCATAGCTATACCTCGCTCATTCCAACACTGGTTACTCTATATTGCAACACATATTACTATCATGCGTATCTGTATTCTCTTTCTATTATGAATACACCAAGTCATACGTGAAAGAGCATTTCTTGCATACATTAAAATTCTATTTCTTCCATTCGAAAACTTTCTCATTAATATAAAATTACTTCTAAGCATAGTTTGTCCTCATAGGACCCTTGATTCTCTAGTTGCCAACTCCTTTCATAATACTTCTTTTATCCCATCCGAATACCAACAAGATATTTGTCTTGCTTAGGTCCATCCATCACGTGGGTGATTTATACCTTCACTTGTACTTGTAACTTTTGAGTTTCCTTTAAATCTCAATTTGAATAACATCATATCTTACAAGTTCACTACGCAAATATTCATTTCACTTCCTCCTTGTGGAGCAAGTTTATCACCCATTCTCGAATATCAGTGTACATGTTTCTATTTTCTTAACATTAACCAACTCATAGATACCACCATGTCCTTTGTGATATTTATCTTCCATAAATTCATATTGTATTTGTTATTATGACTACCATAGGCTTATTACCATGGGTTATAGGCTTCCAACTCCCAAAGGGACAATTCTATTAGGATAATTCTTGCACCATTTAATCTATTTTTTTTTTCTGACCCCGTACTTCTTACTGGAGCACATTATTTTGGTTTTCAAAAGTATTTCGTATTTGGGAATACACATAATATAACTTTTTCTTGCCTCATTTCATGCCAAGTGTTTATATACTTTATCCTCATTTATAACCTTCATTTGTTCTACTAAGTCCAATATATGACCAAAGTACTTCCTTATTTTCGCCCTTGCTTGAATTTAATTCAAATGAAACATGCTCCAAAGTTATAAGACTACTCAAATAGCCCATTAAATATTTGACTATTAGATAACACCTTTTAATAACCCCAATATTGAACACTGTAACTATTGCTCGTGATAAGCATGTGATCCCTATACCAGCATTGTATGACAATTTTACTCATTTCATCAGGAATCTTATCAAAGATGTGTCCTTTATCTTTCTTTTATGAATAAAAATTTCTCCATTTTATTTTCCAACCATCACCCTTAAGGTGACTTTAACTTGATCTGATGCTCCCCCACTTAGGCGCAAAACCCAAATCTAAAGCTCGAGCCTGATACTCAAAGATTTTAAAAAATTCGCACCTCGTTCCATCTGATTATACATACGCCCATATACTACTAGAAGTTATTTATTTCCTCAAATCGAAATAATAATTCACCATTTCAAATATTAATGAAGCCTTGACTTATATATATTGTTGTAATTACACTTCGTAGTACCTACTATCCTGACAATAGAAGAAAAATTATTATGCTCATCGAGGAGTTTTTTGACCCTTCCCGTACCCAAGTATCATGGCACTTTTAGCCGCAACTCATATTGCCAAGTATCATCCTTTAATGTCCTTACAACAACAATAAATTTAGCATATCCCTTTTCGTGCCGATCCTACTTTAAGAGATCTTTTTCTAGCATCTTGCCCTTCAGTCCATACTCAATTATATTTCTAGTAAATACAACTGCCTTAGATTATACCCGTATAACTTTTATATAACTTTCCATAACATACACTATTTTCATAATGCTAGATGTAAGAACGTGCAATCTATCTTCATATCCTCATCATAACATAAATTTTTGTGACTATAGTTAATATCACACCTTCACGTCATCATGCCTCATTCAATTAATATTACCTCCTTGTTTTCCCATTATTCAATGAATTCTACTCATGGGTAGTCAATCACCTTCATATCTCGAGGTGTCTTTAATCTCTTTACAGTAGATAACATGCTAGGATTCGTGTGGCATCACTACGTAGCCTTGGATCACTTGTAACTCATCAACTTCACATGTGTACCATTATCGCTCGCAAGCTTTTGAGTTTTAAACTACATATGAAATATTCATAATCCTTGCGCACTACATCCTTTCAAATAACAATTCATTCATCCCATAATTTTCATATACTCATAAAGCGCAATATAACCTGTATTTAGGAATTTTAGTACTCGAGTCATCCTCGATGTCAACCTCTGTAAGTCATAACTAATCCACAAGTATACCTCGGACCAAAACTAATATTTAACATATAACCATGAAATTGAATTGTCAATAGCAGGCTCCCCCACTTGGCTCAAAGCCATAGATTATAACACTCGATAACTCATAATACCCATACTCTATTACTACCAACTGCAGTCAGTTCAACGAAAACTTTTCTCAAGCTTATGCAACGCCAACCATAAAAATACCTCAATCGTCCACTAAGATCTCATTGATTCTCTTGACACTCAAGTCAACCTTCTCAACCAGATTCAAATTCAAATCTCAACACCTGCGCTCCACTGACAGAAAAGAAACTATCCACTCAACATTTAAGGAACACACCCATGTAGATTACTCCATAGAGGGTAACCCCCATGCTTAGCCTCAAATTGGCATCTTGTTATAACCTTTCGCAGTCACAACTACTATGCAATCACTTGGTCTTTCTGAGTCCAAACTCATTAACAAGACATGAGAATTTAATTTGTCCCAAAATTTAACAACGTAAAAGATCCTTCAAAACATTCATACTCAAGACTGTACGTCACATCAAAATGAAAATCAAGCACCCAATGACGTTTTTTTAAAAATTTCAAGAAAACACTTCTCGTCACATTCAAATCATCTTGACACATTCCGCAGTCACATCACACTCATCACTAATCCATTCCACCGCTCATCAAGCCACAAATTCCACTCGTAGGGACATTACCGGACATATGAGTCCAAATGTACAAGTTACATAGAAGATATTGAGCTTAAACTGCGGTCTAACCCTGGCCTCAAGTCCTCTAGACTGGCCCATCACCAAAACACAAAATACATATTTTGAACCTCATTCATGGAATCACAAGCCGACGATGCACAGCTGATACCGAGCGCTCACATACACATACGAATGTGTGGAAGGAATTCAAAGAGTTATGTTTCAAGCTGAATCAATTTCGCACGATAACGAAAGCAATATGAGAAATTATCCTAAATGCCATGTATCCTCTGGAAGATAAGTATAGACGTCATCATACCGATCCGCAAGACTCTACTAGATACTTGCTCATGACTTGTAGAACCTATGAACCTAGAGCTCTGATACCACCCTGTCACGACCAAAAATCTAACTAGTCATGATGACACCTAACCCAACCCGCTAGGTAAGCCAATTACCAACTATCCAATTCTAATGAAATTAATAGGGTAATTAATTAAAAGAAAATATCTAAAACCAATAGATTTCCCTAAGAACTGGTAGTAAAAATCACGAGCTTCTAAGAATAGAGTTTACAAAGTTGGTATGAAGTAAATACATCATCTGTTTGAAAAGTACATAAACAGAGTTTTATGAACAAGAGGCAGCTACCACCGGAACGCAGGTACACCTTCAGATCCATCTTCCAATGAACACAGCAACATTAGCAGCCAACATCTGCACGCAAGGTGCAGAAGTGTAGTATGAGTACAACCGACCCCATGTACTCAATAAGTAACAAACCTAACCTTAGGTTGAAAGTAGTGACGAGCTTGTACCAAGGTCGGGTCCCAACTTCAATAACCAACAATAATTCATAACAATTTAAACAAGTAATACCAGAAGTAACTCGACAATCAAATGCTCAGCAAAAACATGATTTCTGAAAATAGTTATGCCTTTCAAGTATATCAATGAAAACCCAAATCGTTTACCGGAGTTGCCAAATATATGAATAAGTTTGAAAACAGTAATTTTTCCAAAATCTTTTCAATAATTAATAAGATGTTTCATTTTTATTTCCAGATAACCAGTGTAAAATAAATGCATCACTATGCCCATATGCCAACATGTGTGAGAAATCATGAATGATGTAATATCGTACAACATGAGGAAAAATACATCTCTATGCATGTATGTCATGTGTGCATGTCAAAGCAATGTATCTCAGAGATGAACTCATATGCATACTCTCAGAGTATCAATTCACTCAGTCCTCCCCATCACTCAGTCCTCACAGTCACTCAATCCTCACAGTCGCTCAATCCTCCCAGTCACTCGGCACTCGCATTCGGTACTCACACTCAGTAGGTACCTGCGCTCACTGGGGGTGTGTACAGACTCCGAAGGGGCTCCTTCAGCTCAAGTGCTATAATCTGCATGGACAACTTACGTGTTGTACGGACAACTCACGTGCTATAATAAGCCAATCTGGCCTACTGCGGCGTGCAACCCGATCCCATAATAATAAAGTATATAAAGCCAATATGACATGCTGCGGCGTGCAGTCCGATCCCATAATTATCCTCACAATCAAGCTCTCGGCCTCACTCAGTGATCAATTTCTCCGGCCTCTCTCTCACGGGCTCACAATGTCATAAAAATAACCCGAAAATGATAATATGATGAATCCATAAATAACAAAAGAGACTGAGATACGATATGTAATGCCATGAATATGACTAAGTATGAATTTTCAATTTAAAACAAATAATTCACAGCAATATAACCTATGTGGATCCCCATAATACTGGCACATAGCCTCACCATGATTTTTAATATGATTCTCAGCTCAATTTCTTTAGCACATAAAACTATATAGAAAATACCAAGATTATTTGACTACAAAATTCCACGAAAATAATTATGTCACAATTTCCATGGTGCACGCCCACACGCCCGTCACCTAGCATGTGCGTCACCTCCCAACAATTCACATAATACATATATTCATGGTTCATATCCTCATCTCCAAGATTAGAAGAGTTACTTACCTCAACCTTCAAGCTCCGAAAATACTACAATGCTCCAATTGATTAAAATATCCAAATACCACCCACAATTCAATACCTACCATTAGATATCACAACTATATTAAAATAAATACGAAAAGATTCATAAATATACATTTAGGCTTCATAATTCGGCAACAAGCCTTCAACCATCCCAAATTATCCAATAAGCTCATCCATTAGCCTATTTAATTCCATTCTTATTATTTAATACTCATTTGGAGTCATTAATAATGCTATGTTAATTACCTAACATCATTAAGTCACTATTCATTGTCTTCTCTAACAAAACCCTATGTTCAAGAACACCCATTTCAAGAACTAGTGTTGTAACTTGTAAAAATGGTTATTCCTTATTCAATTCGTTCATCAATTAAGTTATCAAGTCTATTGGAATCATTAGAAACTCAAAACAATTCCTTTTATATCAATTAATCACTATTCATCTTCTTCTTTTCCCAAAATATTATTTTCAAGACCCTCCCTTAGGGTTCATACAATATCCCATTACAACTTCAAATAAAACTCATAAACATGCTACCCATATTCCAATATGACATATAAATGAAGCTCAAGTGAAGGGATTACCTCTTGGTGAAAGAATCTAACCTTTTCTCTTTTTGGTGTTCTTGAAGATTCAACCCATTTCCTATGGATTTGATCCATAATAATATTAGTATTATCACTAAATAATGTTATATAATCATCCTTGTACCAAAATAACTTACCTTGAAATGTATACATGGTGGAAGAACTCCTCCTTCTCTCTAGAAATCCATTCCAAGAAGAAGAACTAACTCATTCTCTCTCTAAACCCACGTTTTTTAGCTCCTTAAAATGACCCTTGAAGCTGTGCAGCCTCCTGCATAGGCTACGTATGGTGGAATTCCATTCCCCTTCAATTGGAAGTTGCTGGATTTGCCTACGCAATGGTACGTAGGCTACGCAAGACTCGTGTAGTTGTTCTGCCACCCTTTAGTAAAAAGGTCATAACGTCTTGTCGAAAACTCTAAATGACAAACTGTTTGAAGCATTAGAAACTAGACACATAGACATTTATTTTGATAGGTTATACACCATATAAATCTTCATATCGTGAGAGTCATGCTCGTTTGAAGTTAGGTATTATGCGAACTCACTTGAAACTGTATCCCATCCTATAAGTTTCAACTTGACTTAGCCTTAGGGGATCTTCTTAGACCATAAACTATTCTTAATGCACCCAATACATATATTATCATGATCAATTGATATCATTCAAATTATCAGTTTTGTTCACACCCGAATTAATATAATTAGCACCCGCCAATCTCCTTAATGGTCTTAAAACTCTTCGAAATTTTCCGAGGTGTTACAAGATTGCAAATTCAAAAGGTGGGATATTCTTATATTTCCACTTTTCCTCGGTACTTTACAACTTGTTTGGATTGTTACATGTCATTTCATAATGTATCGTATTGTACTATACTGTATTGTCTGATAAATATAATTTTTGGATAAATTGTATCGTTTGTGTCTTTTCATGATTTTTGTATTGTATTGTATGTATTATACTGTATTATTTGATGAATACAATGTTTGGATAAATTGTATCGTTTACGTTGTTTCATGATATCACGCACCAACAACATGAAGAATAAACTTGCAACATCACTAAAAAATATGATACATAGTAGAATTATTATATAAAAAAGTTGGGTTAGGAATAAAATATGATTATTTAATAATAAGGAAGGGCAAGATGAGAGAAAGAAGCAAGGTAACGATGCCACCACACCAAATCTGTCGTTCCATAAAGTGACACTTTTCATCATTACCTAACGACGTATTTAGCGATATGATACAATATAATTTAAGTAACAATCAAAATAAATATAGTATTTAAAGTAACAATACAATACAATACAATACAATACAATACAATACAATACGTAACAACCATCCAAACAAGCTATTGCCATCCAATGATTAGAGTGGATAGATTTATTATCTACTTCTCAAAGTATATTGTAAACGCTCAAAATCGAATTAGCCCTTCGTATGTCTAATCGAGATTGGAACGTGGTGGTCTGAGGATTATCATTATAATATCGAGACATGGTGAGAAGTATATGTTGCCAGGCTCCAGATCGAGCGACCAATCAAGATAGAGACCGGGAACAAGATCGAGCTTGAAGACTCAGAGACCGATCGAGATTGAGACCAGGACCAAGATCGAGCTCTAAGACTCAGAAAACGATTAAGATCGAGATCATCTGATATCGAGGTCGGCCGGGATCAAGATCGAGCCAAGGGCCGCATTTGGGGATAGAATCTCGGCGAAAATCAAGGAAAAACAAATTAGTTAATCTATCATGGAATCCCCACTATGTAGTTTTAAATTATACCCAAAATAGGATTTTCCCACTATATTAAGAGTGATTATCATTTGTAAGAGACACATTGATTGATACACACATTCATTCTGATATATACCGAAAATAGAGCAAATACTATCCTTTCTCGACTTTTGGTATTTAGTCATATTATTCCTTTTACCAATCGTTCTTCACCCAATTTGGAGGCGATTAAACTTGAAGTCTTAGGCTAACTAGTTCATTCGGTTTTCATTCATCTCTTTTATAACTAATTTCAATACACATTTATTTATCTTTCCCAATTTGTACCAATTTATATCACGTATCCTTAGAACTGCGTATAAATTCAACTCTATCCATTTTTCGGGTAAACAGTTTGGCACCCACTGTGGGGATAAGGATAATAGTGGTTATTTGATACAAATCTCTATCATAACGCACTATTTTACACTTGCTCTTGGAAGTGTCTTTGATTTCAGGCTAAAATGACGAACTCTCAGTTAATGGCCCTACCTATCGACAACGAATCTGGCCATCAAGATGAGAATAACAACTTGACGCCCGGGGATGAAAGGCCACCCATTGAACCTATTAGAACTCGGGTCGTAGATATAATTGACGATAATTCGCATGTGGCCATCTAAACAAACCAACATTCCGACTCCGAAAATAGAATTCATGGTGGAACTCGATCTGCAGTTCGAAATACTCAAAATGTTGGACAAGACGGGGTAGCCTGCGTATGATTTTCGAAATTTTGCAAGATCAACAGGTAGCGATAGCTCAGTTGCAGAGCCAAACCGAGGCACCAAGCAGGCCGAGCTCGGTCCACCCCAGAAGTCACCCACAGAACGGGGCCAGCTGTGGTAAGGTCAAATGTACAATAATCGGGGACTAACCCCAAAATTATAAAGATGCTCGTGGAACTGATAAAATGGATAGAGTCAGGAGAAAAGAGGATTGAAGCAAACGACAAAAAAATAGAAACTTATAACTCCAGGGTTGATCAGATCCCGGGCGAACCACCAATATTGAAGGGTTTGGATTCCAAACAATTCGTACAAAAGCCTTCCCCCCCGAGCGTAGCTCCCAAACTGATCCCCAAGAAGTTCCGCATGCTCGATATCCCTAAATACAATGGGATAACCGATCCCAACGAGCATGTCACCTCATACACATGTGCCATTAAAGGGAACGATCTAGAGGACGGCGAGATCGAATCCGTATTATTGAAGAACTTCGGGGAAACCCTGTCAAAGGGAGCAATGACATGGTATCATAATTTACCATCTAATTCTATCGATTCTTTTGCAATGCTTGTAGATTCATTTTTAAAAGCACACGTCGAAGCCATAAAGGTCGAGACCAGGAAGTCGGACCTTTTCAAGGTAAGGCAAAACGATAACGAGATGTTAAGAGAGTTCGTATCACGCTTCCAAATAGAACGAATGGATCTACCACCGGTCACAGACGATTGGCCCGTTCAGGCTTTCACCCAAGGACTAAACGAACGAAGCTCAATGGCTTTACAGCAGTTGGAGCAGAACATGATTGAGTACCCGACTGTTACCTAGGCCGATGTACATAATCGATATCAATCGAAGATTAGGGTCAAAGACGACCAGTTGGGAGCCCCTTCTGGGTCCGTTATGAAAATGGACATCAACTGAGAACTGAGGATGAAAAGGGACCGATACATACCGTATAATAGAGATCATAGGGGCAGCGAACCACGACGCAACTCCGTACGAGGTGAAAGGAGAAGTGATCTAGGCCAAGGGTCTCGAAAGCTGATGAACACGAATGGTTTTGATAGGCATATCAGGCCTAAGGAAGCACCGCGATTATCAGAGTATAACTTCAATATTGATGCATCTGCCATCGTATCGGCTATTGGACACATCAAAGATACTAAATGGTCTCGGTCTCTGCAGACTGATCCAACCTAGATAAATCCTAATCAAATGTGCAAGTATCATGGTACCCATGGCCACCGAACGGAAGATTGCAGGCAGTTGAGAGGATAGGTAGCCCGGTTGTTCAATGAAGGACACCTTAGAGAATTTTTAAGTGATCGGGCAGAGAATCGCTTCAAAAACAGGGAGCTCAATAGACAAAACGTACAAGAAGAGCCATACCACATTATTCACATGATTATCGGAGGGATCGATTTTCCCCAAGGGCTAGTATTTAAACGCACTAAAGTGTCAATTATAAGGGAAAAGCGATCTCGGGCTCATGATTACATACCAAAAGGAACCTTGTCCTTTAATGACGAAGACGCAGAAAGAATCATGCAGCCCCATAGTGATGCACTGGTAATATCTGTCCTTATGAATAAAACTCAAGTTAAGCGTGTGGTAATTGATCCAGGTAGTTCGGCCAACATCATTCGAATGAGGGTCATAGAGCAACTCGGTCTACAGGACCAGGTCGTGCCCGCAACCCTGGTACTAAACTAATTCAACATGGCATGTAAAAATTAGCGCTTGCTTTAAAAGCGCCTCTAGAAAACTAAAACCATATTTCCAGTGTTATTCGATATGTGTTGTAACAACTTATCATCTTCGAAATATTTTACACAAACCCAAGCTCTCGGGTCGATTTGCCAAATGGACCATAGAAATCAGTGGGTACGATGTTAAGTATCTACCCCTAACCGCCATCAAATCTCAAATCTTAGCGGGCTTCATGGCTGACTTTACGCCAGCCTTCGTACCCGAGATTGAAAAAGAACTACTAATAAAATTAGGTACATCTTCGGGAGTCTGGACCCTCTTTACGGACGACGCATCAAACACGAAGGGGCCCGGACTAGGCATCGTACTAAAATCACCCACAAGTAATATAGTTAGACAGTCTATCAGAACTACTAAATTAACTAACAGTGAGGCCGAGTATCGGGCCATGATTGCAGGTTTCGAACTAGATAGAATATTGGGAGCAAAGGTCATAAAAGCTAAGTGTGATTCCCTCCTCGTGGTAAACCAAGTTAACGGGACTTTTGAAGCCCAAGAAGACCGAATGCAGAGGTACTTGGATAAACTACAAGCGACTCTACATCGATTTAAGGAATGAGCCTTGCAACATGTACCTCGAGAACTGAACAACGAGGCCGGCTCTCTTGCAAACTTAGGTTCATCGGTCGAAGACAACAAAATCAACTCGGGGACTATCGTACAACTCATGAGATCGGTAATCTAAGAAGGTCATGCCGAGATAAACTCCACAAGTTTAACCTGGGACTGGAGAAACAAATATATAGAGTACTTAAAGAATGACAAGCTTCCATCAGATCTAAAGGAGTCGAGAGCTCTGCGCATAAAGGCAGCACAATTCCCATTATCCGAAGATGCAATGTTGTTTAGAAGGACGTTCGATGGACCATTGGCAATATGTTTGGGACCGAAAGACAACGACTACATCCTACGGGAAATTTACAAGGGCACTTGTGGAAATCATTTCGGTGTTGATTCACTGGTCCACAAAGTGATCAGAGTAGGGTATTATTGGACTGATATGGGCAAAGATGCAAGGGAGTTCATTCGAAAATGCGACAAATGCCAAAGGTATGCGCCCATGATTCACAAACCCGGGGAACTACTCCACTCGTTCCTATCCCCATGGCCCTTCATGAAATAGGAAATGGACATCGTTGGCCCTCTTCCATCGGCCCCAGGTAAGGTTCAGTTTATTTTATTTATGACTGATTATTTCTCTAAATGGGTTGAAGCACAAGCTTTCAAGGATCTCAAAATCAAAAGAATCCTATCAACACATTATCATCCCAGCAGGAACGGACAAGCCGAATCGACCAACAAAACCATGATCCAAAATTTAAAGAAAAGACTAACCGACAGAAAAGGAAAATAGAGAAAAATATTGCCCGAGGTTCTATGGGCATATCGTACAATATCGAAATCCAGTATCGGAGCAACAACGTTCTCGTTGGTTTATGGCACTGAAGCTCTAATACCGGTCGAGGTCGGAGAACCTAGCATCAGGTTTCGATATAAAATAGAGGAGTCGAATAATGAGATCATGAATACGAGCCTAGAATTGTTTGACGAAAGACGCGAAGGCGCTCTCGTCTGATTAGTAAAACAAAAACACCGAATCGAAAGGTACTACAATTGAAGAACGAATCTTCGACATTTTAACATCGGGGACTTGGTACTGAGAAAAGTCACCCTCAACACCCGAAATACGAATGAAGGGAAACTGGGTTCGAACTAGGAAAGACCGTATCAGGTTCTCGAAATCGTCGAAAAATGATCCTACAAGCTCGGCATGATAAATGACAAACAATTATCAAGCAATTGGAACGTATCACACCTAAAACAATACTATTGCTAAGGTATGGCACCACCCATTTTTATTTAAATTTCTAAACTAACCCTTGCAGGTGTTCGACCAGAAACAACGATAGATTCTTCAACACGAAGCCCTTATGTCTGAAAGCACGCGTTGCACTCTTTTTTTCTTAGACCGGTTTTGTTCCAAATGGATTTTACGGTAAGGTTTTTAATGAGGAAACCATTGATTGTGCTAACTTAGAACAATTCAGCAGTATCCGAAGCTTCTTTACAATCAACCCCGAATACTGGGGGTATTGCCCTCGAAATATCAACTTCGATGCGAGGAAGTTACTTTATGGCCACAAGGTCTCGATAGGAAAAATTTGTAAGGGCCTAAAAATTAAACGAACCATGCCCGTGTAGTTTACTCGAGCCTTGACACAAAACATGTACGCATGTATAATGATTTATAAAGAGAAGTATTCTTCTTTACCAATATCTCGTACCTTGGAAAAGTTTTTCTACTTCGTATTCTCAATCTATTATGTAAACAGGCTTAAGGGCCGACCATGACCGGAGTTCGAATGATTATCCCAATAATCAGGGACTGTCGCCTGAAAAATAAACGAGACCGAATTATATAGACTCCGAGCTCATAAGACCTTTTAGGCAACCTTCGATTTTATAGACCACAACCACTCCACTAGGGGACTGACATTTCGAGCAAGCTCGAAGTAAAAAGGGAAAATAAGCCCAAGAGGCAAATCTCGAACTAAAGAGGCTACGGCCAAAATAACACGGATCGAAGACGTCCAAATTCCGTAACGAAACAGGCCTTCGAAATCTTTCATAAACCGGTTAAAAAGGCTGCCCCCGATAAAATCACAAAAGGCTCTGATAATATCAAGCCTCAAAAACTCTAAAGAGTACAAAACTATTCGAACTCTCGAACAATTCCCTATTTTATGCTAAGGCATTACAAGTTTTGCAAATAAAAGTCGAAAAGGGGACAAAGCCATAAAAAATCTTTCTATAAAAGCCTAAAGGATGTTTTTGCTTTGAGTTCGAGGGATTATCCTCGCTCAACTAGAAAACCTAAGGGTTACCTTACTTCAAGTTCGAGCAAGCACTCACTCAATCGTAAAGACCTAAAGGCTACACTGGTTTGATTTCAATCAAAATTGTCTGAACCTCAAACCTTAAAATACAACTTCACAATTTTATACGGCGAAAAGGAAGAAAGTTTTATATATGTGTCAAAAATCATTTACAAGGGCAGCATGGACAGATCAAATTTCTCTACAAAAAATACTAAAGGACTGAGTCCTCTCCGGGAGCAACATCATCGCCCTCGAGGCCTCCTTCGCTTTCAGATCCGCTCATACTCCCAGTATCATCATCATCAGGAAAGTCCAACACTCTGGCTTCAGCTTCAAGCTCCTTAGCATTCTTGATTTTGGTTGTAAGATCGAAGCCACAAGCGTGGATCTCCTCTAGAGTCTCCTTCCGAGAATGACATTTAACATGCTCGGCAACCCAGTTTGCTCGAGCCTGAGAAGCCTTGGCAACCTCCTTTGCTCGAATCTGAGCAGCTTCAGCATCGGACCGGTAGATGGCGACCATTACATCAGCATTAGCCATGGCTATCTCGACCTCCGATTTGGCCGCTGCAAGTTCTGTGGCCAGTCTCTCTCGATCAGAAGTTGCTGAGCACAACAGAGACTGGAACTCCTCAATTTTCTCAACTTGCACCAAGGCCTTCTCTTTCAAACTTCGAAATTGGGTCTCAGCCGAGGCCAGTTGAGCTCGGGCGACCTCTTTTTCTGAGGCAAGGTGGTCCATGTTCTTTTTCCACTCCTCGGCCTCAATTTTCATTGCGTCCACTTCAACGTGAAGCTGCCTAATAACATCAAGCTTTTGCTGGACCTGTGGGATCGAACTGTTAGCCATCACTCCCGAGTCAGTGTCATTAACTTCAAAGATTCTTTTTACCTGCTCGGACAAATCGACTTGTTCTTTCTGAGTTGCTTCTAGCTCAGCCCGAAGTCTTTTTGCTTCTCCTTCTCTCTGCTCACTGAGAAGCTTGAAGGCATCTATCTCCTCAGTAAGCCCTCAGATTTCGTCTTCGTACCGGCTCAGCTCCCCTCAGGATCGGAGAAATTCCCCGTGATGAAGCACAAATGTCTACAAAAATAGAAAGAAGGAACTATACAATGAAAGAAAAATACAAGTATTAAAATTGACAAAGAGAAAATGAACTTATTCAATTCGGGGATTGTTGAGCTTCGTTGAAAAGACAAGAAACTCCCACCCTTCGAGCTCTTCTTCGGAGCTTCCAAGTCACTCAGACCGGTGATATCTTCTACCCCAATAAAATAACCATGGAAAGGATCTTCCTCTCCATAGGCTCCCTCCACATGACAAGTCTTCGCGGCCTGAGCATCACGTATCATCAATTGAGAAAATGAAGAAAACGAGGGGGAATCCCCGATCTCTATTGCCCCAATTAGGTTTTTTGGGGCTGCGCCTCTGTCTTGACGAGCCTCAAGCTCGGTTTCTGCATAGGCATCCACCGCCTCTTTGACTGTCCCTTCGCCCTGAGGTAAAGTATCTTTGATTCTCCTCGGCCCGAGAACTTGGGCCGGAGTCTCCTCATCGACCTCATCGAATCTGGACGGAGAAGTATCAGTCCCCACTAGAACCAAAGTTTTATGAATATCGGTGCCAGCTCGTGCACGGGCCACCAGCCCAAAACCACCTTCTTTTTATTCATCTTCTTCATCCCTTAGTCTTTGGACTGACTCCATAGTCAGTGGGATTATGATCCCCTTGGGTTTACGGGCTGCTCTCTTCCTGGGTTTTTGACCCTCAGAGTTCGAGGCCCTCTTTCTCTTAATCGCCATCGCCGGTTTCAAAATAGGTGGTAAAGCTTCTTTGTCAACGAACAAGGGCCTCATAGCCGCATCCTTTCTAAGACCTACAAAAGGAGAAAATAAATAAGCTCATACTTAAACTATAGGCAAATCGGTAAGCCAAGAATAATTCTTACCTTGAGTACGAGCCTCCCACCGGCCCTTTGACAAATCGCGCTACGCGCGCTCGGCGTATGTTGATGTCGCAACCAGGCTCCTGACCCAGTTCTTGAGGTGGTGAACCATGCCCGATATCCAAGCAACGACTGCGTTGAGAAAAACACTGATAAAAAAGATGAAGAAATAAAAATAACAAAAACTAAAAATGGGATCATACTTATGCTTCAGTCGGGATTAGGTCTGAGGTCTTCACCCGATCAAACTGGCCCATCCAACCCTGATCTTTGTCTTCATCTATACTCGAGGTGAATGCCTTGGTAGCCCGACGTTGAAGCTTTATCACCCACCTCAATAGAGTCGAGGGCTATATAATCTTACGAGGTGGTCGAGGGTGAAGGGAAACCCGTCGATATTTCTCACAAAGAAACGGAGCAATATCACGATCCTTTAGAAAGAAGGGTGCATTTGGCCGAGAGTCACCTAGTATTTCTTGCAAATATCGATGATGACCGGATTGAGGGGCCTAGCATGAAAGAATAAGTGTAAACACTTAGGTACCCTTCCACGTGGGTAGTGATCGCTTCATCCGGTGCCGATATCATAACCTCTTTGTTTTCCCAATTGCAATCCTTCTTCACCAGATCAAGAAGACTTTTGGGTATCGAGCATATATATCTCGATACCGGCTCGCATCGACCAGCATCTGATGAGGGATTCTCGACCTTAAAATCAGAATCAATTACATCCCCCTCCCCGGGAATAAGTTCTTCAAGGCGTGCCTCTCCACCACTGGTTTCTCGCCAGCCGGTCGAACGAGGAAGCAGCCTTTTTATGTGGAACGATTTTAGATGTTTTTTCCATTTAGTTTTTGAGAATAAAGGAGAATGAAGATTGAAGTATTTTGTATTTTAAGAAGAACAAGCAAAGAAATTTGAAAACCTGGAAATATGGAGCTTTGGAGAAGGAAAAAAACTATGAAGATAGGAATGAGAAAGATTTGAAAGTTTGGAATGATAAAGAAAGGAGCTATTTATTGGTTTCACGGCGACGGTTCAAAACTGGTAGTGGTCGACCATCGATTGACGCACATTTAATGCCTTGGTAACTGGACCGACGAGACGTTTGTCGCATACATCACAATCAGGCTCATCGCTGACATCATCATCCACCAAGTCCGATTTCGGTAATTCATATCGTTTCATGTCATCTTTGTTCCAAGGAACGAGGGAACTATCTGTATACGGTCAAAATCGAATTTGCCCTTTGTATGTCTAATCGAGATTGGAACATGGTGGTATGATGATTATCATTATGATATCGATCCATGGTGAGAAGTATATGTTTCCAAGCTCGGGATCGATCGACAGATCAAGATCGAGATCGGGAACAAGATCGAGCTCGAAGATTCAGAGACCGATCGAGTTGATTTTGACATTACTAAGAGGCTGTAAATAATGGCACGTCAACCACATCTTCCCTTTTCTTTTCTATAATAAAAATATTTTTAAATTTAAAATTATGTAATAAAGGTATATGTTTACCCGAAAAACAGATAGAGTTGAATTTATACGCAGTTCTAAGGATACGTGGTATAAATTGGTACAAATTAGAATGTGTATTGAAATTAGTTATAAAAGAGATGAATGCAAACCGAATGCACTAGTTAGCATAAGCCTTCAAGTTTAATCACCTCCACATTGAGTGAAGAACGATTGGTAGAATAAAAAATATGACTAAATACCAAAAGCCGAAAAAGGATAATATTTTCTCTATTTTCTATATATATATATCAGAATGAATGTGTGTATCAATCAATATGTCTCTTACAAATGATAACCACTCTTAATATAGTGGGGGAATCCTATTTTGGGTATAATTTAAAGATACATAGTGAGTATCCCATGATAGATTAATTAATTAGTTTTTCCTTGATTTTCGCTGAGATTCTCTCCCTAAATGCGGCTATAATGACTTTTTTGTCCCTTGGTTCAATCTTGATCCCGACCGACCTCGATCTAGGATGATCTCGATCTTGATTAGTTTCTGAGTCTTAGAGCTCGATCTTGGTCCTGGTCTCAATCTCGATCAGTCTCTGAGTCTTCGAGCTCGATCTTGTTCCCAATCTCTATCTTGATCGGTCGCTCGATCTCGAGCCTGGCAACATATATTTCTCACCATGTCTCGATATCATAATGATAATCCTCGAACCACCACGTTCCAATCTGGATTAGATATACGAAGGGAAAATTCGATTTTGACCATATACAGATAGTCCCCTCGTTCCTCGGAAATAAGATAACGAGAAACGATACAAATTACCGAAGTCAAACTTGGTGGATGATGCTGTCAGCGACGAGCCCGATTGTGACGTATGCGACAAACGTCCAATCGGTCCAGTTACCAAGGCATTTAATGTGCATCAGTCGATGGTCGGCAACTACCGGTTTTGAATCTTCGCCGTGAAACCAATAAATAGCTCCTTTCTTCATCATTCCAAACTTTCAAATCTTTCTAATTCCTATCTTCATAGTTTTTTGCCTTCTCCAAAGCTCCTTATTTCCAGGTTTTCAAATTTCTTTGCTTGTTTTTCTTAAAATACCAAATACTTCAATCTCCATTCTCCTTTATTCTCATAAAATAAATGGCAAAAACATCTAAAACCGTTCCGCAGAAAGAGGTTGCTTCCTCGTCTCGGCCGACCGGCGAGAAACCAATAGTGGAACCATACCTTGAAGAACTTATTCTCGGTGTGTGTGTTATTGATTCCGATTTTAAGGTCGACAAACCCTCATCAGCTGTTGGTCGATGCGAGCTTTTATCGAGATATATATGCTCGATACCCAAAAGACTTCTTGATCTGGTGAGGAAGGATTGCAATTGGGAAAATAAAGAGGTTGTGATATCGGCACCGGAGAAAGCGATCACTACCCACCTGGAAGGGTACATGAGTGTTTACACTTATACTTTAACGCTGGGCCCCCTCGATCCGGTCATCGTCAATTTTTACAAGAAATATCAGGTGACCCTCGACCAAATTCACCGTTCTTTCTGGAGGATCGTGATACTGCTCTGTTTCTTTATGAGCAAAATCAACAGGCTTCCCTTCACCCTCGACCAGCTCGTAAGATTATATAGCCCTCGACTCTATCGAGGTAGGTGATAAAGCTTCAATGCAGGGCTACCAAGGCATTCACCTCGAGTATAGGTCAAGACAAAGATCGGGGTTGGATTGGCTGGTTTGTTCGGGTGAAGACCTCAGACCTAATCCCGACTGAGAGTATGCCATTCCCTGAGAAATGCAATATGAAGCGTAAGTATGATCCCGTTTTTAGTTTTTGTTATTTTTACTTCTTCATCTTTTCTTATCAGTGTTTTTCTTGATCCAACCGTAGCTTAGATGTCGGGCACGGTTCCCCACCTCGAGAACTGGTTCAGGAACCTGGTTTCGACGTCAACATGCACCGAGCGCGTGTGGCACAATTTATCAGAGGGACGGTGGGAGGCTCATACTCATAGTAAGCCTTCTTCTTGGCTTACCGATTTGCCTATCGTTCAAGTATGAGTTTATTTTTTTTCTCCTTTTGTAGGTCTCGGAAAGTATGCGGATATAAGACCCTTGTCCGGTGACAAAGAATCTTTACCGCCTATCTCAAAAGCGGCGATGGTGATTAAGAGAAAGAGAGCCTCGAACTCCGAGGGTCAAAAACCTAGGAAGAGAGTGGCCCGTAACCCCAAGGGGATCATGATCCCATTGACTATGGAGTCAGTCCAAAGACTAAGGGATGAAAAAGAAGAAAAAAAAGAAGGTGGTTCTGGGCTGGTGGCCCGTGCATGAGTTGGCATCGATATTCATAAAACTTCGGGTCCGGTGGGGACTGATACTGCTCCGTCCAGGCTCGATAAGGTCGAGAAGGAGACTCTAGCCCAAGTTCCCGGGCCGAGGAGAATCGAAGATGTTTTACATCGGGGCGAAGGGACCGTTGAATAGGCGATGGATGCCTATGTAGAAACCGAGCCTGAGGCTCATCAAGACGGTGGTGGTGTCCCAAAAAACCTAATTAGGGCAATAGAGATCGGGAAAACCCATTTGGGACAAAATCGGTCTAAGAGGAAAAAAGTGCAACGCGTGCTTTCATACCTAAGGGCATCGTGTTGAAGAATCCATCGATGTTTCTGGTCGAATACATACAAGGGTTAGTTTTGAAATATAAATAAAAATGGGTGGTGCCATACCTTAGAAGAAGTATTGTTTTAGGTGCGATACGTACTAATTACTTGGTAGTTGTTTGACGTTTATCATGCCGAGCTTCTAGGATCATTTTCCAACGATTTCGAGAACCTGATACAGTCTTTCCTAGTTCGGGCACAGTTTCCCTTCATTCGGATTTTGGGTGTTGAGGGTGACTTTTCTCAGTACCAAGTCCCCGATGTTAAAATGAAGATTGGTTCTTCGATTGTACTGCCTTTTAATTCGCTGTTTTTGGGCTGCCAATCAGACGAGAGCGGCTTCGCGTCTTTCATCCAACATTTCTAGGCTCGTATTCATGGTATCGTTGTTTGACTCCTCTGTTGCATATCGAAACCTGATGCTAGGTTCTCCGACCTCGACTGCGATCAGAGCTTCGGCACCATAAACCAAAGAGAACGGTGTTGCTCCGGTACTGAATTTCGATATTGTACGATATGCCCATAGGACCTCGGGCAGTATTTTCCTTTGGCGTCGGTCAGTCTTTTCTTTAAATTTTGGATGATGGTTTTGTTGTTCGATTCGGCTTGTCCGTTCCTGCTGGGATGATAAGGTGTTGATAGGATTCTTTTGATCTTGTGATCCTCGAGAAAATTAGTTACCTTGCTGCCGATGAATTGTTTTCCATTATCACATACGATCTCTGAGGGCATCCCGAATCGACAAATGATGTGGTCCCAAATGAAGTCTATGACTTCCTTTTTTCTGATTTTCTAGAAGGCCTGTGCTTCAACCCATTTAGAGAAATAATCAGTCATAAACAAAATAAACTGAACCTTACCTGGGGATGATGAAAGAGGGCCAACGATGTCCATTCCCCATTTCATGAAGGGCTATGGGGATAGGACCGAGAGGAGTAGTTCCCCGGGTTGGTGAATCATGGGAGCATGCCTTTGGCATTTATCGCATTTTTGAACGAACTCCCTTACATCCTTGCCCATATTGGTCCAATAATACCCTTCTCTGATCACTGTGTGGACCAGCGAATTGGCACCAGAATGATTTCTACAAGTGCCCTCATGAATTTCTTGTAGGATGTAGTCAGTTTCTCCCGATCCCAAACATATTGCGAATGGTCCATCGAACGTCCTTCTAAACAGCATTCTGTTTTTGGATAATGTGAACTGTGCTGCCTTTGTGCGCAGAGAGATTGAATCATTTGGATCTGATGGAAGCTTTCTGTTCTTTAAGTACTCTATGTATTTGTTTTTCTAGTCCCAAGTAAAACTTGTTGAGTTTATCTCGACATGAACTTCTTCGATTACCGATCTCATGAGTTGTACGACAGTCCCCGAGTTGATTTCGTTATCTTTGACCGATGAACCTAAGTTTGTGAAAGAGTCGGCCTCGCTGTTCTATTCTCGAGGTACATGCTGCAAGGCCCATTCCTTAAATCGATGTAGAGTCGCTTGTAGTTTATCCAAGTACCTCTGCATTCGGTTTTCTCGAACTTCAAAAGTCCCGTTAACTTGGTTTACCACGAGGAGGGAATCACACTTAGCCTCTATGACCTTCGCTCTCAAGCTTCTAGCTAGTTCGAGACCTGCAATCAAAGCTTCATACTCGGCCTCATTGTTAGTTAATTTTGTAGTTCTGATAGACTGTCTAACTATATTACCTGTGGGTGATTTTAGTACGAGGCCTAGTACGGACCCCTTCGCTTTCGAAGCGCCATCCGTAAAGAGGGTCCAGACTCCCGAAGATGTACCTGATTTTATTAATATTTCTTTTTCAATCTTGGGTATGAAGGCCGGCGTAAAGTCAGCCATGAAGTCCGCTAAGATTTGATATTTGATGGCGGTTCGGGGTAGATACTTTACATCGTACCCACTGATTTCTATGGCCCATTTTGCCAATCGATCTGAAAGCTCGGGTTTGTGTAAAATATTTCGAAGAGGATAAGTTGTTACAATACATATCGGATGACATTGAAAATATGGTTTTAGTTTCCTAGAGGCGCTTTTAAAGCAAGCGCTAATTTTTCTAAGAGTGGATATTTAGTTTCGGCCTCACCTAAGGTTCGACTGACATAATAAATAGGGAATTGCGTACCTTGTTCTTCTCGGACCAGGACTCCACTTACTTCTATCTCCGAGACAACTAAGTACAGATAAAGCTATTCATTCTCTTTCAGGATATGAAGTTGCGGCAGGCTCGATAAATACCGCTTTAGTTCCTCCAAGGCCTGCTGGCATTCCGGAGTACATGCAAAGTTACTCTTCTTCTTAAGTAGTGAGAACAATCGGTGGCTCCTATCTGAGGATCTCGAAATGAATCGCCCTAGGGAGGCTATCCGTCTCGTTAGCCTCTGCACGACCTTTACATTATCCACTACCGTGATATCTTCTATATCTTTGATTTTATCGGGTTGATCTCGATTCCCCGATTGGACACCATGAAACCAAGAACTTGCCCGAGCTAACCCGAATGCACATTTTTCGGAGTTGAGATTCATATTGTACTTCTTCAGTATATCGAAAGTTTCTTGCAAATGCTTTAAATGGTCCGTTGCTTGCAGGGACTTAACTAACATGTCATCAATATAAACTTCCATTGATTTTCCTATTTGTCCTTCAAACATTTGGTTTACTAAGCGTTGATAAGTTGTACTAACATATTTTAGACCGAAAGGCATTACGTTATAATAGTATGTACCGTACTTAGTGATAAATGAGGTCTTTTCCTGATCCTCCGGGTTCATCTGTATCTGGTTGTACCCTGAGTAGGCATCGAGAAAACTGAGAGTCTCGTGGCCGGCCGTGGCATCGATCATACGATCGATATTAGGCAAAGGAAAATAATCCTTGGGGCATGCTTTATTTAGGTCTTTATAATCTATGAACATTATAAGTTTGTTTCCTTTTTATGGACTACCACCACGTTTGCTAACTATTTGGGGTATTTTACTTCTCGAATGGATCCTATTCTGAGAAGTTTGGTTACCTCGTCCTTGATGAAGGCATATTTGACTTCGGACTGGGGCCTTCTTTTTTGCTTCACCAGATTGAATTTCGGATCCAAGTTTAGTCTATGGGTGGTGATTCCCGGTGGTATCCCTGTCATGTCAATATGGGACCAAGCAAAACAGTCCATGTTAGCTATAAGAAATTGAATAAGCTTTTTTCTGAGCTCGGGACTTAACCACGTGCCCGGGTATATCTTTCGTTCGGGCTGATGTTCAATTAATGCGAATTGTTTTAGTTCTTCGACCGTTGACTTGGTAGCGTCAGAATCACCGGGGACAACAAAAGATCGAGGGATCCCATTATCATCATCTTCGTCAGTCTTCCGCTTCTCTATTTGGGTCGAGGCCGACATTTGTGATTGCTATTTGGTATCCTTTTTCTCCTTTGATTTTGATCCCTTTGTCGATGAGAGTGATGATATCAGAATCACCTCATCGATGACAAACATTTCCTTTATGGATGGATGCTCTCCGTAGATTGTTTTGATTCCCTCTGGTGTTGGGAACTTTTGAACCTGGTGAAGGGTCGAGGGTACTACTTTCATGTTGTGGATCCACAGACTCCCGAACAGGGCGTTATAACTCATGTCTCCCTCGATCACGTGGAACTTCATTTCTTGGATGGTCCCGACCACGTTAATTGGTAGAATTATCTCGCCCTTAGTAGTTTCACATGCCATGTTGAATCCGTTTAGTACCAGGGCTACGGGCCCGACCTGGTCCTGTAGATCGAGTTGCTCTATGACCCTCATTCGAATGATGTTGGACGAACTACCTGGATCAATTAATACACGCTTAAATTGAGTTTTATTTATAAGGACAGATATTACCAGTGCATCGTTATGGGGATGCATAATTCTTTCTGCGTATTCGTCATTAAAGGACAAGGTTCCTTTTGGTATGTAATCTTGAGACCGGGATCTCTTTTCCCTTATAATCAACACCTTAGTGTGTTTAAACACTGTCCCTTGGGGAATATCGATCCCTCCAATAATCATGTGAATAATGTGTTGCATCTCTTCTTGCTCGTTTTGTCTATTGAGCTCCATGTTTTTGAAGTGATTCTTGAACCGATCACTTAAAATTTCTCGAAGGTGTACTTCATTGAACAACCGGGATACCTTTTCTCTCAACTGCCTGCAATCTTCCATTCTGTTGCCATGGGTACCACGATACTTGCACATTTGATTGGTATTTCTCTGGGCTGGATCGGTCTGCAGAGGCCGAGGGCATTTAGTATCTTTGATGCGTCCGATAGCCGATACGATGGCAGATGCATCAATGTTGAAGTTATACTCTAATAATCGCGGTGCTTCCTTAGGCCCGATATGCCTGTCAAAACCATTCTTGTTCATCAGCCCTCGAGACCCTTGGCCTCAATCACTTCTCCTTTCACCTCGTACGAAGTTGTGTCCTGGTTCGTTGCCCCTACGATCTCCATTATATGGCCTGTATCGATCCATGTTCGGCCTCGGTTCTCGGTCGATGACCCTTTTCATAACGGACCCAGAAGGGATTCCCAACTGGTCATCTTCGACCCTAATCTTCGATTGATATCGATTATGTATATCGGCCCAGGTAACAGCCGGGTACTCAATCAAGTTCTGCTTCAACTACTGTGAAGCCATTGAGCTTCGTTCGTTTAGTCCTTGGGTGAAAGCCTGAACGGCCTAATCATCTGTGACTGGTGGTATATCCATTCTTTCCATTTGAAAATATGATACGAACTCTCTTAGCATCTCGTTATCGTTTTGCCTTACCTTGAAAAGGTCCGACTTCCTGGTCTCGACCTTTATGGCTCCGGCGTGTGATTTTACAAAAGAATCTGCAAGCATTGCAAAAGAATCGACGGATTTATGTGGTAAATTATGATACCAATCATTGATCCCTTTGACAAGGTTTCCCCGAATTTCTTCAATAATACGGATTCGATCTCGTCGTCCTCTAGATCGTTCCCTTTAATAGCACATGTGTATGAGGTGACATGCTCGTTGGGATAGGTCATCCCATTATATTTAGGGATCTTGGTCATGCGGAACTTCTTGGGGTTCGATTTGGGAGCTACGCTCGGGGGGAAAGGCTTTTGTACGAATTGTTTGGAATCCAAACCCTTCAATATTGGTGGTGCGCCCGGGATCTGATCAACCCTGGAGTTATAAGTTTCTACCTTTTTATCATTTGCTTCAATCCTCTTTTCTCCTGACTCTATCCATTTTGTCAGTTCCTCGAGCATCTTTATAATTTCGGGGTTAGTCCACGATTCTTGTTCATTTGACCTTACCACAGCTGGCCCCATTTGTGGGTGACTTCTCGGGGTGGACTGAGCTCTGGCCTGCTTGGTGCCTGGGTTTGGCTCTGCAACTGAGCTATCGCTACTTGTTGAGCTTGCAACATTTCAAAAATCATACGTAGATTGACCCCGTCTTGTCCAACATTTTGGGTATTTCGAACTGCAGATCGAGTTCCACCATGAATGCTGTTTTCGGGGTCGGAATGTTGGTTTGCTTTGATGGACACATGCGAATTAACGTCAATTGGATCTACGCCCCGAGTTCCAATGGGTTCAACGGATCTCCTTTCATCCCCGGGCGTCACGTTGTTATTCTCATCTTGATGGCCAGATTCGTTGTCGGTAGGTAGGGCCATTAACTGAGAGTTCGGTATTTTAGTCTATAATCAAAGACACTTCCAAGATCAAGTGTAAAATAGTGTGTTATTACAGAGATTTGTATCAAATAATCACTATTATCCTTAGCCACACAGTGGGCGCCAAATTGTTTATCCGATAAATGGATAAAGTTGAATTTATACGCAGTTCTAAGGATACGTGGTATAAATTGGTACAAATTGGGAAAGATAAATAAATGTGTATTGAAATTAGTTATAAAAGAGATGAATGCAAACCGAATGAACTAGTTAGCCTAAGCCTTCAAGTTTAATCACCTCCAAATTGAGTGAAGAACGATTGGTAGAATAAACAATATGATTAAATACCAAAAGTCGAAAAAGGATAGTATTTGTTCTATTTTTTGTATATATCAGAATGAATATGTGTATCAATCAATGTGTCTCTTACAAATGATAACCACTCTTAATATAGTGGGGGAATCCTATTTTGGGTATAATTTAAAAATACATAGTGGGGATTCCATGATAGATTAATTAATTAGTTTTTCCTTGATTTTCACCAAGATTCTCTCCCCAAATGCGGCTATAACGACGTTTTTATCCCTTCGCTCGATCTTGATCCCGACCGACCTCGATCTCGACCGATCTCGATCTTAATCGGTTACTGAGTCTTAGAGCTCGATCTTGGTCCTGTTCTTGATCTCGCTCTCGATCGGTCTCTGAGTCTTCGAGCTCGATCTTGATCGGTCGCTCGATCTCGAGCCTGGCAACATATACTTCTCACCATGTCTCGATATCATAATAATAATCCTCGGACCACCACGTTCCAATCTCGATTAGACATACGAAAGGCAAATTCGATTTTGACCGTATACAACTATATTTATACTTAATTGAGTTTATTTTATGTGCAGGTAGGTACTTTGGAGATGAAATTGGAAGAAAATAAATTTTTTAAAGTGTATTTTCTATACTACAATAATTAGCTCATGAGTATCTAATGATTGAAAAATTATGGCATAATGATGAGATGAAACAAAACAAAAATAAGGAAAGAAAGGTGAAAGACAAAATAAATAAAGTTTGGATTGATTACCTGGACGAGCAAAACGTGAAGCAGCACATTGAATCAAATGTTAGAAAGCAAAGGTTAGCGGCAAACTTACTGGTTTCTGCGCTAGGGCCAACGCCTCGGGCTGGCTGGACCCTGCGTGACGGGGACTTGTCCTATATCGTCCATGACTTGGTTATTTCGGTCCTACACACCTACAATTTGTATAAAAGGGATCCTAAACCTATTTTAAAGAGAGAATACTTTTGAGAGTAACTTTTGATAAGGGGAGAGCATAGAGCCATCGTGGAGGCCGGGTTTCATCTTTTCTTCTACCAAACTTTGTAATTTTTATGTTTCTTTATATGATCTGTTGTTTTGCTACCATGTCAATGTAGAGCTAAACTTCATGTTCTAGGGTTGTGGTTCTTTCATGACTATTGTTATTTGGATATTGATTTTGCTTTCTTGATTTATCATATTGGTTTATTTATTCAATCTTGCGCTTAATTATTTAATTGCTTGATCACCAATTGAATACTATCTACGAATCTAGAGTTGAAACCGAGAGTGGAAATTCTAGATTGCACATAGGATTGAGTAGAGCAAGTTCTTGACCCTGGGCATCGGGGAAAGGATTCGCGGTTAGGATAGACATATACTTAATTGTCTTGCTTGGTTGATGTGCATGAATTATAAATGCGTTTTTGTCAGTTCTAATTCCATAGACATATAGGCGTTAGGTTAGCGTGAATAGGCGAGTAAGAACTCGACAAATTCTTTATTTTAATTAGTTAGAATCAAATAATTCTCGGGTTTAATTCTTGTTTAGATTATTGGAATAGTTTAATTTAGTTAATAGTTGATAACAAGTCCTCGTGGGTTCGACACTCTATCTTATCACTTTATTACTTGACGACCGCGTATACTTGCGTGTACGTTTAATCGCAATAATTTGTCAAAACAAATAGTATCAAAGACAAGGGTGGAGATAGCGTTTATAATGGTGGTTCGGCCGACCCCAATAATGTGTTTATCTTAAGAAATTTATTTGATATGTTCAGTTATTAATTTAAAATTCAATAACTTAAAAGAGATAAAATTTTAAAATCTAAACCTTCAAATTATAACTCTGCCTCTTATTCAAACGTAGTTGTCAAAAAAACAAATCCCATTAAAAATCCAAAAAGGTCTGAATATTGGAGGACCCTTACATTTCTCTACATCTTATAGCCAGAAAAAAAAATGCAAGTAATAATTAATTAACCATATATCCATGGCTGCCATCACTTTGGACTTTTTCTCTACCCTCCACAATTCAGGGAGCTGAAAGAACTAAGAAGCCAATCCTAGCTAGATTGGAACTTGACAGATTTAGCTATCCTAAAAATTAGTCAGTCCTTTTTTCCAATTGCGCAAAAAGCAAATAAAATCAGTAGTTTCCGTTTATATTTATTTGTAATTTGACACTTAAAAGCACTTTTTGAAAAGTTTGGTCCAACAAAAATTATTGTTTAAAAGTGTTTTTCAAATTGATTAGTCAAACACAAACTGTTTTTCTCCAAAAATACAACAACAACAACAACAACAACCCAGTATAATCCCACTAGTGGGGTCTGGGGAGGGTAGTGTGTACGCAGACCTTACCCCTACCCTGGGGTAGAGAGGCTGTTTCCAAATGACCCTCGGCATCCTTCCCTCCAAGAACTCCCCACCTTGCTCTTGGGGTGACTCGAACTCACAACCTCTTGGTTGGAAGTGGAGGGTGCTTACCATCAGAGCAACCCAAAAATAATTTTTTTCAAAATAAACTGATTTTTTCAGTTTGGCCAAACAGACTATTAGTTCGGCGGTCTCTCTTCATCTCTCACGACTTAAATCAAATTTAGTTTATTGTGCAATCAATCCCAGTGTACTTTTATATTTCTTCTTCAAAAGGTTTTGTACAGTATCGTAAACAATGATTACTGTCATATTAAATACATTATCGGTCTAAGTTTTAATAGAATCCCTATTTACCTGATTAGGTATTTGTATGTTAATTGTAGGGATAAATATGAAGTTTGAGAAACCACTAAAGAAAATAGATAGATATATTTTATAAGGACGATCTCACCTGGATTGCGAGATGCATAATTTATTGGTATATTGATTGCATTTGTTCTATTTCATCCATCCTTTTTTTTAGATCTATCTTGAACTTTTTGGAACCAAAAAACATATTGAATAATATATTATGTTAAATGAGTGAAACGTAACCTAGCTGTTTACATTAATCATATGCAGTTTTTAGTTGACCTTTAGTACATATAATATAATGTAACCTGACGAGAAAATTTGCAAATAAAAGAAATAAGCGTTAAGGAATGTCTTAGCCGATAACGTTCAAATCAACAAGTCAAGATCAATATAAAATGTGGCTGTCAAAACCAACAATCTAAGAAAATAATCTAATAGCCTGGCCTAGCTTTTTTCAAGATTAAAAGCATTTTTTTGTCCTTTAAATTTTTTAAAATTGAAGTGTTTAAAGGAAAAAAAGTATCTTTGAGCAGAAACAGATTTGGAGAAGTAGAAAAAAATAGCATCCCAAAAAATAATTTTCTAAAAAGTACTTTTGAAAAAAATAATTTGAAGTACTTTTTAAAAGTTTGGTCAAACAGTAATTGATGCTCAAAAACTTTCAAATTAATTAGCCAAAAACAAACCGACGAGATAAATTACTTTTACTGATATTAAAATTTTGGTCAAACAGGCTATGTTGGTGGCACCTCACGTTTTCTCGCATATTAATATTAATATTAATATTAATATTAACTAAAGCCAGAAAATTTGCAACTATTAACGGAATACATGGAGGTTGGCCAGACTTTTATTACTTTTTGATTAAAATTCATTTTTATAATCATCATTAGAGTTTGAGGTCAATCCTTTCCAGCAATGAATCTAAACCAAACAGGAGAACACGTCTTTTGTGGTTGGCTTAACGAATAACCAACAGTTGTTTGATTACTATATAGCTAATTAATTTTTATTCAACTATATAATATATTATCTAATCCATTGATAAGAGCTTGAAATGACGTGTTTCCACAATTTATAAGCTTGGACTGACGTGTTACGATAAAAGTTTGCAATTCCGACATTATAAATTATAAGTATCAGTATTATTATTATTAAAGGAGTATATACTTAGCTTATGAAATTTGAATTGTGAAATTCAACGTGATGAAAGTTGTAGAATTCAACAAGCAAATTTTCAACTAAAAATGTCGTCCTTGGCCGTACAAAAAACAAATCAGGGGACAACTTCGTGTCACTACTTTCAGGTGGGTGCGTAGAGCTTGGTTAATTAAATGTTCAACTTGATAATGCTTATTCATATAATTATTTATCTTAAAAAAAAAAAAATCTGCAAATTTGACTAATGTCAAAACTCAAAAGTCAAATCTGTAAAAACCAAGATTAAGTGAATGCATGCTTGATTGACCGTATTCTTTTGCCTGAGGGTCAGGTTAGCTAACCGGTTTAATCATACGTCAAATGAGTTTCTCGTTCATAATGTCCATAATTAAAGGTTTCGAATGCGAGGGTAAGTGCACAAACCACGAAGTGATATTCAGAGATTAGTCTGTACTTATTTTGTTTTAAAATTTTGAACTAAAAATCTTAACTTCAACACAATTCATGATATTATTATCCCGAAAAATGAACTTGAAACTGAAATTCAGAACACACCGGCTAATTCTTATATAATAGCCCTTCAGAATAGCTACCTTATGTCATTTTTACGAATTCGGGTTCTAAAAATTAAAGACATTTTAATATAAATTACTTTATCCCTGGATAGATATATTCAATGCGAGTTCCAGTTGGTCGAACCACTAGCTTTTGAATATCCTCTCTATTTGGGTTTAGAGACTGGGTCCAAAGGTTGCTTCTAGCTTATCTGCTCATTGGTAAGTTGTTCAAATTGGCAATAGGTGGCTCAATCTTCTAGCTAGGATATATATTCAACTTTTAGTTCCAGTAGGTTCGACGTAACATGATCATACATTTAACTAAAGTTTGGATATAAATTTGGCGAAGACTTAATTTTTTATTTTAAAGTTATCTTGAAAATTAATTTTTAAAAGTTTAAGTTCTATTTAGATATGTATTTTATTTGAAAAAAAATTAATATTGTGTGTGAAAGAAATTTACCCGAAAACTGCCCAAAACCGGATTTGGGAACTTGAAAAATAATTTTATTTTTTTTAAAAAAAATTGATCATATTCCATGAATAAACAATATTTTAAAAAAAATTTGAGAAAAAATTATCAAAATCTATGAGCAAACAAATAACTTAATGTATTCCACATGAATTCATATATCATTGTGTTATTATTTTTTATTACAACATACATATTTAGAAATTATATAAAAATTAATTTCCTTTTGTAGCTCAAAATATTAACAACAAAGTGCTTTAAAACATTTTTAAAAAAAGAAGTGATGTTTTAGATTGGTGAAACATCACAATGTGCTTCCGTATTACTGATAAGTTGACAATTACTGTAATAGTGTCCAAATCAAATGAATATGTCAAACCAAAATCTACACTCCAATTGCTGCAGCAACCGACCAAGAAAAGTCAGAAAAAATGGAGTAAATTTGATCTATTTTACCCGAAAACATGGCATCCGAAAGAATAGGTAAAATGTTGTAATTCCCTTGGCTCTCATTACTTTTGCCACCTTTTCTTTGCTCTACTCTTACATATAAGTAAAGCTCTTTGCTGCTGAACTCATTCTCACAGCAAAGCTAGCCTCAGCTTGAAAAGGTCACTTCTTTCATATTCTCTCTAAATATTTCTCTCTTTCTCTGTATGTGTATTTATACTTTTAGTTTCTGTGGCGGTGCAGACAAACTGACTCAAATAAAAAAGAGATAAGGCTCACTATTCAATGTTGGGAAATGGGTGAACTTGCTTATGCATTCAATTCGCAGACATACGTAGAGGCGGACCCAAAATTTTAACGGACAGACACCACTATTCTATTCAGCCAGTACCCTAAAGGCTTTTAGTATTCAGGGTGTCAAGTGTATTTAAATTAATCATTTTCAAGATAATATACTTAAAAACGTACAAGATTTCTATCGAAGTTTATGGGTTCCGCTGAAACACATAGGTTACACATAGGTCCGCCTCTGCACAAATATATTGATAGTGTCGCAATTTAAAGTCGGGTTCAGGATTTTAACTTGGCAGGTTCGACCTTTATGTTTTCGCCACTAGACATAAATTCAATTTATTCAACTAGTGGTTGAGTAGTGGTTTTTTTCAAATACATATCTATAATGCCGTGTAAAAGATACTAGTTTCGGTTGAACCCGTTAATTAGATAGGAAGAATTTGTCTAGTGGTAGTGCATGAACCTTAGGTTCCAAAGTTGTTAGTGCAACACTTAGACCACCACCCTCTATAGAGGCAATCTTCATTTTTATAATTTAGTTTCAACGATGCATTGGATTCTACTCTATTTGCTTATTTATTTATTTGGTGATGATGCCTTATTCTTGGCCATTTCGTAGCTTTGTTTCTTATCTTGAAACGCTTTGTTCTGAAATATTTTATTCATGTAAAGCTGTTTGTGGAAGATTGTGATATGGACAAAAGGCTGACATATCTAATTTTTGGCTCTTTTTTATTTGGATTTTTATATAGTAGTTTAATATGAACTGATATAAATATAGCAGAATTCAATTGGGGTTGCTTTTACCTGGTCATTTCTTTAGACGTGTACCTTTCATGGAGGTATAACTATAAAAGACTCCAAGAAAGTGTGGAGAGGAGGAGCCCTTTATTATCTAAGAGCTGTTTTCCCTTTGTCTTCACTGACCCTTTTCAGAGGTAGTAATTTCTTCCAATAATTCTGTTATATAGACTACTTGTTCTGTTCTTGAATGCATTTGAGTGAAATGTAAATATTCCTATGGTTTAATCTAACAAATAGGATGCGGTTTTATGTTGTGTTGATTGCGTGAGTTCACATGATCTAACTATGCCAGGGATTAGCTGGTTGAGTGTTCAAATTTTGGATCTTGGTATTTGGTTGTTAAAAAGATTACAAAGTTAGATGATAGAGATTTCTGTTCTTTTTGCAATGCTGTGGATTTTGAGGCTGTCTGCATTAAGTTGTCTTTTGTTTCTAACTTTTTGACACATTGTAGGTTTTGGATTGTGATTTAAACAGCCTGCATCTTAGATAGAAGTCTAAATTCTAAAAAAGATGGTAACTTTTCTTTTTTCTTTTCATTTTTTTTGGGTTGAGATATTTGAGATTTTGAATTGGAAGCTTGCTTTTCAATCTGGCTATTCATATTTCTTCCGAGCCCTGCTGGCTATTTCCGTATTTATTTGCTGTACTTGGCAAGAATATGTGCCATTAACCCTACTGCTAACCATCATTTTAGCAAAGACAATGTGAAACCAGTATCTGACGTTCAAATTTTCCAGGTTCTGTTTAATAGTGATATAATATGTGAAAGTTTTAGAGATTACTTCTCTGCATTCACTTTTGTAGACTGGCTGATTACTAATGAGTGAACTTTTTAAGGAAATGCGTCAGAAATGAAAAGTGGCACAAAAATTTGAAATTCACAGTATTCCAACCCCAAATTAGAATGATCCCAAATTTGAAATAATTCAGTCACTCTGATCGTCAAGTTTATTCACATGTGATGCGTTTTCTCTTATAGTTGGTCACCTGCACTCTAGTTGTGTCAGTTTCAGCTGCTGCTTTATGATTGCTCCTTTTTGTTTCTTAATAGTATTTTCTCATCTCTGTCTTACTATGAATGGTTGTATCAATTTCCATCATTAAGCTCCTGTCCTTAGTCCCATGACTACCTTATAACTCTGAAGCAAAAGCTGATTTACTTGAGTCAATATTATCTAGAGTGGTCCATCAGGTTTGCATCTGATTCGGTATCGTAGATGATTGTCAAATCCTCTTCCTATCCTTTTTCTGACACTTAAAGAGGATTATTCTCCAATTTCTTGAACACCTTCCACAAAATCAGTAATATTGGAAGATAATGTTTAGTGGAGATTCTTGATACTTTTTCAAATTTTGTGGTGATGATGGGGAGAGAAAAGATTTTAACTCTTTATTTATGTATAACATTGTACGCATCTTTCTTAGATTTTGCCTGTACGTTTAAAAAAAACAGTTCTGATAGTGTCTTTTAATTTCTCAGGCAATGCCTTTCAGGGAATTCTTCACTGAATATGGTGAAGCACATCAATATGAAATCCAAGAGGTTGTTGGCAAGGGGAGCTATGGTGTTGTTGCAGCAGCAGTTGATACTCATACAGGAGAGAAGGTAGCGATAAAGAAGATCGATAATGTTCTTGAGCATGTCTCTGAAGCCACCCGCATCCTTAGAGAAATAAAGCTCCTCCGGTTGCTTCGGCATCCAGATATTGTAGAAATAAAGCATATTCTGTTACCTCCATGTCCGAGAGAATTCAAGGATATATATGTTGTTTTCGAGTTGATGGAGTGTGACCTTCAGCATGTAATTAAGGCCAATGACAGTCTCACTCCTGAACATTATCAATTCTTTTTGTATCAGCTTCTTCGAGGTCTAAAGTTTATGCACACAGGTGGCGGTTCCTCATTGAACACATTCTAGTATTTTAGTTAGATTTCTCTTTTACATCTTTTATGACCTTTTTCCTCGTTTATTGATTCAACAGCAAACGTGTTTCATCGAGATTTAAAGCCAAAGAATATTCTAGCAAATGCAGATTGCAAGCTGAAAATTTGTGATTTTGGGCTTGCTCGGGCATCATTTGGAGAAACCCCGTCAGCTATTTTCTGGACGGTATTGAAGCATTTCTCTACTTTAAAGTTTCTTGATCTATCTTAACCATAACAGCGGAGTCAAAAGGTCTCAATGCTATCATTAAATTGTCAAGTTATTACACCTGTGATGACAAGACCCTGATTCTGTTATGCTTTCAAGAACCTCATACTTCTCTTTTCTCTTCACAAAATTTTCGTAGTCTCTCTCTGTCTCTCTCTCTCTATATATATCTATATATATATCACAACACAATTTTTGCTTTTATTCCAAGGAAAATTCTTAACTCCTTTGCTCTTTACAGGACTATGTGGCAACTCGTTGGTACCGCGCTCCAGAACTTTGCGGTTCTTTTTACTCAAAAGTAAGTATGACATTTATAGGTAACTTAAATGCTTATATAGTTTGTTTCTTATCCAGTACACTTCTCAAATGACTTTTTCATGTTAATAGTAGATATCTGTCTTCATGTGTTACTTAGCATGCGGAGTTTGACCAGGTCAATATTCTATTTTGTGATTCAGCGGTGGCACTTTAATTTCTTCAAGTTTTCTTATTCACTCTTATCTTGTTATTAGGAGGGAAAAAGAGCTGAACAGGAGCACTTTTGGGGCCTTGGTTGACATTTTTCACAAATTTTACGAACGGAAACTCTTATTTTTTGTGTGCTCTTTCCTTATCTGAATTCGGTTCTTTGCAATCTTCATCTCTGAGTGGTGTAATCATATGATAAATTGATTCTCGGTAGGTGATGACTGAAATCCTGCAAGTGAGGAGTTCTACCCTGAAGATGAGCCTATTCTTATCTCACATTTACCCAATGGTTTTTCTTAAATAATGCATAAGTATTTCATTAGAGTACCAAGTTGGCGTGGGAAAATGTACCAAATGAATGAGTCGCTTAGCAAAAGTCATCTATCAAATTTGTCCAACTATCTATATAATAAGAGCAAATCTCTTTCCAAATGAAACGAGTGAATATAAAAAGGTTCTTTTCATTCTTTCTGCATCCTTCTCACTATTGGATAATCTCATGCCTTAAGTTGCAGTGCTGCAATATTAAATTTTACTTTGGTGGGAAAAAAATTGTGTAAATCATTGGTCACTTATACTTACTTTATTATACTGTGATGTCTCATAATTTGGTATCAATTCTAAAACAAACTACTTATTGCAGTACACCCCAGCAGTTGATATCTGGAGTATAGGATGTATATTTGCAGAAATGCTTACAAAAAAACCATTATTTCCTGGGAAGAATGTGGTCCACCAATTGGATCTGATTACCGATTTGCTTGGTTCACCATCCACTGAAGCCATTTCAAGGGTTTGTCCTTCCCTTTCCTCAGTCAAAGTTAATAAACTAGTGATGTATAATGAATCTGATCTGTTTTCACGATATATGCAGATTAAAAATGACAAAGCAAGGAGATATTTAAGCAGCATGAAGAATAAATCCCCCATTCCTCTCTCTCAAAAATTCCCAGATATAGACCCACTAGCTCTAAGATTACTTGAGCGTTTGATTGCATTTGACCCCAAAGATCGCCCTTCTGCTGAAGAGGTAGGACTTAGTAGATTGTTGGACACTCATTGGAGCCTATGATGCAAGTTTTTATTTCTCTCATATTGTCCTATGTTAATCCCCTCTAGGCACTAGCACATCCATATTTCCTTGGTTTAGCAAACAAGGAGCACGAACCATCAGCTCGGCCTATTTCAAAATTTGAATTCGACTTTGAAAGAAAAAAACTGGCAAAAGAGGATATTAGAGAGCTCATCTACAGGGAGGTATGAGTTGGCAACCCATCTTATCTTTTCTTGACCTTCTTTTGTGCCTCCTCCTCCATCGTACTACAACATTGATTTTGCCCGTCACAGATTTTGGAGTACCACCCTCAGATGCTGCAGGAGTATCTTCATGGCACTGACAATACCAGCTTTTTGTATCCAAGGTACTGCCAACACTTCTCCTTATTTGTCCATAGTCGTTGGTGGCTATGACCGAGAACTAGTTCTTTATAACGATTTAACTCATTGGTATGATCTTGTGAAATTGTCCATGTCTGCTTTTTGTTCACCTGCAAACAACAAACTAATTCCTTTGTTTTAGCACATATGTCTTAGTTATCATGCATTCAAAATAAACATTTTCATCCATGTAATGCAATTGAAATTAGTAACATCGATACTGAATATAATTCAGTCCATGTGTTAACCTTTCATTTTGTTGAGTAACTATGTGGTACAAATACTTATGGCGTATTGAACCTACGTTTTGTGCATGTCTTATAAATTAATTGTTAGTATGTCATGCAGTAAATAATCAGATCTTCATCATGGTTCTACGGATGTAAAATTAGTGATGAGGCAGGCTAACTTGAGAAATTCTGCCTGCTTTTCTGACATAAGATGATATTGGCGTGACTTCACTAGCAATTTTTAAGTTCTAAGGTATTCCATATGAGGAATAGGATAGATACATTAGTGAACATTAGACATTATTTCTGACGGACAAGTTTAAAAGTTCTTACCATTCAACTAAACAATATTGCTGTTGCACAGAAATAAACAGTGGATGGTCATGTAGCTATTAGCTTAAGAAATTGTGTTGAGAAGTGATCCTTTTCCCTATAGAACCAGTGGATTGCTTGTGGTTGCAACTATGGCCAGGGCTCATGCATGAAGCAGTGTTCTGTGTGCTCCATCTGGGTCAAAATGAGCTTCGACAATAATTCCAAAATCTATCCCTAGTATTGACACATAAGCATCTTCTATCGGGCAGATTCAGTTACCATGCTTTGCTATGATCATTATCAAAAAGAATCTGCATTAAGTTGTATAACTATGTCTTAGCTTTTTATTCTGATAATGATGTCATTGAAGTAGTTATGCATTTTACTTGTTAGTCTGGAATATATAAGTTACACAATGCGCAACACTATGTGACTTTAATAACTATCCTATAATCTTACAAGTAATCATTTTGACTCAATCATCACATTCCTGATATGGGAGGATATATTATTTAGTTTTCTTTTCCTTTTTTTCCCGGAAGAGCTTCACCATTGAACCTGTTTAGGTTGACCAGAGAATTTCTAGTTTAGATGAATTTTAGGGACGACTAAGCAATTTTGTTCTGTCTGGATCAATATCATGATCCAACTTTTTCAACCCATAACAAGAACATAGGTAGGCTAATTATATCTGGAGTCTTCTATTATACTGCCCTTTACTTGGTCCGATTTGATAACGCTTAAATAAGTCTAAAGAAGCTTAAGTGACTCAATATACTTACCTTCAGAATCAGAATGATGGTAGCGTTTGATTTGCTTTCGCCATTTTACTGAAGAGGGGTTCTCTAATAATTCTCATGATCTTTACTTCTGAAGTCTTCCCTGTTTCTGCTGCATGTATTTAGCATATTTTTTATGCTATGCTAACATGATGTTCGATGTGCATATATATAGTGGGGTCGATTGCTTTAAGGAACAATTTGACCTACTTGAGGGGCACTATGACAAAGGTGGAAAAAATGTTCTCCATCCAAGGCGATATGCCTCCTTGCCTAGGTTAGTTGACCCTGATATTAAGGACTTCATACTTAAGAGCTTATTAGTAGTGTCTGATAAAGTGTGCTTACTCAAATAGCCTCATTAAACTTTTTCTACAGAGAGCGGGTCTATGTTTCAATAGACGAGGAAACTGATCACGATAGTGAATTTGAAAGGCATGTTGAAGCAACTGTTGCTCATAGATGCCTTCCAAGCCCCCCAAAGTCGCACGAGCTTAACAAAGCTGACACTAGTAATGAAAATGTAGAGCTTAGTACAACAAGCAACACTGCACACTGCTTGCTAAGAAGTGCTAGCATTAGCTTTTCCAAGTGTGTTGGGGCAATTTGGGAGGACAGTGAGGTAAATTCCTTCTCATATATAGCATGTTAATCTTGCGGAAACAACAGACTCATAAAAAAAAGCACTTCTCTAGATATGGAATAAGGAAACTCAGTTTATCACATGGTTTCTATGTATTTGTATATATGAATCATTCTCAAACACAACATGATAAAATGCTCTTCCTCTGCCCTTGTTGTTCCCTTCTTCTCCTTTATTGGGCAGGATGAGCAAATAAAATACATTAATCGACGAATGTATCGTTGGTTTGATATTTGTCACTAATTCTTAGCCGATAAACTGCAATTAGATGATTGGTGGTGAGCATGATAATGGTGCTCTATAATTTACTGTATTACCTGCACTTCCCCTCAGGATACAACTTTCAAACGGTATAATAATGGGATTAGTAGATCGTCCAAGGAGCCAGCAGCATTGTTTGCTTGACTTCTTATTCTGGATGGATGAGCTGGTGCTAGATAGATTTCTGGTAAGTGACACTTGCTAGAATGTAACTGTAGGTGTTCTATTATTCAATGTATTAGAAACAATCGACAGTTTGGCTATCAAGATCAGCCCATTTCTTCTGTATGATGTTCTAGGCGTCCTCCTTTAGCCCTCTGCTAGTTTTATATGCTTTGACAGCATCTTCAAATGCCTGAGCAACTGTTATTGATGTATATATAGTCCACTCCATTTTATTTTCCGGAAAATTGTAGTTGTTCTTTGTCTTCTCTTTTTCTTAGAGAGAGGTGAAGTTGTGTAAGTCTTGCATCCTCTATGCAGAACTTGGCACCTATTATTCAAGATTTTAATTTTTCATGATTTTACATGAGGATTTGGATTTGAGCAAGTGTCTTTTTCTTTTTTGAGATTCATTGCTTACTTCTATCTTTCCTTTGCAAATGTCTCAATAATGCTCCTTACTACAGTATAGAAATTTCTATTGCAAATTAAAGAACCTTAAACATCACAGGCAGAGGCGGACCCAGAATCTTTACGCGACGGGGCACAATATTCTGCTCAACCATCACATGTAGTGCCCCCTAAAGGCTTTTAATGTTTAGGATGCCAAGTGCTTTAAATTTACCATTGTATATACATATACAAGATTTCTGCCGAAGCTTATGGGGTCCGGTGACCTTTCACTATAACACATAGGTCCGCCTCTGATTACCAGATTCTAACACTTAAAAACTTGAGTCTCGTTAAAAGAGATAACTGTCAGCTTTGCGAACTGCATTAATTTTGCGTACTCGCGGATTTGCCTTTGCAGATATGTTTTCTTCCTTTGATATTTGGCATTTGAGGTAAGGATAGTCTACGACCATATAAAGAAATGTAACAACTTATTTAGTTAACTAATGTGAGATATTCTATTATTTGTGAAAGCTTTGAACACGTCTTGCATTGTTTATATTATGTTAGGTACACGTATATGAGGTGTCTTAGGTCAATTGAATTTAAACTTTAGCATATTATTTTTAATTAGGGCGAACCTTTTAATGATCAAACAACATATAATTATAGTTAACATCTTAAAAGATGCTAGCTTAAATAGTAATAGCTACCCGATTGAACAAAGGATTTTCAGTACTATGCATTTTATGCATTTCAATGTGCTAAATACCAAAGAGAAATCAATAATTTTAGTTGTACAATTTCTACCTGACTACACCCCCAAGATGAAAATGCATATAGTAAACCAATTTGCATGTATTAGCCAAAAAAAAAAAAAAAAAACAAATACGTACAATTTTTTTAAATAGTGAACTATGTGATGTTCAATAAAATATAGCCATCTTCAAATTGCACAATATTGTGGTTCGATCATCACATGCATTATCTGAGAAAAAGGGATCCAAATTATGATAAATCTTTATTTTTTTCGATCAACTTTAAAATGCGAGATACATACTAACTCTTTTAAACCACTCTTTAATTGTGTTAAAACTATTAATTACTAACCGACTCTAGAAACTATGCTAGCGACAGAACTGGAGTACCAATACTTATTTAGTCTCTTTACAAATCAGAATTATTTTCCACAGTTTGGAAAAAAAAGAACATAGTAAAGGTTGATCAGAAACGGGAAAAGAAAAGTTCAATTAGAATATACCATAAGTTGAGGGGCTGATGTGTACCGAATATAAGTTTGTAACTGAATCTGTTAGGTAGTTAGCTGTGTTAGTGGTAGTATAAATAGTTGGTTTAGATATTTTTGTAATTAAGCTCACACAATGTACATCCTGTCTCTCGATAACGGAATCTCTCTTCCTCTACATTCTTTCTAGTCAAACTATAGTTCATTTGCTTTTTTATTTTTATTTTTATTATGTTGTAAATTAGATAGAAAACTTGCGGAAGAGTAATAATGGGGAAAAATTCAAAAATAGACGGACTAAGTGGTAATTGAAAAATAGCGACAATTTCAAAAATAATCAAAAATTAGCCACTTTTCATGTAAAAATAAATCTGAACGAAAATACTGTTTAAAATCCGAAAAATATTCCAGCATAATATACTGGAGTTCAAGTATAATATACTGGTCTAACATAATATGCTGGAAGTTCATACACAAGTACTCCAATCTTCAGTATATGCTAGAACTTTCCGTGTGTTGGAGTTCCAGCATAATATGCTGGAAGTTCATACACAGGTGCATCAATCTCCAGTATATTATGCTGGAACTTTCCGTGTTGTAGCAAAATAGTGGCTATTTTTCAATGACTTTACAAACGCTGACTATTTTTTAATTACCAGTCCGAAAACTGGCTAACCCGTCCTATTTTCACGTAATAATGCTAATAGAAAATTGAACCCAAACCGTTAAGGTACAAGTGGGAGGTGATCCCTTTCTGTTGAAGTTTTTTGGGATCTATCATCTATACTAGTCATTTGGATTCAACATTTACTTTTCTTAGTCATTATATATAAATTATGAATTGATTATACACGATTATACAGATATTATACATGAATTACACATATGTTATACATCCGTCCGTTATTTTTAATTTAAGCAGTTAATTGCGGCTATTTGAGTTAATTTTCTATTTTTTAAAACATCTCCTCATTCAAGGCTTGAAGAACAAAATCAAGCCCAATATGAAATGAACGAAATGTTCGTGCTTTTAACTGGGTGAAGTACACAAATAGCCCTTAAAGTAAACGGTCTTGAAAATTTTTCTTGTTTATCCCATGGGTAAAATTTCAAGTTTAATAAGTGTTTCCCCTTGCTTGCCCCATGGACAAACACTTTTAAGTTTTTACCTTGAAATTCTACACATGGGGCAAGTGAGGGTCAAAAGTTAAAAACTACCCCAAAAAGGGTCATATTTCTGTGATTTTTTGTTTTTACGCAGCCCCATCTAGACCCTATTGGGCCCAATTAACAACAACAAATCCAGTATAATCCCACATAGTAGGGCCTGTAGAAGATAGTGTGTACGCAACCTTACTTTGTGGAGATAAAGAGACTGTTTCCAATAGACACACGTTGGGCCTAATTAATGTTTAATAAAGCGTAGAAATGACACCAAGTAGCCACTTTACAGGATTGAATATAAAAATTAGCCGGTGCGTCCTGGATTTTAATTTTTCATTTCAAATTTTCAGGAAAAATTTTGAATTGTCTTGAAATTAAGATTTTTAGTTTAAAAATTCAAGACTAAATAAGTACTGGCTAATATCTAAATAGCATCTCTAAGAATGACTGTATGTGCACTTGCCCCTAATAAAGCAACCACAATTCTGAATTTGGGCTTCAGCCCACCAACTCTAGCCATATAACCCTGCTTCATAGATTACACAACACATGGGAGTGGGTCATTTTAGGGGTTTTGGCATGGTATAACAATATACCCATATAATTGACAGAAAATAGCCTTAGTTATAGATATTGGCATCAAATAGCCAATAAATGTATATCACAATAATAATATGCATATCACAATTTTTGTTTTTCTTCTTTGTCTATATCAACATGTATATTAAAATTTTATTTTCATTCTTTGTATATAAATAATATTATTCTTTGTATATCGATAATATAAAATTATATATATAATTATTGCTGCCTTTATATCAATGTATATCACAATAAAAATATTGTATTATTTGTATATCACAGTGTATAGTACATCAGACATGTGTATACCAAAATAGATATCATAAGTTTATTTTTCTTCTTTGTGTATATCAAAAATTAATTTTCTTTGTATACCAAAATATTATTTAATCCCGCAATTATATTTATTATTTTTATATTTTAGAACTTGCTTAAACATGCTATATCAAAAACAAATCTCTTTTTGATCAATAATTAATAATTATATTATTTGTATATTACAGTGTATAACATAATAATAATGTGTATATCAAAATAGATTATTAAAATTTTATTTTCCTTCTTTGTATAACACATTTCAGATTGAAAACTCAAGTTCAAGACGACTCCACATGTGTATCCCCTATTGTAACTCGTGTATATCTCTATGTACATCAGTGATATCTCATGTATATTATGTGTGTCTGTGTATATCCATGAAAATTTGTGTTTTATATACGATATATAATGTGATATACACGGGCGTCCAAAAAAGAATTGTGTTGTATGCACGATATACAAACTGATATACATAGACGTCCTTAAATACTTGTGTGAGATATACACTGATGTACACGGTATACAACGTGATATACACATGTCGCAGTTGGATTTTTAGGTCTGATTTCTTTACCTGAAAACCAGTCTAAATCACTTCTAATCTTGCTCAAATTTTGTATATATCCTTGTTTAGGCATTTTCAACCAATTTCAATCACACCCACTCATTCAATCCAAACAAAAAAAGGAAGAGAGAAGAAAAACAAAGTTGAAATATATTTTTTCTCTTAGTTTTTGCTAATCTTGCTCAAATTTTGTATATAGCCTCGTTTAGGAATTTTCAACTAATTTCAATCACACCCACTCATTCAATCCAACCAAAAAAAGAAGAGAGAAGAAAAATAAAGTTGAAATATATTTTTTCTCTTAGTTTTTGCTAATCTTGCTCAAATTTTGTATATAGCCTCGTTTAGGAATTTTCAACTAATTTCAATCACACCCACTCATTCAATCCAACCAAAAAAAGAAGAGAGAAGAAAAATAAAGTTGAAATATATTTTTCTCTCTTAGTTTTTGCTTCTGATTTTTTCTGATGTGAGATCAACCTTACTTTTTCATCCCACTAATTATTTTTTGCATAATTTACAAGAATTTTGCTAAACTATGAGAGAGAAGAGAAGAGATAGAAGAAGAAATACAAGGAGAGAAAATGGATGGGAAGCCAAAATAAGCGTGTAGTTTTTTTTGAGAGAGAATATAAAAGAAAGTAATTTTTTTTAAAGATTTGGCTATATAATGCCAATTGTTTGGGGCTATCTTTGACAAACCTAATATAAGGTTAAAAAATTACCAATTCCTGTTATGTGTTGTTATAGGATGCCAATGTCAATTGGTCCATCAAACGTGAATGGTCATGATTTTTGCAGTCGTGTGGATTTTCTCTTCATATACATTTTAATATACTAGTCTTAAGGTACGCACTTTGCGCGTGTATCTATATCATTGAATATATAATTTAAAAAATGAATATAAATATTATTAACTAATAGCTTGACTTATAAAATTAAAATTAAAGAAAAATGCAAGTTCTTGAAAATGATGACGGGTGATCTCATTTTGTTAGTTCAATAAAGGAAGGAATCTTGCCAATAGAAATCCTCGTATACCTTATTGTGATTTCTAAGAATTTCAATGGGAGTATCTTACGAAAATTATTGTTATTTCTATAGCCTAATACTGAAAACAAACAAATAACATAAAATACTTTTATTAACGAAGATAACTCAAATAATTTGTGTCACACCTCCTTTTTTTCCGAGGGATAGGGAGTTTTTCCAATTAAAGTGACATTATTCGAAATGAGATTGTTTATTTAATTCAGAGTCGTCACTTGGAATAATTTATGGTGTCTCAAGTCACCGGTTTATCTTAAAATTTAAAATCCCAAATCGAGAAAATTGACTCTTATTTATGGTCTGTGAACACAGAAGACCGGATAAGAAATTCTGTTAACCCGGGAGAAGGTTTGAGGCACTTCCGAGTTCCGTAATTTTAGCACGGTCGCTTAACTGTTAATAATTGGCCTAATTATCTAATTTAATATATATTTGAAACCTATTGTGCATTTTTACTTTCTAACCGATTTCAATTAATTTAATCGCCTTTTAGTGTTTATGAAATTTATTTGAATAAGTCGCAATGTCGCGCACTCGTTTGTTTTTGTACACATTGTCAATCGTGCCACGTGAAATGCACCCCGATTTACAACATGTTAATTTTTATTATTATTTGAAGTTCTGGTCGAGTCACGTGAAATACACACTCGAATTAGGATTTATGTATCGTGACCATGCCACGAGAACCATACTCATAGTCACGATGATTTATGTAATTAAATCGCCTAAAAGAAATTGGGTCACCTCACGTTATTGTGCCCGTCGGTTTCAAGTCCTTAACCAAATTTGACTAAATCAAAATAGCCCAACATTCTTGAAATGAAAATTCTATTCAACACTTCAACCGTAATAATAAAACTAATAAAATTTAATAATAAATAATTTCCATCTCAATGAAAGATCAATAAGACATGATAAAGTGTACTGTAATTCACTAAACATGCTATAAGAACGTTAACATTTACTCACGTCATCAAAGCAAGCCACAGCCAACAGATAGATCGACAATAATCACTGAATAGAAACAGAAATTGGAACTTTTAGAGTAATAAGGAAAAACTTCTTTTAATATTGATGGGATAAAACTCCAAATCAAAATTTGAACAGAGTGACTAACCGATATAGCAAAGCATAGAAATCGACAACAAACTGTCAGCCGAAAAAAAACTAGACCGCGACCAAAAACCTCCAAACAGCAACCTCGACCTCGAACCGGAACTTATTTGGTGCAGTGAACCAGGGTCGTGACGGCTTCAGATCTACTGTCAACTCCACTTTGAATTCAAATCTCTCGAAAAGCAGCGAACAAGGGAATTAAGGGAGATCGAAGTGAGCTTAATGGACAAAATTTGTTGTTAGAGCCAATTAGCCAAAAGTGTGGCTGAAAACTATGCAGAAGCGAGAGCAAGGGAAGCTAAAGATTGGATGTCACTCTATTTCCAAGCAATTTACGAGTATTGGTACTAAACCCTTCAAGATTTATATCATTGCAATACTTCAATCCAATTTTTGGAAGATGGAAATATACCCACATACATAAAGACCCTTCGTTTTTGACTCTTTTCCTTCCCCTCTGTTTGTGCTCGTCCCCCCCCCCCCCGCGCGCGCGCTTTTTCGCTTATTGTTTCCCCAAATTGCCATTATCTCCTTTTGTTAGGTGGTGTGTCAGCTGATTTTGGTGAAGAAGGGGTGGGGTGCTGCCCTTCTAGAGTCTTAGAGATTAGGGATTTAGTGTGTTATATTTGGGGTGTTGGCATTAATAGTGGCCATTGGATTGAAATGGATGAATGGCCAAGATTGAATTACTAAGGGAGATGGTCAGATGGGTAGGAAAAAAGGTTTGGGTTAAAAGGAACCGGGAAGGATGGATATTTGTCTTGTTGGGCCACCAAAATCCGAAAATGAGTTCTCAATTGGCTCAAATTCAATTCTTACTTATTGAACAAAAATAAAAATAAAAATACTAATAATACCAAAATATATTAATTAATACAAAACTATTTTTTGGTATTTTTAAATAATAATAAAAACAATATCTTTCTAAAAATAACTAATACCTGAATTAAACAGAAAAAAATGAAACTATTTTTTGTGTTTTTAATTTCATATCTTAAAACTAAAATTGCAGATAAAAATATCTATAAACTCAAATAAATATTAAAAATACTACGAATACTAACGATAATTCTAATGTGCGGGTCAAAAATTACGTGCTTACAGCTGCCCCTCTTTGCTTGGGAACACGAAGTGTTTTTTTGAGCAAAGAATCGAATAAGCAAAGTAATTGATTTCTGACCCGACACTTATTCAAAAGAAAAAAAAAATGGACAAAAGATTGTGACCGGGCCCTGGTATCTGAGCTGCCTACATATCCTTGGCTATAAAGGAATCATGCCACGTGTAGTTCATAGTAGAGTGATGGAATAATGAGTTTGAGAGTCGAGTGAGGTTCTGTCACGACTCCGGTTCGTGGTCCTGTTATTACATCAAGATCAAAATCTAAAGGAACTAAACAAGTCTATCAGCTATGAGTGCCAAGATTCCTATCTATAAGTCTTCCGAAGCTTGATCTTGAGTCTTGAATGGTTCTTCATGTAGATTTTTGATTTGAACCTTGATGCTTGCTAGTTGCAGGTACTAGTCCATTCTTCTACAGCTTTTTCTGATCAAAACGGGAATTGCAATGCTCGCGACTTCAGTCATGTCTTAAGCAGTTTACATCTTTTCATCCGCTTTTGCATTTTGGATTCACTTATTTTTCTTTCTTTTCTTTCTAGATTGTGACTTCTTCTTTTGGTCATCTCGAACCCTATGACTCGAGGTAAAACCTGCCCAGACACCAAAACAAACAAACGAACGAATTCTTTCTGCCCCAATTTGCACTAGAAAAATTTCGTGAGTTATTGTAACAAAATTCTAAACTACTTCTTTATTGAAAGTAATAAAAGGTCGGGAATGGTGAACCCCCAAAAGATCATGATGATTTTTTTTTGTTTTTTGTTTTTTTGGATGATGTTTCTTTATTGTCAAAAAGATATCTCAACTAAGGATTGGTGCACCTTATGTTGGGAAAATGTGGCCAGGGAAGGGTATACCCTATATTGACAAAGATAGCAGGGAGTGGTGTACCCTGCATTTAAGATCAAATCAACTAGGGAGTGGAAACCATGTGTCTACAATAAAATTAACTAGGGAGTGGAGACCCTATGTTGGAAAAGAGACTAGGGAGTGGTGACCCTATGTCTAAAATAAAAATCAACTAGGGAGTGGAGACCCTATGTTGGAAAAGGAGATTAGGAAATTGTGTACCCTATGCTAAAACGAACCAGAAGGATTTTTTGTTAGAGAAAAATCAATTTCATTTTTTTTGTTGAGAAAATATTTCTTTTAAACAAATAGCCCCAACGCTTATTTTCTGAGGGCATGAACAAATGACCTTTTTTTTTTAAAAAAAATCTAGACTTTTGAAAAAACAATTATCCTAGGAGAAAATTCATCAGACTAGGTCTTTCACTATTTCATCCTTATTATTTTAAGTTTGTATTATTACTAATTTGATTCTTAATTCTAATTTTAACTAATTTTGTTCACCGCTAATACTCTTTTTATGGAGATAAATTTATGTATCCTAAGATTTTTGTTAACTTAAAAACTAATTTACTTATATGATGAATTAAAAAATAATTAAATTAAATTCTTTCGATAATTAGTAATTCAAAGACTTAATTATTTGTTTTTAACATTGTTTTTTATTCATTCAAGTTCTTCATATAGTAGCTCATTCATAGTTTTAAATATCTAATTATAGTTATTAATTTTATCCAATAAAAAATTTGCATTTTTGAAGAGTAAAACATTAATCTAATATTGCACATTTAGATTTTTGAGTTGATAGATCTTTTATATTATTAAATATCTTTTTAGTAATTTATCTTTTTATTGATCAGTGTACTTTTCAAATACTATACAAAAACAATATCTAGAAAGCTAGAATTTAATTATAATTAAAATTTCAAAAGTAGGTATAACGTGTATTCTCATTGAATAACATGAGAAATTAGAAAATAAAATCCACTCAAATTCATTTACTTCTCTAGTGTTATACCGTTAGCTTTGATTAGGTTTTCATGCTTAGTCCTAATGAAACATACATAAAATAATGTTCTAGAATATTATCTATAATTACAAATTTGCTTAAAGTGGTGGTAGTGATTGATGTGAGAGTAAGATCATGTCCTCGGGTGGGGCTGGGGGTGTGGTCCAGGGGTGGGAAGGGGGGTAAGGAAGCCTCTATGTTAAGAGTTGGATCTTGGAACATTGGGACGTTGACGGGGAAGTCTATAGAGTTAGTTAAGATTCTTCAGAAGAGGAAGATCAACGTAGCGTGTGTTCAGGAGACTAGATGGAAGGGTACTAGGGCATGAGATGTAGACGGGTTTAAACTATGGAAGCGCTGGGGGTAAGAATGAGCTAGGTATTTTAGTTGACAGGGACCTCAGAGAGCTCGTGGTCGAGGTTAGTAAGGTAAATGATAGGTTAATGAGTATTAAGCTTGTAGTTAGTGGGTTTACTGTAAACGTGATTAGTGCATACGTTCCTCAGGTAGGTTTGGACCAGGAGGTCAAGAAGCGATTCTGGAAGGATTTAGACGAGATGGTACGTAGTATCCCGCACACAGAGAAGCTGTTCATTGGCAGAGATTTCAATGGCCATATTGGGGCTAGTGCTAGGGGTTATGATGATGTGCATGGCGGGTTCGGTTTTGGGGATAGGAATGAGGGAGGTAATTCACTGTTGGATTTTGCTAGAGATTTTGATTTAGTTATAGCTAACTCGAGTTTTCCGAAGAGGGAAGAGCACCTGGTCACTTTCCGGTATTCAATGGGCAAGACTCAGATTGATTATCTTCTCGGCAGGAAATGCAATAAAGGTATGTGCACTGATTACAAGGTCATCCCAAGTGAGTACCTCACGACCCTACATAGGCTCCTAGTTATGGATCTTGAGATCAAGAGGAGTAGGAAGAAGAGGGCGGTGTACAAGCAACCTAAGATCAAGTGGGGTAACTTGACCAAGGACAAAGCTCAGGAGTTATGGGAGAAGTTGTTGGCTTTGAGGGCCTGGATGAGTAGGGGGGACGCGTCTAGTATGTGGTTCATGATTGTGAATTGCATTAGGGTTGCTGCTAGAGAGGTCTTAGGGGTCATAGAGAGGACTGGTGGTGGAATGGAGAGGTTCAAGGTAAAGTGGAAACTAAGAAAGCTGCTTATTTGAAGCTAGTAGAGAGTACAAATGAGGAGGAAAAGAGTTCTTATCGGGAGTGTTACAGAAAGGCAAAGAAAGAGGCAAAGTTAGCAGTTACGACGGCTAAAAATGAGGCGTTTGCTTGTTTGTACGAGGAGCTCGGGGGCAAAGGCAAGGACAAGAAGTTGTACCGGTTGGCCAAGGTGAGGGAGAGAAAGGCCCGTGACTTAGACCAAGTCAAGTGCATCAAGGATGAGGATGGAAAAGTATTGATGGACGAGGCACTTATTAGGAGAAGATGACAAACATACTTCCATAAACTGTTGAATGAGGAGGGGGATAAATGCATTATGCTGGGTGAGTTGGAGCACTCCGAGAGTTGGCGGGATTTTGGGTACTGTAGGCAGATTACGGTAGAGGAGGTGGAAGGGGCGATGCGTAAGATGTGCAGGGGCAGAGCGACGGGGCCAGACGAAATCACGGTAGAATTCTGAAAGAGCGCGGGGCAAGCAAGTTTAGAGTGGCTCACTGGGCTATTTAATGTTATTTTTAAGACGAAGAAGATGCCCGAAGAATGGAGGTGGAGCACGATAGTTCCACTTTACAAGAACAAGGGTGATATCTAAAATTATAACAATTATAGGGGTATCAAGATGTTGAGTCACACTATGAAGGTTTGAGAGAGGGTGGTGGAGGCCAGGGTGAGGAGGTGTGTATCTATTTCCGAGAATCGGTTTGGATTCATGCCGGGGCGTTCGACTACAGAAACGATTCATCTGGTTAAGAGATTAGTGGAGCAGTATAGGGAGAGGACGAAGAACTTGCATATGGTGTTTATTGACCTTGAGAATGCATACGATAAAGTCTTGAGGGAGGTCCTGTGAAGGTGTTTGGAGGCTAGTGGCGTTCCGGTAGCGTACATTTGGGTGATTAAGGATATGTATGATGATGCTAAGACTCGGGTGAGGACTGTGGGTGGGGACTCGGAATATTTTCCTGTGGTGATGGGGTTGTACCAAGGATCGTCTCTTAGCCCGTTTTTATTTGCCTTAGCGATGGATGTACTGTCGCGACACATCCAAGAGGAGGTGCCTTGGTGCATGCTATTTGCCGATGATATAGTGTTGATTGACGAGACGCGAAACGGAGTTAACGCGAGGTTGGAGGTTTGGAGACAGACCTTGGAGTCTAAAGGTTTCAAATTGAGTAGAACTAAAACAGAATACTTGGAGTGCAAATTCTATGACGGGACCCATGAAGCAGACGTAGAGGTAAAGCTTGATGCTCAAGTTATCCCCAAGAAAGCGAGTTTTAAGTAGCTCGGGTCTATCATTCAAGGTAACAGGGAGATTGACGAAGATGTCGCAAATCGCATCGAAGCGGGATGGATAAAGTGGAGGCTCACTTCCGGTGTTTTATGTGATAAGAACATGCCGCTAAGACTTAAGGGCAAGTTTGATAGAGTGGTCGTTCGACCTCTTATGCTGTATGAAGGTGAATGTTGGCCAGTCAAGAACACCCACGTCCAGAAGATGAAAGTAGCAGAGATGAGGATGTTGAGATGGATGCGTGGACGTACCAGGAGAGATAAGATTAAGAATGAAGTTATTCGAGACAGAGTGGGAGTAGCCTCCGTGGAGGACAAGATGCGGGAGTAGAGGATGAGATGGTTCAGACATGTTAAGAGAAGAAGCATTGATGCCCCTGTTAGGAGGTGTGAGAGATTGNAGGCGTTTGCTTGTTTGTACGAGGAGCTCGGGGGCAAAGGCAAGGACAAGAAGTTGTACCGGTTGGCCAAGGTGAGGNAGCGAGTTTGAGAAGAGGTCGAGGTAGGCCTAAGAAGTACCGGGAAGAGGTGATTAGACAGGACATGGCGCTGCTTCAGCTTACTGAGGACATGACCCTTGATAGNACAAACATACTTCCATAAACTGTTGAATGAGGAGGGGGATAAATGCATTATGCTGGGTGAGTTGGAGCACTCCGAGAGTTGGCGGGATTTTGGGTACTGTAGGCAGATTACGGTAGAGGAGGTGGAAGGGGCGATGCGTAAGATGTGCAGGGGCAGAGCGACGGGGCCAGACGAAATCACGGTAGAATTCTGAAAGAGCGCGGGGCAAGCAAGTTTAGAGTGGCTCACTGGGCTATTTAATGTTATTTTTAAGNTTTTCTCTTATCCATCTCTTCCTTTCTTGTTATCCACTTCTTCTTATTACCCTTCCTGATCCGAGGATCTATTGGAAACAACCTCTTTACCTTTTAGGTAGGGGTAAGGTTTGCGTACAGACTACCCTCCCCAGACCCCACCTGGTGGGAACATACTGGGTTTTTTGTTGTTATTGTTGTTGTACAAATTTGCTTAAACATTTTTTGCACTAATTGTAATTAAAGAATATTAATTGTCTGAGCTTTTTTTTCTTACTTTGGTAAAAACAAATATAGATAGAAAAATTATTGGAAAGTACTTTGAATATTTTTATACTAAAATTAGGACATAAAAATGGTACTTTTCATTGGCCAACAACAATCTACTACCTATTCTAAGCCGAGGAAATGTTTTGTTTAGTTCTTTTCATGCTTACATCATACGTTAGGCCTCATCACATAGAAGTTTAAACAAGGAATATTTAATATATACAATTTTAGTTGATTTGGAACTCCTAAATATTAGGAAAATAATACACACAATTTAGTTGATTTAGAATTCCTAAATATTTACAAAATAATAAAATTACTATTTTGTCTAATGTGAAATCTAATCTTAAAGGGTAAAAAAGACGAATAACATTTCGCTAAGAGCCTTCGTGCTTTTAATATAGTACTAGTATCTATGAACGTGCTTTGCACGTTATTCTTAGACAATCATCACAAACAACGATATTATGTAATATTATTTGTAATTCCATTAAATGTATTTTATGAGGTACAAAAATGTTATTAGATCACATCCACTTAATACCTCTTTAAACGTGATGTCTTGGTATATTTCTTTATTCTTCTTACCCATTTGGAAAAATATGTCATGACAAATAATTTAAAATTAGGATTGATCGATCATATAATTTATTGAATGTCATTATAAATATAAATATATTGAAAATATTTACTAAATATAATTATAAAATTACCAGTCATTTTTTGGCTTGAGAAGTTAAGTTTTGACGAGAAAGACATGTGTGATAACTTATTGGTCCATCAAGTTCCACATAAATTATAAAGGAAAAGAATTATACTCATCAAAGATGAGATCTCATAATTTTCCGATCTCATTATAAATGATTATATAACAACGATCTAGTTGCGCGTACTATTCCTCTCATCTTCTCTTAGTTAGGTACCAAGAACATAACTTTATATTTAATTTTTTTATATATGTATCGCTATTTTATTATAATGGTAGCAACTGAGAATTTTGTTTTAATTCAGTTTCTTTTATATGAGTGATTCACATAATTAAAAATCAAGTGTAATTATATTGAGAGATTAATGAATTTAAATCCCACATAAACTGGGAAAGAATAACTGGACGAAGTATATTGTCATCCAAGAAGAAGGCTATTGTACGAAGCATTTGTTGTCCAAGAAAAAGTAGGCAAAAAACTCTCGATAAAAAGAGAGAATTTTTACGTTTTTTTATTTCTTGGTGTTTTCTTTTGGTTTGTATATTATATTGTGTAAAATATCAAAGAGGAGGGTAAAATATTGTATTGTTGGTGCGAGAGGATGAATCCATAATCAATTAGGATAGGAGTATTTCACCTTCACACTTTTTCCTTTTTGCTCTGTATGTGCAATTTAAATCGGAAAATTTTTTTAGCATTAGGTGATTTATAATTATATCCTTAAATTAAACATATATTTAAGGTTATAAAAGTCAATCAATATTCGGGGATATTTTAATCGTTCGACATTTAGCCTAAAGTATTCGTGCTTTTATAATATATATATATATATATACAGAGAGAGAGGAGGGGTAAGAATGATAGAAGTTAAACTCATGAAAGTTGCGTATAAAAAGAAGAAAAGAAAAAA